>VZTG01005771.1:0-85158 GCA_013397845.1 Melanocharis versteri | reverse complement strand
AATAACTCAAGTCATCTCCCAGGCATGCCTTGTGTCATGTGTGATCCTTTTCCCAAAAATGTCCTTTCTAGGAGCAGGGGTGGGTGCTGCCTTCCCGTGCCAGTGCTTCATGGCCCACGTGCCAAATCCTGATGTTTGCACCAACTCTGCTGCCACAGGTGCAGGCAGAAACCTCACCTGCCCTGCTCCAGAAAAAGCCAGGATTCCTCACTGCTGCTGTGGGTACAGTCACACACACTTTGCCCCATGCCTGGGTTTGCAAAAATACCTGCAAAGAAACAGATGGAGAGACAAAACCCTCCGCTGACCCTGCAGGCTTCCACAGGGATCTGCACACAGTTGGACCAGAGAAGCTCGAGCTGTCTGCAAGAACTGTGCTGCAGGTGGTGTTGGTCTGAGCTGAACACCAGCCACACCACAAACACCACAAAATGTGAGGTCAGCACAACAACGCTGAGTAAAGAAAGCTGTGTTAGACCAGGGAAGAGGCTGAATCGGTGATCAAAACCTAAACTTAGTGGAAACAACCGGTGCTGCACAATTAACACCTGCCGTGCTTCACATTGCAAATACAGCTGATCAAAAAAGCAGAGAGAGACAAAACCACCCAAAGGTGCCGAGCAGGGAAAAGCTCTGAGGGGTTTTCCAAGCAGATTGTGAAGATGGCTTTGCTGGGACACAAGTGGCTCCTCCACATGTGTCGGGTGCAAGCTCTTGACCTGCAGGTGGCCATTCCTGTCCGTGGCTGGGAGCAGCTGCTGCACACAAACTCCCTAGGAGAGGGTGTTTCAGATCCAGGGAAAACCACGCTCACAGACCGCATCCATGAAGAGCAGTGAGCACTGTCATCAGCCCTGGAAGGCTTCTGGGAAGGACACACAGGCTGGGACAGTGTCTTGGCTTAACAGCACCCCAAGGCAAAGTGCTGAATCATGCAGCATCAGGAGTCACCGCAGAACAACACAGCATACCGAACGGATGTAAAGCCACACTGTTCTAAATAGGAATAGTTGTGACTGAAAAACAAGCTAGTTCAGTCAGAGAATGTCGTCATAAGTCATAAGGAAAGAACACAGTTCTCTGAAGCAATGAAAAATGACTTTATCTAATGAGGGTCATCAGTGTAAGCACATTAATTCAGGTGTTTTGCTCAGCAGTGATGCTTATCAGAGGTCTTGCTTCTTGTGTGTATTTTCCTTGGGCCTAAGGCTGCACTATAACCCCACCCTGAGGGAAACATTTTCTGGCCTTGTAATGCTGGAGCATAGCTCTGAATGAGTGGCTTTGTCTACACCAGTTCTATCCTCGAGAGACCAGCACTATCTGATCACTGCGGCCCCAAGGGCACGTGAGAGCAACTTGGTTTTTTTCCCTTGTCCTGTTTTGCACCCTCTGTCCCAAACTGAGCACAGTGAGTCAGACCTCGAGGTCTGAAACTTTGTTTTTCTCCTTGCCCTCCTGACCATGATCATCAAAAGCATGAGTACATTAAAATACTTCAAATGAAAGTACATTTGGTCTCATTCTTGCGACACTTTTACACTTGCACTTTCTCCAAACCCAGGAAACTGCAACAACAAATTAAGACCGATTGAGCAGGGACTGCGGTTACGGGTGTTGTGTCACAAATATCTGAGGATTACCCATCTCAGTTTAGCTATTTCTGAGTCTGTTCTGCAATGCTTGCACGCCCTGCAAACACAGGTGCAGATACACCGGGTTCCTGTGAGACCAACTTCAGCAGAGAGCAAAGCATATGAATTCAGCAAGGAGATGGGAAAATGAACCTCAGGCCCAGACCCACAGCTTCGATTGAGATGGCCCTGCATTGCTGTGGTGGTTTCTCACAGCTTGAAATTCCAGACTGGCCACTGGGGGGTTTGCAGGAATCTCTCTGACACAGTTCAGATGAGGGATGGAGAGTTTTGCTCGCTGCTGTTCTGGTGACAGCCAGGGGATGAACGCGGCAGGAGGTGACACAAAAAGGCAGAAGGGACCCTCAGACAGGGGTTAGGGCAGGTCCCCATCAGCCACAGAGCTCAGAGAGCAGCCAGCACAACCACAACTGCACACACACAACGCCTGCAGCCCCTAAGCCGAGGGCTGTGAGAGAGGAGAGGTCAGGATTGCAGCTCTGGCCTCTGTTCCTGGACCTGGTTTTGGCGCTTACCCAAAAAAGGGCCTAAAGCAAAATCCACGAAGGATGTGCTACCCATCACAGCCTTGGGGACCCTCTGGCTTGTTCCCCCCATCCCATCACTTTTGCATGGTGACCCAGGCTCAGCAGGAAGGTTGAGATGGCTGCCATGCAGCAGTGAGAGAAGCCTCATTGTGGGTGCAAGTCTGACCCGAGGCTGAACGATGCCTCTTGCTCGTCTTTGACGTGTGATTTTTTTCCCCCACGCAAAAGCAGGCCAACGTCACTAGCAGAATTCAGTCTTTGCCTTGTTTTTCAAGTTTCCCTGGGAAACTTGAAAGGTTTAGGTTATTTCCTGTCTCCATCCAGAACTTGAGCAGGGTGAGAAGAACCCGGCATTGCTGAGAACAGGCACACTGAGTCACGTCAGGATGAGAAAATTAGCTGCCCAGGGAGCTTCAGGCTCAACAGAGACACTTCTAACTCCAACACACACCAATAAGCTTGGGCAGACTTGGGGGGGAGAAGATGCCTGGGATATCCCTACATTCCTGAGGCCTGGATGTCTCCTGCTGTGCTGGCAGGTGACGCACACACGGGAAGTGGGAACTGCTGCGTGTGGGGGAAACATCTGGATCTCTGAAAACAAAACAAGAACTGTGTGGGTGTGGAGGTGGGAGCTCCCGAGGGATTGCTTCACAGCAGGAGTGAGAGGGAATGTCACGGTCCTGTCCTCACAAGACCTTTCTTGCAGCAACTTCCTGGGGTGCCCTGAGGTCAGAATTCCTGCAAACATAGAAATACCCCTCCTTTCCGGCTGCACCTTCCCTGCCTGCTCCTCCTCTCCGTGCCCTCACCTCAGGAGAGGTGCACCTCACTGCCCCACATGAGATCATCCTGCCAGGTGCTGCGTGGGCAGCTGAGATCTGTCAGCAGCCTGTCCTGTAAATGACATCTCGCTTAACCGAGAGAAGCAGATGTGAAATTTCAGTTCTTTTTCTAGGGGACACGGATGAGAGAGGCTTCCGAAGGAGGCTGATAATTAAACAGGGATGAAACAGCTCCCAACAGGTAACGCCAGCTCATCGGTTTCTGGGCTGGGCAGAAAACCTCACTACAGCTGCAAAACTGAATGAAATATTAATTTTTCTTCAGCCCGAGTCTCAATCAGCTTTTTTCTGTTCTGGCAGTAAACAGGCAAGGCAGCTGAATAAACAGAGAGGGTCGGCTACCACATCAGGTAAACTGCAGTCCAACTGCTTGGCTGTATTCCACCACGAGCTGTGCTTGGGGAATTGCCTTGTTTTCCCAGCTCCCTGCTGACACAAACTCGCTGGTGCCTGCATCGTGGGAAGGGCGTGCACAGGTTGCTGTAAAACCTCCCAAAAAAAGAGACGATCCCAGTGGCGAGAAGAGGGTGAGCGAGCAGGGGTTTGAGCACACAGAAAGTGGCAGCTCTTGGCACAGTCTCTCGAGCATTGTGCCTTTGAAAGGTCCACTGACAGGTGGATTTTAGGATAAGGTTGGTGACTGTCCTTAATCGGAGCAAACGTACTTGATTTGGGTGAAAATCCCTTAATTTCTGCCAAATCCTCCAAGCCCGTTCGAATGCAATTCAGTAGTTGGATAAAACCAGTTGAAGGGTTGGACTGAATCGTATTAACATAATTTTGGTACAAATGAAGACACAGTCCCACAGGCAGTAATTTTCTCTTAATTCCTTTCAAGATTGATCGTTCCCATGTTTCATATAAAAAAAAGGCTTCGTTTCAAAAATAACAGCGTTTTTTTCAAAGCCAAACAAACAAAAGCCTTACAAGCAAAACAAAACGTCATAACCTTATGTCTGAAGATGTAACATTTTTGTCTGCAAGGAAGAGCAGATGTTATTCTTTCTTGACCTTCACAAATTTTCAGTTCATAAGCCAGACAGTCACACTTCCAGGGAAGTTTTTCTGCCCAGGCCACCTCCCAGATGTCGGGAAGTCTGTGCAAGGAATCACAAACCTGGGGAGCTTTGCAGTGATAACGCACAAAGGTGTCTGAAGGGATGGGGTTTTTTTCCTTGCTTCTATTCCGGGCTGAGGGTGACTCCCCTTGTTCTAAACCTTGCTGGAGACAGCAGTGACAGGAGCTCAGCTCTGGGAAGGCAAAAGCAAACGTGCAGAGAGGGTGGGCAGCAACCCAGCTCGGTGGGGAGGCTGCTGCTGGGTGGCAGAGCTGGCTGAGCCCCAGGACAATGCTGAGACGTCTCTTCCTTGGCTTCTTGGCAAGCACAAGAGGAGAAGGGACTGCCTTGGGTGGTTGGTGGGGATCCCCAGCCTGCTTTCCTCGTGGCATTTCCACTCTGCTCCTCTGGACAGAGCTCGGGAACCGTCCGCCAAGTGAGCACGGGAAGGAAACTCCTGCTGAGGAGTTCTGATCCAGAGCCACGGGGCTGCTAGCAGCACAGCGTGTTCACAGGCTGCCAAACCAAACCAGCTCGGAGCAGGAGAGGCTGCTGTGGGTCCTGGCCCATGAGCCAAGGGCTGGGCACAGTGTCCCAGGCGCCGGCCGCACGCGTGTGCGTCCTGTCCCCCGGGAGCAGAGGCAGGATGAGGGACAGGCCACTGACACGCGCCTGCTCGAGCCTGAGGTCCTTTTGGAGCACATTTGCGAGGGCGTGGGCCGCAGCACAGCGTGGCTGCTGAATTTATGATGTAGCTCGCTCACCACAAACTGCACAAGCGGCGCTTTTTGCTCTTCTGGATGGCGCAACGCTAGAGATTCCAAAAAACCCTGCACTGGGTTGTCCTAACCCCTAATTCCAAAGATTTTTCTCCACCAGATCCCTGCCTCTGCCCCAGGATCACGGACGGTCAGAGGAGAAAGCAGCACCCTGAGCTGCATCACTGTGGGAAGACCAAAGAGGATGCTGCAGCTGCAGGACCCTGCACGGACCCTCAGACCCACGAGTGTCAGGAGGGTGACGTGGGATCCGTGCTGGCTGCTCCTCACACAGTGAGCTCAGATAGAAGGGAGCATCTCATTAAAGGAACAAGATGGCAGGACTAAATGGAAAACAAGGACTTCTAGAAGCTTTTTCGTGCAATAGGCAAATAACCTGCAGAAGTCATTGCAGTAAGAGGAAGCTAAAAGGTTGGACAGGCTCAGAAAGCAGCAGATTCACACACGAGAAATCCCTCAGAAACTACTGGAAGGAAAGAAACAGAATACACATCAGACCTGGTGTCTGAGGCAGGACACCACACTGGATGGGCCTCTGAGCCCACTCAGCTCAACCACTGTTACACAAGGTTGAATGGAAAGGGCAACGCTTCAAAAAACGGGTCCCCAGGGCTGAGTGGCCAAAGCCCGGGCTGCGTGTGCCCTGCGTGGGCAGCTCCGTGCCCTGTGCCAGGGCTGGATGGCCCTGCCAGGACAAGAAATCCCCTCCTGCAAAGCTCGTGTGATGAAGGGCAGGGAGTTGTGCAAGGCAGCACTAAAGGTGCTGACGACACAGCCCCGGCTCCATCCCCGTGGTTCTTCAAATGCACGGAGGAAATAACAGCAGCATCTGATGATGCAACGTGAAGAAAGTCAGGAGGGGGAAAGTATAAAAGCATTCGTGCACAAGGATAAGAGGGTTTAATTAGCACAGCCACCCCTGAGGAATGCTGTGGGGAGCAGGGACAGCCCAGGGCAGGGCTGGGGGCTCACCCCACAGCCGGGCTGTGCCCGTTGGGGAGCACTGGGGAAGGCAGGAGGTGCCTGGCTCATGCTTCACAGCACCCTGGCATTGCTGAGCTAACAAGCAACCCAGGGTTTCGGCCAACATTTCCAGAGCTGGGTCTCTTGGCAGGCTGGCCCAGAACGGACACACAGCTCCAAGCTGAGTGACAGCGACTGCGGGGCAGTTTCATTTCACCAGGGAGGGCAGAAGCAGAGAGGCAGGCTGCCAGACGCTGATGCAATGTGAGATTCTGAGCTCTAAGTATTTCCGAAGGATTAGAAGAAGAAAAATTTCAGTGTCCGAGTGGGTGACGCAAGCCTCCCAGCCCTGGGCTGGGGAAGAACCATGCCATGGCTTCACAGCTTGCAGAGGAATTTCTTCTTTCCCATCTCAGCAATCTGGGATCTCTGCCAGAGGAGGAGTAGGATGGATGGATAAACAAACAGTACTTCACTTTCCTGAAGAATTTGTAAGGCAAGCGAAAGAGCAGAGTGAGGTAACAACTGCTCTCTTTCCTCCATTCCTCTCTCTGGGCTCCTTGCCACAGCATGCCCCAGGTATGCCAGGCACCCCTGCACTCCACAGCGTGCCCAAGAGCTCAGAAACATCACACAAAAACCGAGTCCCATCCTTCTGTACAAAACCTCCCACACTAGGAAAGACATTGCTACGCACTTGTCCCATGCCAGAACATCACCACCCTCACTGTAAAATATTTCTTCTACATATCTCATCTGAACTGACCTTTTAGTTTAAAACCATTACCCCTCGTCCTGTCAAAGATGCCAGTCCTCACCTTTCTTATAAGCCCTCAATAACTATTGAAAGGGCTCAGTGAGGTCTCCCTGGACCCTTCTGTTCTTCTGAACAACCCCAACTCTCTCAGTCTTTCTCCACTGGAGAGGTGCTCCATCCACCTGATCACTTTTGTGTCACTCTTCAGGATTCACTTCAACAAATCCATGTTTTTCCTGAGCTCAGGGCCCCAGAGCTGGATGCAGCACTGCGGATGGGGTCTCAGCACAGCAGGGTGAAGGGGCAGAACCCCCTCCCCTGACCTGCTGGTCACATCTCCTTCCATGCAGCCCACATTTGGATTAATGTGCTGTGTGCAGGGCTGGGGACAGAAGCACAAGTGCAGGCTCTCAAGCCTGGACGCCAGAGCAAGAGTGTCACAGAAGGGCAGGGGGAAATTCAAACGGTCTGGAGAGAGTGACTGAAAAAATGAGACACCACTGAGGAAGCACGTGCGAGTTCATACCCCGCAGAAGGAGGAATGATCTGCAGTAGAAGGAATGATCTGCAGTAGAAATGCAATAAGGAACAAATAGTTTGAGAGAAAAGGGGCTACAGTGTTCTGGGACCAGGCTGAAGGTGACACTCACTGGAAAAGGCAGAAATCACTCTGGACATGGAAACTTGAAGGAGTGTGTGGGAGGGCTGTGTCTAGAACCAAGCATCCCACTTCCTGAAAGGGCATGAATCAGTCACACACAACCAGAACGAAAACTGGGATATTTGGAGATGTGGGAAACGTCTCCCAAGAGTCCCGCTGTCCTCTGGAAAGATTTATCCATAAATGACTGATGCAGGGAGAAAGGAATAACCTGCCCATGGTGGATATGAAAGGCTTAATCTGGAAGCCCATGGGAGACTGAGGACAAACTTGTTTTAAGGATGTTTTTGAGGAGAACAAAGCCCTAGAACAGAGGGCCTCTCTGGGGTCTTTAGTTAGAAAAATTCCTTTCAGGGACCACGCCAGAACCAGCTGGTGCTCCTGCCGTGGGACGGGGTGAGGTGAGGGGGCAGAGGACCTCCCTGGAAACATGATGCTTGCAACTGAAGGAGAGAACAAGCATCGGGTTTCTGCAACAGCTCTACCGAGACTTGGAAAATTAACTCACCCATCTGAGGCTGATGCAGAGCCACTGTGATTTTCCAGATTAGCCACCATCGCTGGCACTCTCTTACGCGAACAACCACTTCTCTATCTGGTGTCTTTAGAAGCCCATAATTAGCACTTTTTCATCCTGTTCCGTTCACACTGTTTCCACTTACGCTCACGGCCTCACGCCACAGCTCCCCCGCTTCTGCAGCAAGAGACAGCAGAGAATGAGGTTGCTCTGCTCCTTCCAACCTCAGTGACAAGGGCTGAGAAATCAGGAAACACTCTTTAAGGTTTTGGACTAGGCAAATCACCCTTCTCCTACAGGGTGATTTCCTTTTCAGACAGGACTAGCTCCCTCCCTGAAGTCCTCTGCTCCTGTTTTGGTTTGAATGCAGGACTTGGGCAACTGGAACGAGACCCTCAATCTCTTCAACAAATTTGCATTTGCAGCAAGAGACCCAAACTGTCATCCCTGCAGCACTGACAGCTTAGATGACCCTGACATCCTTCACCCAAGCAAGCACTTCCAAGAGCCTGGAGCAGGTCTGCCTCCGAATGGCAACCCTCACCTCTCACTAACCCCAGCACGTGCTGAAAACAGTCACAGACAGTATTGCTCTACAGTTCTCTCTGGGTTTTACCCTTTTTCATTAGGCTGATGAAGACACTCAACCCTTGTGGCTACACCCAGGTGGCAAATTTCTAAGATCCCATTTAACACGAGACCATTGCTTCGCCCACCTCTGGTTTCAGTCACTGTTCAGATCGCACCCCTCACCAACCTGGCAGCCAGGGGCTGAATGAAATACAAACAGAAAACAGACAATGCACGAGAAATAAGCCAGGACTGGGTGCCAGTGAACTCCAATCACTTCCTTCACTCCTAACACCCAGGATTCCCACTCACCACTGTGGTCCCCTCACTCTGGCACTGTGCTAGCTGCACAGCCTGTGGCCCTGAGATGTGGGACTCAGAGTGCCCAGGGGCTGCCCCAAGCAGGCATCCTGCCGTGGTTTCCCACTGGCGTTTCCCCCATGGAGCCCCAGGGTTTTTTCCATTTTTGCCTGTTGATTTTGTTGCGTCCCCAAAACACTCAGTTTGGGAGAAACAAGGACAGCAGCAGTGCCTGGACACGCGGTGCAACAGAGAAATCTGAAATTCAAATGAACCAATCCTCCTCTTTCTCTGCTCCTGTGGCCTAGGGCTGAAACCCCACTGGGGCTGAAACCCCACTAGGGCTTTCCTAAGCTTTTCAAGCCTCTCTCATATTCTTGGAAAGCCGTGACAGCTGGAAACATGCCAGCCTTACCACAAACACACAAAAAGGTGGGCTGCACCACAAAGTACAGATAGGGCAGCCTTTGTTCTGACAGAAAACGAGCTGGTCAGGACTTGAGAAACCTACTCCAGGGCTAAAGCAAACTTCATACTCATTCCGGGTGGTGCCTTATTCGGTGATGAAAGATGCAGATATTTATGAGGTTGCTGAGGCTTTGGAAAGCAGCTGCCCAGAGGACAGGCTGCAAAGCACGGATTGGTGGCATCGGAGCAAGAGGGGCTGGGACAAACGAAGGTCGTCACTGTGCCACACGGAGTCATGGAAAGTTCCTGCCTGAAAATGCGTGTGGTAAATTTGCTGCTTCCAGTCTGTGCCTGAGAAATGACCACAAGTGCCCAGGGCTGGGCTTAGGCAGAGGAAGTGAGGTCCACACTGGAGGGCATGATACTCCCTGCAGTCATCTTAGCAGATATTTTGGATTGAGAAGCTGGCAGGAAGTCAAACACCTGCGCCTACGCACTCCAACACAATGGAAATTCAAAGCCAGAAATGAACTCCGTGTACTTTGAGCTGTGGCACTGCCAGCGTGAAGCCTGCCAAATACTCTTGTTCTAAAGATGCCAGAGAAGGCAAGTAAGGGTGAAAAGGCAGGTAAGAGTCATACTCTGCTCCTTTGAATCATTCACGTTGGAAAAGAGCTCTAATATCATGGAGTCCAACCATTAATCTAACACTGCCATGTCCACCACTAAACCACATCCCTAAGCACCGTGTCCCTTCGTGCAGAGCACAACTGCTTCTACACTAAATTTGTTTCCATCCCTTCCTAACAGGCTGCGAGGAGGGAGGAAAAAAAAAAGAAAAAGGAAGGACGACAACAACATACAGTGGGCATCCTGTCCATTTACACACTGGTTGCAAAATCCCATTCCGAGAGCTGAGGCTGCTTTTGAGAAGTGTGGGGAGTGAGGAAGAGAATGAGCCCAACTCTGGCCGTGATTGCATCTTCTGCTCTGCTTAGCCTGAGTCCTTTTTTTTCTAACTGAGAGCAACAAGGTTAAACACTGGCTGAACAGAAACAGCTGGGGTCTGTGGGGAAAATACAGTTGAGATACAGCAATAAATATTCTTGCACATAGAGAGAGAGAGCAAGCAAGCCTTAATTTAAGCAGTGATTTCGCTGCTCCCCAGCCTGGCTGAGGCTGGTGGGACCTGCAGGATGAAATGCTGCTTGCTGCCTCCTGCCAGGGCTTGGGGCATCACCGGGGTGCTGGCACAGGGCTGCAGTGCCAGGGCTCTCTCCCCACCACGCACTGGCAGTATAATTACAAATAACACGATGGAAAGGAAGATTTGCAGTCCCTGGCCTCCAGTGCTGCCCCTTAACAGGGGGTCACATAGCAACTGTGACCCACTGTCACATTAGATTCTTAATTCACATTAAATGCTTAATCTAATATGATACAATTAATATAAAACAAATATAATACTAGCTGGACTCAAGGTAGACTCCAGCCTGTTCAATACCCAGAAGCATTCAACTCCAGATCCTTTTTGATCCTCTATGACCCCGCCCTTGTGTGATCATTCCCATTCTGACCCTGCATTTATTGAAGTAACCGGCAAGTTTTGCATGCCAGGAGTGACATTTTCTGCCCCGAGCTCTGCTTGTGGTAGCAATAAGAGCTCTATGTTTCATCAAAACCTCTCCCCACATGGGCCAAGCCCTTAAATTATTTCCTTTGGAAGGAGTTTGTGGAAAGAACCTCGTCTCCTTGACATCAGTCATGTGAAATCACCACTGAAGTCAGGCAGGAAACCTCCACAGGCTGTGGGGGTGACACAGGAAAGTCATCCTGAGGCTCCTCGGGGCTTTCCTTTTCCTTTTGCCCTAAACCTGCCCCCAAAGGGTGCCCCGAAGGGCAGGCAGCTCGCAGCTGCCTCCAGCACTGCACAGATATTTAATTTTGGTTTTATGCAGCCAGCAGAGCTGAGGTTTCGCCCACAGGTTGGAAAGAGGAACAGAAGAACCAACACTAAAGTTTACAAAATTCGTTTTTTATGCATTCCATCCCCAGAAATGGAGTGCAGAAGAGCTGGCAGAGATCTCTAAGTGACATTTTTGTGACATCAGAATTTCTTTTCTAAATAAACACCAATGAAGAGCACTTTTTCATGTTAAAAGAAAACTCAAAAGGATATGCAGAATGTAAAAGCAGAAACTATTTTCAAAGTTGACAGTTAAAACTATATTTCTTTTAGTTGGTTTTTTTTCTTTACATTTGCTTTTTACTTCTCAAGCCTAATTGCTTTCCCCTCCCTTTTTAAAAATTTTTTTTGCCTTCTCCACACAGCACTTTAATCGCAATTTTGTTCCCACAATAAGGAACTCAAAAAGCAGCTAAGGAAAAAAATAGAGAAAGGGAAAAGCTAAAAATTATTTTAGAAAGACCTTGAAGCTCAGCTCATTTCTAACTGAAAGCCACCTACAAAGCCCCAGCTCTTTTCCTGCTCTTCCTTGTCCTCGAGTGGCATCAGGGGGAAGTGGAGGCTGGCAGTTGGATTCCATTTCCTGTTTCCATCTGCTGCCAAGACTGTTGCGTGGCATCACGTTTTGGAGCGTGTGTAGTTTCACTTTTGCTGCGTGAATCACGTCCCCGGGGAACTGGAAAAACGCCCTTCTGTCATCAGCGCTTGGGCGTGCTGTCAAAACGAGAACCAGATCCCATCTGCCACCAGATCCTCAGCCAGGAAAAAAAGCCAACGCTGGCAAACCCAGAGACAGCAGCAGGTATGGTGAGGTTCCTGTGCTGGGCACCTCATCCCTGCATCGCTCACGCAGCGAGCTTTGCATTCGCTGCGGAGTTTTTAACCTTGACCCCTCGTGCTGACGTCTCCAGGCGGTTTTTGGAGCCTGCTGCCGGTTTCGTTTCGGGCCTTCTGGGCCAGGAGCCAAATGAAAGCTGCTTGCCTCAGTTTCATGAGGAAGCACTAACTCCCTGCCTTTCAGCCCGGGCTGATGATGAAACCCGGCGGCTCCTCCTCCTCTTGGCGTTATAAGCATGGGGAGATCACCAGTACAAACCCTGTCCATGTCCCGCTGCGGCAACGCGGACCTCGGGAATTCTGGCAGTGCCTTCCTGAGCCCCGGTGCTCTCTGCATCCCCATCCTCACCTCCAGCTGTGCCAATGACGAGCACCATGGAAGCACCAGCCATGCTGGAGAACGGGAATGCTCCACAGAACGGGAAAGCCGCGTGTTTGCGAGCGGCTTGTTATACTCTCGTGTTTGCGTTGATGATTACTGCAGCCCTGGTTCCTATAGGATTCTGTTTGCTCTATCATAAGCAGGTAAGGACAAAGCAAAATTCTTAACTCTGCAGTGTAATATTCCTAATTATTAACAGTGCTGTGTTGATGCTATCAGCTAACTCCAACCTAGTAATTCTCTCCTCTTTTGAAGAGTCCTAATGCTTTTAGTTTTTGAGATTTCAGCCCATAATGTTTTCACCAATCCCTTAACATCTCACCAATTCCTCAATGTCTTCAGTGTTTTCCTTTCCTTTCCTTAAGCTTAAAAAAAAAAAAAAACCAGGTTTTATTTCTCTGGTGTTTCTCCTCCTGCACCAATGACGTGCACTGCTCCAGTGTGATGTCGCGTGGTGGTGCTGTGTAGGGGCCAGAGAGGCTGAGAAATTGTAGTAATTCACCAGCCATAAAAGCCTTTTCACACTTGGTTTTTCCAAGTGCTAATACAATCCGGGGCAAAAACCAGTTACTGAACCGAGTTTTGTTCTGCGTTTCATGAGCTGATCCCGATGAGCTTTTTCCATCTGTACACACAGCACTGAACAGAAATACAGGGTGAGCCAAGTGACTCATTTGCTGAAGGCCGGCTTCTCATTTTCTGCTTTCCAAATGGTGAATCTGTGTCCTGGAGGAGCCAAGTGCTAATTTGGGATGCCGGTTTGATACATCCCACTGTAACGTCCCTCCCTCCAGTTCCAGTTCTTCAGGGGAAGACACAAGGAAAATAAGAAGCTGTCCCCTTCTGTTAAGAGGGAGGCTAGTTTGTTTTCATGGTCTGGGAGCTGCTTGGGGCATAACAATGCCAGGAACCCCTCTGAGGACTGATCCGACAAGGCATTGATTTTTTAAAAGTAAAATATGAAGCCTGATGAATTCCCACAAGAGAGGAACCTTCTCTGCACCTTACAGCAGAAAATACCAAAAAAAACCCCAAAATAAATTAATTGCTTTTGATCCACTTTTAGCCCCAAACCCACAGCTTCCATCATCTACCTGGGGGCTGTGAAGCAGCAGCTCTGGGACCTGCAGTCACAACTGCATCCCTCTGACAGCAATGAGCACACAGACTTTCACGCATATTCCACTCCTTCCCTTCTTTTTTTTCAGAAAAGTTACTTTAGTAAGCACAAAGTTGCTTCAGCAAGTGCAATAACTGCCTTCAGTCCTGCTGATTCATGTTAAATGGGGAAAAGCAGGGCTGGGCACTGGGAGCCTTTCCCTGCAAGGGAGCTGATAACCTCCCCAGCATTTGGGACAGCAACTTCCTAAGGAAGGGATGAGGTTGTGCTCCGACAGCAAATGTAAGCGTTGCAGAGCTTGCATTCAGGAAGATATGAGAGATATGAGGCAGGATCGGGTCCCTGCATCTGATCCCAAATCCGCTTTTTACGGGCTCTGCCAGAGAAAGAACGGAGCTGCTGTGTAGGAAGAGCATGAGCTCCATGAGCAAAGACTGAGCCGTGAGTCACAGGAACAGGCTGAAATCTCTTCCCACTGACAAATTACCACCAGGACACCCACGGAGACGCCTGCTTCCCTGGGCTGGAAAGGCTCTGCAAAGCTGACTGCTGGATCAGAAAGCCCCGTGCCTGTCGCCCTGAGCTAAGCACGGTGCAGCAGTGAGAGAGAAGTGGGCTTAAAATTACAAAAAATTGCTTAAAATTGCAGTAGCAGCTGTCCTCCCTGTTCTGCCTATCTGGTGTGATAGTGCTGATCTGATTTGTCTGAGTGATTCCGAACCACGATGCACAGCAGGAAAGGTTCACGGGTTTAAAGAGGGTGAATTAGCACAACGCCGTGCAGCTTCTCACGTCTGTGCACTGGCTTTAAGTCAAGTCCTTGTCCACAGAGTCATCGCTTGTGAGCATCCACAAGAGCTGAGTCCAGGGATGGAACGAAATCCTGTCACCCAAGAGGAATGTAGAACTTTTACCAGGTGTACTGCAGGTCATTGCTGATCGGTTGTCTTTTTTTTTTTTTAAATTTTGTGAAAATACCACCAAAAGGGATATGAAAAATGTTGACCTATTTTAAACATTTCAAACTTTGTTGGAAAACATCTGGTTTTTTCATAACAAAACAGTGCCTGTGTTTGTAATGGCGGGTAGAAAGATAATTTTTCTTCCTGGGAGAATGCTTTTGTGCTCTTGTAGTGATAATGCTCCTCTGCTGACCTCAGTGATAGACGGAAAATTACACGAGAAAACACTGACCAAGCCCTGCTTCTTTCCACAGGCACCGGGGTCATGCTGGGCACACGGATCTTGTAAGTATGGAGATTCTAGACCTGCTCTCTGGCTTTGTCAGGCCTCGTGCCTGTTTAAGGACAGGGGCCAGCACTGACAGCAGAAGCACAGAGCCCCCAGGGCGCTGTGGTGACATGCTGTGGTGACACAAATGGAGCTGCCCAGCTCAGCCCCCAGGGCTGGCAGCCAGCAGCCGCCTCTCTGCGCTGAGTCAGCTGCCCAAAAATGAGTGCACCTCCCCAAAAATGGCCCGTGAAGCCAGCACCACAGGGCTCATCACATTAACTGCTGCTGGGTGTTAATCACCAGCTCTCCAAGCAAACCCCAGGGCAGTTCTAAAGCAATGCCCCACAGAGGAGCTGAGACCTTCAGAGAGATTTAATTAATTCAGTGAAAAACTTCTGCACGCATAAAATTTCAGCTGATGACTGCTCACCTCGTGGAGGGCTACAACCACAGTGGCCAGCAAGAAGATTGCTGTAATCCTCATCATCCTCAGATCCAGCTGAAATCCCACCTAGGAATTTTTCGTTATTAGAGACCAGCTCAGACCCAACCCTCAGCCTTGGAGATTCCCCATCTCCAGGGTGCTTTCCACAGCTAAGCTGTCCTGGTGGGGAGCACCTCCAAGCCCCCACAGCCACAGAGGTCCTTCACAGCCTCTCCTGGCAGATTGAGGCCCCTTTCCAGCACTTCTTAGAAGTCAGTAAACCCAAAAAGGATGACCAATAATAATCAAAATAACAGCAGCTAGAATAATAAGTAAACGATAATTATTAGAAAGTCAAGAGGTGAATGGGGAGTGAGAGAATGGGAAACAGTAGTAAAACACACTCAGAACAAGGTTGTCCTAGGACATAATTAATCACCACTCCATTTTGTCTGTGCTTTCCTCAGTAAAAGAGTCTTCTACACAAAAGGCAGGAGAGATGAGCTGGTATTGGGAATTAAGGCACTGCAACGGGATCGTGCAGGTCCAGGATCAGTACCTCATCATCCAGCAGAGTGGCAACTACTTCATCTACGCTCAGCTCTTCCGCAAAGAGAGAATCAAAGAGCCTTTCACGCTCATGCTCTACAAAGACCCAAAAATCACCCTCAACAACGCCGTGGGGCATGAAAACGGCACCGTAAACTTTGCGAGACCCTTCTTGCTGCAGGAGGGAGATAAACTGTACTGTATGAAAAACGACAATTCGGACAACGTTCTGCTAAGGAATCAGACTTATTGGGGCCTGTTTAAAATGTAGCAGGACTCTGCTCCGAGTCAGCTCCTCCCTTACTCCCTCCAGGAAACCTTAGGTCACGGATGAAGGATCTGCAATTTCTCTTTGGGTGAAATTCAGCTTGCTGGAGTACATGCCATAGTAAGCTTGTATCCTGCAGTGACAGTGGACAGCAAACTTTGGTAAGGACGGATGGCTGCTGATGGACAACAAAGTGTGAGCAAAAGACGGAGGAAAAAAGTCTTGATGCGTTGTGGGGTTGACTCTGAGGTCCTGGAAAAACAAGTCCCAATATTCAGTCTGTTCAGAGCTGGGGAGGAGCTCTACTCTGCAGTTGGCTGCATTTTGGAGCTGGGGACCTGTCAGTCCCCCAGGTCCCTTCTAACAAGAGGTGCTACACAAAGACATTTTATATCCCTCCCGCACAACCTGCCAGTGAAGTGACGTGTCCACAGCAGAGGGATGGAATAGCTCAGAAACAACACAAGAAAAGCTTCTCAGCCCCACCCATGGCCTCGCCACCAGCAAGGGACACACGCCAGGGGGGCTCCATCTTCACGGGCAGTTCAGAGCACAAGGGCTTCTGCAGGGGAGTACAAGCAGTGTAAACCCTTCCAGTGAAGTACAGGCAGTGTAAACCCTTCCAGTGAAGTATAAGCAGCGTAAACCCTTCCAGTGAAGTACAAGCAGTGTAAACCCTTCCAGTGAAGTACAAGCAGTGTAAACCCTTCCAGTGAAGTACAAGCAGTGTAAATCCTTCCAGTGAAGTACAGGCAGTGTAAATCCTTCCAGTGAAGTACAAGCAGTGTAAATCCTTCCAGTGAAGTACAGGCAGTGTAAACCCTTCCAGTGAAGTACAAGCAGTGTAAACCCACGCCAGCTCCATGCCACGGCCCAGGCACACCCACCATAGGGAGCCTGGGATGCAGCCAATGCAGGTGCCACGGGGGAATGGATCAGCACAAAGTCGAGGTTGCCGAGTGTGATAGAGACTGTGGAGGAGAGCTAATGGAGGAAAGATGCATTTGAAGAGAGTGAGCACAGAGTGGAGACGAGAGGACGGAGGCTTGGAGAACTGTTCCCGGAATTTTTTTTTCTGTGCTGTGGAGTGGGTGTTGCAAGCAGGGCAGGGCAGACACGGTCCCGACACGAAACGGGGAAGGGCTGAGCATCCCTCCCTGACCACCTCCTTCCCACAGACACAGCTCTGGTATCCAGCACAAAGCACTGCCAGCACCACAGCAGGGAAAACACGAGCTACCGGGGAGGCAGGACGCCCTTCAGCTGCTCGCTTCAGGGTCTGGCTGCCGTGCTTCCCAAAATGAGCATCGAACCGCCTGCAGACCACAGGAACACCTCAAAAACTCGGCAAAGGCCATGTGCTCTTGGAAAAGCAGGCAGCTGTGGCTGCAGGACAGCCCAGCTGTCTCACAGCCCTGTTCCTCCTCTCCCTTGCCTGGGCAGGCTCTCCCAGGGGTTCTGTTCTTTGCTTTCCTGCCTCCCAGACCTTCACGGGTGACAACTCCTACCATTCCTCACAGCTTGTCACAGCCTTGGGGATGGACTTTCACGGGAAAGCAAAGCGACTGAGAAGTTGGATGGACATAAATAGTTACTTGGGGTGGGCTGAGGCAGTTAGGGGTGCTATTTGCTCTTGTAATTTTATATTCTGTGTATTGTAACTTCAGAGAACGTAGAGTCAAGTTTTTGCAGACACATCTGCAGCCCTGCGTTCGGTTTCGTACAAGATGTTATCAATTAAAATTATACTTTAGTTCTTACATTGCTTTGTTGATTTCTTAATTTAAAATAAAAAAAAAATGAAAAAAAAAAGCAGAAAACACCCTTACAAACCGCAAGCGCATCTCAGTTCTTTGATATGGGCTGAAAAAATAACTGACTGACACATTTCAATACCCTTTGTGTACTTTCACTAAAGGGCCTCTCCTGCTCCGAGAGGCCAGCGGTGTCAGCACAGAGTGAGATCAGTCTGCATGGCACAGGGCAGAACTCAGCCGTCCTCTCGGCACACAGGGGAGCTCCACGCACCACCCACCCTCCCCAGCTGCTTTTCCGAGGCAAAGCAAACCCAAAAGGGCCTGCTGGGGATGAGGAACTTCTTGTTCTGCACGTCAGACAAGCAAAATCCCAGGCCTTGCAACAGCTGGCCTGAAGATCTGGCTCCAAGACCCCAACGATCAGCTAAGCCTNGGTGGGGACAGGACAGCACAGGCTGCTGGGCCACCAACCTGCCTGGGTGTGGGTCACAGCCTGTGGCTGCTGGGCCACCAGCCTGCCTGGGTGTGGGTCACAGCCTGTGGCTGCTGGGTCACCAACCTGCCTGGCATCTAGGAATGCACAGCAGATCTAAAAGACACGTTACCCCACACACCTCAGGATGGAAATGCTGCCTCTCTGAAAAAAATTCTTATGCAGAACTGCCAAATCAGTAATTTACACACCAAAAAACCCCCCTTTTTCAACATTTTGAAATTAAGACTTGCTGCTTGGAAAGCCTTTTCACTAAGGTGTGGAGTTATGAAAAAGTAGTGTATTTCTTTATGTCATGATGCATTTTAATTAAATGTGCTTTCAAATCTATGGGAAGTATAATTTACAAGAAAATGAATGCATCACGAGATTGACTGTATAAATAGATAGTCATGTGCCTTCAACCATGAAAAAAAATCGTGGTGGTTTTTTTAACAGGACTAGGGGATTTTTCTACTTTGTCAGAAGCTTACTACACTGCACAGCCTCCCCAAGATCAGAGATGCAAATGGCCCTTGAAGGAGACATCTCAAGCCACTTCAGAAGTTAGCCAAAACATAGTCCTAAAAAAGAAATAGTCACGTTTTTAAACAAATAAACACTTGAGTACAAGTAACTGCGATACAATCAGCAGCTTTTCTGTTCAACAAACAGCTACAGCCACCCCCACACCTCGGAACATTACCCTCTCCATAGTCAGTGGAGGTTGTTGAGGGATGATCTGAAAGTTCACTCAGAAAGTGCCACAAAGCACATCAAAACCAGCACGGCAGGCAGAGGCATTTCTGGTGATGCTGAGCAGACCCTGTTGTTGGGGACACTTCCCCTACAGGGGCTTCCCAGGCTGCTCCCAAAGTCACCAAAGCCTGGTGGGGTGAAGCAGTGACAGTCCTGAACAGCCCAAAAACTCAGTGGTATCAGCCTGCACCTCAAAAACAAGGGAAACTTCACTGGATCAGTGAAACGAGTGGATGGTGCTGTCCTCTGTTCACAGACCACAAGCCCAACCACAGAGGAAAGGTAAATGAGAACCTTTGATTTGGGTTGCTTCAAGCAAACTACCAAAGACCCAGTTTTACAGAGTAGCTTTTATTGTGTAAGCAGAATTATCATTAATTTTGGTTCTAACCTCCAGTGCCCAAGAACTCTGCAGCTCAGTGCAATAAAATTGTGCAGATAAGGATGTTGCAGCTATGAAACCTGGCTTTGGTCCTGGAGGGAGGATGGCTGCCACAGCAGGGTGCTCTGAAAAGCCTTTCCTCTGGACAACACAACCCGTGCCTCCAGAGTAAAAATAAACTGTCCCAATGGGATCTTCCCAGGAAATAAATTCAGTCTGGCACCACAAATTATGGACTGGTAATTTCAGCTCTAAAGACCAACTGCATGGGAAGTTCATAACTGCTGAAACAGCCTGCCAAGAGAGCCAGTGGAGATGGAACTTTGCTATTCCTATCCCCGCAGAGTGACAACAGCTTTTACCCATTCAGCTATACATCCCCTAAATCCTCTTTAGGTGAGCGAAACAGGTCTTTGTTTCACAGCTGAGTGGAGATTTAATGGTGCAACCCAAGAGGCACCAGGTTTCTGGTGACAAGCCCCACACCCTGGCTGAGGCACGGCACTTTGCTTTGCAGCTCTCTTCTCCCAGATCAGAGAAGGGCTTGCACCATACACAGCTTCTCCACCTCCCAGGCACACCAAAAGCTGCCCCACCATGGGAGGTGACACGAGCAGAGGCTTTGTGAGGAACCAGCCACGTCCAGGTTTCTCTGTGTCCTGGTACCTCCTGATTCCAGGGGTCCACTGTGCTGGGCACAGCACCTTTGCTTGTGGTAAAACAGAGCCTGCATCATCACAGATTTTAGTCTAATAGGCAGAACACCAGTCAGAGAGGATGAAAGTATCATCAGCACTTTAGAGATAGGGAAGAGAGTCACAGCCAGATGATGTGATTTTCTTAGGGTCACCAGAAGTGCAGATAAGCAGAGATGGAACTTGACCACGGGACTCGGGGGAAGGCGTCCTCGCCTGCTATCAGGAATAGTGTGGCCAGCAGGACTAGGGAAGTGATCCTTCCCCTGTGCTCAGCACTGCTTAGGTCACACCTCGAGTTCTGCTTCCAGTTCTTGGCCCTGCAGTTTAGGATTCCTTCTGAGGTGCTGGAGCATGTCCAGAGAAGGAGCTGAAGGAGCTGGAGCACAAGTCCTGTGAGGAGCGGCTGAGGGAGCTGGGGTTGTTTAGCCCGGAGAAAAGGAGGCTCAGGGTGACTTTCTCACTCTCTACAAGCACCTGAAAGGAGGCTGTAGCCAGCTGGGGGTCGGCCTCTTCTCCCAGGCTATCTGTGATAGGACAAGAGGACACAGCTTTAAGCAGCACCGGGAGAGGTTTAGGTTGGATATTCAGAGGAATTCCTTCACAGAAAGGGGGGTTAGACACTGGAATGGGCTGCCCTGGACCCCTGGAGGTGTTGGAGGAAAGACTGGACACAGCACTCAGTGCCATGGTCTGGGTGACACGGTGGTGTTGGGTCAGAGCTTAGACTCGCTGAGCTCAGAAGCCTTTCCCAACCAAACTGACTCTGAGATTCTGAGATTCTGTAACCAAACATCCTCATCGTGGACCACAAAAGCAGAGATAAGAGCCCTGAGGAGATAACCCAGAGAGTGCCACATATGGACTTGGTTATCAATTTTTTTCCCCTCTTTTGATGAAAACAGTCCGTTCAGAACACCCCAGGGATGGACCAAAGTGCCAGAAACGTGACTGGGGTGCAGCCTCGGGTGGTGTCACCAGGCTGGCCAGCACAGGGCTCACCCAACACCTCTTCTGGCCTCCTCAGACACCTGCCTGCACTATGGATCCCTAGACCTTCTCAAGCTCAAGAGCAAAATCCATTTCTGTTTCAGGTCTTTTGAAATAGGATTCCACATTGAATGGCTCTCCCCGCACAAATTCGGCAAATCCCACATTTCATCTCATTTGAGACGAAAACAGACAAAAGCGTTTCTTTCCTTTGCCATACAGCTTCAGCCTGTGAAGAAGAAATTCTGATTTCATGCCAGCCCTACCCAGACCCCAGAGCACCTCAGCTGCCAATGCCCACACAGCTGTCCCTGGGTACTGCTGCCACAGCCTTTACTGCACAATGCAGAAAACACTTTTGGACTTTTTGATAACCACTACAAGGGCTCCAGACTGGTTTTGGGAGAAAGAGCTTCATGGTGTGGCCCTGCTGCTGCAGAAGGCATCTGCTGACACGGCCAGCAAGCTGCCTCCCCTTCTGGCAAACCTCTGAAGAAGTAGAAAGGGTTTGGAGGCAACACATCCTGTCCTTGCAAAGCAAACAATTCACAGAAGAGCCAGTGAAGGGAAGTCACAGGGGTATGACTCACTCCTGGTACAAAAATGAGACAAAGTATTCCATTACACGATGCTGTAAGAGGGGTCAGCTGGATGCTCTTCCATCCTGCAGTCCCCAGCTGGCTTCTTGCTATCACAGGTGACACCTTCCCCCCAGCTCCATCCGTGTAGGTTCCATCCCAGCTGGAAGGCTTTGGGTCATCCGAGCCCTTCCAACACTTCCAGGAGAGGGATGGTTGATGCCCTCTCCTCTGTCAACAAAACTTCTGCTCCCAGTACTCCTCGACTCTCCTGGAATGGTGACAGCTCACTGCCCCCTCTCCTCAAACAGGGCCACAGAATTTTAAACAGAAGCCTTGCCAGTGACTTCCCACAGCACCAGCTACCAGCAATGCAGGTTTCAACTGAAGGATTTGCTTTTTTCCTGAGAGGCTTTGGAAGAAAATGAAAAAATAAAAAGAAAACAAGGTATCGAAAGATTCCAAGATAGCTGGAACTAGCTATTTTGCTTCTGATAGTCTCCAGGTTTTATTTAACCTGCTTTCAAAGTATTTGAGGCCTTTATCAAAATTTTTGAATATTTAGGATTAGCAATGATGGGAGATCAAATAAACCATATAGAAAACACTAGCAATATTAAGTGAACATTTAAGTGTTCCCTGCTATGGACCCTATTATGAGATTTAACTCGGATAAACCTATACAAACTTTTGAGATGCATGGAAGATGTGTTACAAGATGTGGTGAAGAGAGGAATACAACAGCAAGCTCCAATTTTAGTGATTTTTGTGCTCATCTCAGCAGCCCAGAAATTTACAGAGAGGGGTCTTGAAAAAAATGCTAGTCAGGAAAAAGCCCCAAATTCCTTCAAATGTGAGTCACAACTGGAGCTGAATGATGGGAAGACCTCTCAAATTTCAGACCTAAAGCCAATCCAGGAACTTGCATTTTATGGCCAGGGTGAGTAACACCACTGGCTTCTGATCCTCATCAGATTCAATTTTTTAAAAATATTTGCAGGTCAAGTTAATTGTATCTGAAGCCCTTCTCCCAAAGAGTCATGCAAATTCTTCCTATTCTTCCCTCCTGAACATTCCCTTTGCATACAGCAAGTTGACACAAGTGATAAGAGAAGTGAAGCTGGGACAGGTCATTTCTCATAGGAGGGAGAGCAAACACCTCATGATCTGGCCAGTCATTCAAACACCTGCCTGAGCAGCAGAGATGAAATTTGGGGGTGTGTTTAAATACCTTAAGAAAAGGGACTACAGAAAAATCAGCAGGGGTGGAAAGCAGGGGTGAATCTGTGACTGTTAAGTCTTGTTTAACGCAAGTCTTTTTGAGAAAAAGCTGGAAATTCTTACAGTGAACAATGAAAAATTAGAGATGGTTAAAATCCCTTACACCCCTTGAGGCCTGGGGGAAAAGGTTTGGACTGTGGAGACTGCAGCTGGGGTCTAGTGCTGAAAATAGACACAGCTCTGAGAGAAGCCCTTCCAGAACTTGGAGCTTTCACTCTCCTGTGCAGTGGAGTTCAACTGAGCTCTGGCTGTGTCAAAACGACAGCAATTTGGAATTATTCCCCTTTCCAACTGATACCAGCTGTGCAAAATAGGTGGATTATGGTCAGTACAGAGGATACAGAGACATGTGTAGAGAAGCAGCCTAATCTCAGACTCTTTCTACCCCTAAAGAATATACAGCTCTTTCATGCAACTGATGTTGAAATATTTTCTGGAAATTTGACACTTTTATAATCTTTCTATTCTCAGCATACACAGCCTTTTGATCTGATGTTCCCCTTTATGTGGAGAAGCTCAAAATTTACAGTAGCTTAGCAGGCTGTAAAGAAACACATCACGAGATCAAGTATTTGGGGATCTACAACAACAGATACCAAAATCTATTGTTCAGCCAAATACTGATCACCTGACAGTGGGAGCAGGGAATTCTCTCTGCATTGTTAAACACACTGCTCTGTGAAGCCTGCATTACAGACTGAAGACTGCTGAACACTAATAGCAACATTCACGTTGATTTCAGAATGGTTCCTTTGGTTTTTCTGTACCTGCCACAAAAACCCTGCAGGGAGCTGTCATCTTACCCCTCTGGAGAAGCTCTGTGTGGCTGGGAAGACTTCAAATGACTTGCAGTCACTCTGCCCCAGCCCTGCCACTTACAATCACACTTAAAGACTCTCATATTTACGCTCCCCTTGTGTTCATGCATTAACAGGCATTTTCTACCCTAAGAAAGGAGCTGCTCATTGCTACCCCTCCTTTGTGCCAGAACCTGCACAGGAACAGCAGAGACAACAAAGACATTTTGAGAGAGCACTGAAAAAAAGACCATCCTAGGGACCACACCTCCATCAGATTTTGATCCAAATCACCATGGGTTTTGTTCATTCTGAACATGAAAACGCCATGATGTGCTTTAGGCTTTCAAGCCTTTCAAGCCTCAACCACAGGGAGGATATCCAAACCCTGCTGGGCTGGAGCCAGCCAAGTGCAGACCTCAACCCTGAGACACAAATGGGCTACTGGCAAGGAAAGGGAGACTATCACTGAATCAAAACGTATAAAAGTGCATGTACTGCAGGCTGGCTTATTAAATCACTTATCACCAGTCTAAGTGAAACAATTTGTTTTCACTCTTGCTGAAGATCCATAAGGAAATACTTTCCTGGCTGCCAACATGTTTATATGCGTGGTTTTTAAAATATAGTATTTGTTTATGTGCTGAAATTCGGATGGTTACACAAGAGCCTTGACACTGGAAATAGAATCTGGGTTACATACTAATATTATTTGGTGGGGAAATCCATATAAACAATTTATACCCAACTGCTTATAGCAATTCTTATGTAAGTGAGGGGAGACAGGACGTCAATCCAGTTCAGTAACATCATCTTAACCACATGGCCTTTTAATATGTGGGGGGCTGAGGACACTGTCCTGCCCTCAGCAGTGAACATCCTCAGCTTTGTGCTGACAGTTCATCTGGATAACTTTGAAAGGAGCAGGAATTTAGGTATGCCTTTAAGGGCAAAGACTAGACTAATTTTTTACTAGTAGCTATTAAATAATAGTTCAGTTGTTACTCTTAATTAGATGAGCAAAGAAATGCAGTAAGGATATGGTTCCTATTGTTACTTCAGTGATTTTTCCTGGAATCCTATTGGAGTGCTGCAGCCCAAAACGGAACTGTCCTGACTCTGCTGAGATGAACTCAGAGCAGTGCTATGAACATAAGAGCAGGACTGAGAGCCAGGAGATATCTCTACAAAGAACGCCCAGAAACCGGATCTGAATTCCAGAACTGCTGGAATTCACCTACATACTTCATCTGAGCTCTGCTTGTTGGATGAAGCAGGTAGCTCAAGCCTCACTTGGTCAGGTCTACTCGCTCACTCGTCCACTTATGGCACTGAGGGGACAGTTCCTGATGTGCCTGGAGGGGTCCCTCCCCTGTGGGCAGCCTTGGCCTTACTCACTCTGCCACCAGCTCTTTATTGGTGCAGTTTCAGTAAAAGGGCTGTGGTGAGTGGGACTGCATGATCACGAGCTCCCTGCCCAAAGTGCCTTCTGTTCTAAGCACAGAAAAGGGGAATTCACATTCCAGCTCGTTGGGAAACAAAAATGGTTGAGTGATGAGCATGAAATCAGATGCGCTGAAACAGATCTGGAATTATAGCACATCTGCCTTGATTTCTGGGAATTCAGTGATAGGGTGATGGCTGCTTACCCACTGTCCACCTTCCCCTCAAAGATCTTTATCCTGCTTGTTTAGAGACAGAGAAAAAATATGGGGACATGCAAAGAACACGAATGTCTAACTTTGGGGTGCAGCCAGGAAAATGCAGAAGATGTGATCCCTGCAGCACCCTGCCTGTAGCCCAGCCATTAATCCCTATAAGAAATACTAAGCAACAAAGAGCACATCTTCCACAGAGCACGACCTTCCTGGTATTGGCTGTGGCATCCAAAACCAGCAGACTGGGAAGTTCAAGCTGCTTTGAGAAGACCCAAGTGCCTTGCAGTAAAGACATTCACATGATTTGTCCCTTCGAGGCAGTGCTTGGGTCTCTTTTTCCTCTCATTCAACGTGTTACCATTATTCCCCTTTGTGCATGATCTCTTGGGGCTGTGTGGTTGGAAGGACTCAAAGTTTCTCAGTTTTTCCTCCTATATGCTTCAGTGTGTCTGTTTCCACTTAGCTGAACTATAACGAGCAAAGCACATAACCCTTGTAGGTCTACCTCCCACAGTTTCCTAGGGAAGTAGATAAAAGCAGACAACCATTTCTCCTGAATCCCTGCAGCTGTTAGACATTAGCAAAAGACCCCACAAGTGGAGAAAAGGCCCTGAACTGGAGATGTGCCTCCCTGGGGTTCTCCTGCTCACCCTCAGCCCTCTGCAGAGTGGGGGTGACAGCCAAAGAGAGTCTCTGCTCTCTTCAGCCACAGGCAGTTGGCTTCTGTCTCTTCACTTGGCCAAAGTTTTCTTCTTTTACGACCCTGAAAATGTCTGCTGGAGAAACGCCCTGGAGATGCTGTCAGCCAGCAGGCAGGTCCTCCTCCACCCAGCACTGCCCGTCCTGCTTGGCCTCTCATTCAGCATGTGTTGGTTTTGCTTGGCCTGGTTTTCGGTAGCAGGGTGAGCACAGAGGGGGCTTTGGGAGAAGCTGCTGGAAGCTTCCACCATGTCCAGCAGAGCCAATTCCTGGTGGCTCTGAAGATGGACACGCTGCTGGGCTAGTGAGAGATGTTGGTAATTCCTCTGCGATAACAGATTTCAGAAGAAAATCAAAACGAAGTGGGCATTTTCTCCCAGCCCTTATATCAACTCATGAACCCTTCACTAATTTTCTCTCTGCCCAGCTGTGGCAGGGGAGGGTGAGCAAGAGACTTTCGTGGGTGCCTGGAGTTTGGCCAGTATCAAACCACGACACAGTGTTTATACAGAGCTACGAAATAAACATGTTAAAAGATAATATTTCCATGTCATCAGCTCGAGTATTCGAAGTTGAGGAAATGTTAGAATTCAAACTGCATTGCAAATGCTGAATATAATTCTAGTTATCTGCGTGCAGGTGAACCATGCTAGGCTGTGGCACATTCTCAGGAGACCGGGTCTCATGTGCTGCACAGCAAACATCATCCATTGGGGATGGAGCTGACCTGGTAAGAAAGGGAGATCTTGTCTGTCTATATTTGCCACAGAAACTGGACCATACATGAGGCACAGAGCAGAGAACTACAAGCTGACAGACAGCAGACTCACAGATGACTTCAGGACAGTTTGATCATTTAGTTTTATCCCTCCACAAACAGCATATTTCTGTGCTGTTGAGCAAATAACAAAACCAAAACCTCTTAAAAGTGGCTGCTAATGGTACATTCCTCATTGTCTGAGATGCCTCGTTTTTACAGCTACATGGATCTGTAGCTGCAGCCCAGATGAAAAGGTCATTTGCACTCCAACAAATAAAATAAAAATAAGGAACATCCTCGTTCTTGCCCTGAAGGCAGTAAGGTCCCAAAGCATGGATATGACCAGTGAATAAAGGTTTGTCCTCATTTCTGTACACAACAACCAAGTCAAAGATGCAGGGGCAACTCTAAGGCTGCGTTTCCCAGTTTGTGAAGGCTCAACCCATGAGTCTTCACAGTAATTTAACACACAGGTGCAGCCTGAGGTATTTAACAGATTTCTGCTTTGAATTTGATGTATGGACACTGGCCATTGCTAATTTTAACTTTCAGCTCTTTTGCAGCATTCCTAGTATCAATATTTGACTTGTCTCACAAAGATTCTTGTTGTGCACAAACACCTGCTTACTCAGCATTTACAAACAAGAGAAGAATGGCCTCTGACTTAGAATAACCACACCTGTGCCCTGTTAGCTCAGCTCTAAATACAGAGATTAATTCACACGTACAAAGCAGAGATCCAGTCTTAGAGCCTACCTTCTGCTAAACTGATCCTCAGGCACCTAAACTTAGACTAAATCTTAAGTCAAAGTACTTCATGTCACCTCCACATCCCACTCAAACCCCAAACCACAATGTCACGCCCAAACACTGATGACACCTTTCTAGAGGTGAAGTGGCAGCTGCCTGTTTCGCTTGTAGTTTGGAAGGAGTCTGTCCTATTGGCATAGGTGTCCTCCTGTCCAAAAATACCACCAGCCCCTGATCGAGCAGAATCCTTCCTCCTCAAGCCATTTGCAGTGCCAGATGTCAAAATTTCACCTCCCTTCTTCCCTGATCCAGCTCTACGGGGATCATTTCAAAGAATAAAATAAATAAATAAATAAATAAATAAATCCACTGCTAGTTCTTTACACTAGGACAAACTGGGGCTCAGTGTTCTTTTTCCTCAATAAACAAAGCCCACAGCAGCTTGAAACAATTAATTGTGGCTGTACTACCCAAACACAGGACAGATGTGAATCACAGACAGGGTACTGCAGCACCAACGGGGATAACTTTGGGATGATGACTGCTAATGACAGCAGGGATGGGGTTTTGATCCCTGCAGGGTCTCACCTGGAGTGGGAACAACACAAAAGCCAGGGAGAGTTGCTCCTGTGGGGAGGCATTTGCTCACAGCTCACCATTTGCATCCAATTTGGCACAGGTGTCCTTTCAGCTAGCAACGTTTCATTTACGCCAGAGCTCTTGTTCCGAGAAGAGATTTATTGCTTAGGGCACACAGAAAAATCAGCAACTTCAGCAAGATACACGGAGTGGTTCCCCTTTCAGATCCTGATGAGATAAGATTCGTTACATTCCTCCCTTCACCATCAGATGGCTTCTCTGAAGCTACACGTGAGAATCGGGGACCACCAAAACTTCACAAATGATTGGCTCCTTTGGCTTATGAAAGTTTGTGACCAAAACAGATAACAGCATCAAACAGCACAGCGAGAGCTGGTGAGACTCACAAACAGTACTGAAAGAGAGAAACACGCCACACTTCAGACACAGGAGCTTTCTATGTTTAGATCTCAGGTCTTAGGTTTATTCAACGTGAAAACGTCTCAAACACTTCACACCCCGTAACGCAGTGACTAAGACTAGGATTGCAGGACAGCACATAAAAGAGGTGGAATAAAAAAAAAGCCAACTGAAATTGGAAATCACCTTGTGCTTTTGAGCCTTTTCGGAGCAATCATTGGGGTTTATTTTAAAACAGGCTGGTGGCTCTGAAACAATACAAAACGGACACGACTGAATTCTGTTTCACCTTGCCTCTTATGGCTCAAATCCATCACATACAAATTACTACTGTTAAATTTTAAGTGTACTCATCTAAGATTTTAACTAGTTTTAGGCACGGGATATTTGAAACAGTGCCAATGCATTATCCTAAAAGCCTATTTCGGCTAGCAACAGAGGGATCATTAAGGAAATTATGGCAGATCCTAGCAAACCAGTAATGATTTTATCCATCCCTACAATGAAATTCTCCCAGGCCTAGAGCTGGTCTGTGAATCAGCAAAGAATTTGTGCCAAGAGACACACAGCTGTCTGTCTCACAGCTTTCTTCCCAGGACTGCTGGCTGCAGAGAGATGACTTGACATGAGGCCAATCAGCCAGATGGTGCCAAAAATCCTCTTTCTGGGCAGAAACACTTGCCAAGACAGAAAAATTCTATTAAAAAAAACCCAAAGAGCTTTTAACATGCAAGGCCAGGTCCTCCTGCAAGAGCCCCAGCGGAGCTGTGGTAACTTAACACAGGCTAAATACTGCTTCATTTAGAAAGCTTTCAGGGGAAGGCAGGGGAGCATCCTGCAATTGAAGGTTGCTCGGGGATATTCTGGTTGCAGACATTTATATTTCTGCCTCGTTTCCAGCCCAGACCCATTGAAGCATAGAGTTTTAAACATTTAAAATATTAAGATTTTAGTCAAAAGTCAGCTTTGCTAAAATTAGCTACAATAAATTTAATAAGCAAACCTAGCTGGAGTTAATTAAGAAAGTGAATAATTAGCTAAGGAGTTAAGCTTAGAATAAGATTGAGAATACAAGTAACTGATAGCCTGACATTTTAAGTTTATTCAGCTGCAGTTGTAATAAGGAACAAACTTCACCAGTTACAAGACCTAAAGAAACTTAAACAATTACTATTCAAGAGTAATAAGGAGAAGAACTGAAAGTTCCCCAAGAGTAATATGTATTGTTAAAAATCAGAAAGGTAGAAAGGTCAGAATGAGGAAGACAAGTTTTACTTCATCCTTTCAGACCTCTCCCCAAATTTCGAGACCACCGACTCAAATCTAGGAACCAACTACGCATGCTTAATGATTTCTTTAGCTAATTACCATAGGAAGTGGGGCATGTGTGGAGTCTATGTGATAAATGTGCATTTGTATTTTGAATATTCAGAACTTTTGCAGATAAAAGAACTTTGTGTTAGCTTGTACTTTGCTTCTGAGGATGAGAGAACTATCCCATGCAAAGCCCGGCGCTGAAATAAACACACACTTTCTAACTTACTGAGTTAGAGGGTCTTTGTCCATCCTAGTTGGATATTGATATTAGATCCATATCCTTATTTTAATAAATCACAATTCCTGGCCTTCTCTGCAGGGAGGCCTGCATGGAGCAAGAATGTAGCATAGGTTCATAGGTGTTCATAGGTGCTCCCCATCAGACAAAGGAAAGCCTGGCTGTGATGCAGTTTGTAAGGGCCTTCCTGAGGACACAGTCCATTAGATTTTAGATTTCAAAGCTTCAGATTTTAGAAATAAAGGTTAAAGATGCTAACCACTCTCAAAGACAGGCGCTGTCTGTTACAGCTGCAATACAGCACGTACCAGAGATCCCAGAAACATTTGTGCAGATCAAAACTGTAACAGCAGCTCGGATCAGGGCCTTGTCATTGCCAAAGGGAGTCTAAATGTAATGTCTCTTGCTGCAGGCACTGTGGTTGGCCTTAGGCAGGGCCTCAGGGGTGTGAGAGCTTCTGGGAGAAGAGATCAGGAGTTGTCCCTGTGTCAGACAGAAGAGTCAAGAGTGAAGCTGAGCCTGGGAAAAGGGGGGGGCGGGAGGAAGATTTTTTTAAAATTTTATTTCTCACTACCTTGTTCTGTAATTAACTGGCAATAAATTAACCAAATCATTCGGAGGTCAAATCTGGGTTTTACGTGACAGTAACTGGTGAGTGATCTCCCTGTTCTTATCTTGACCCGTGAGCTCTTCCATCTTATTTACTCCCCGTGTCCTGTTGAGGAGGGAGAGGCAGCATGGTAGGGTGGGCACAGGGCAAGTTTAACCCAGAGTCAGCAAAATGCACACAAATCCTTAAAAAGAACAGCAGTGCTCTCCCTCATCTAAACAATGATACAATGCGAGTCACATGGAAATCACGCTCTCTCCTTTTTTTTGGGTTTCATTTCTGTAAGACACTTCTCTTTGGATTTCAGGGTCTGAAAAGGTCACACCCAATGGGGATGAGAGGATAAAGAAATAAACGCCTAGAAGTCTCAGCAGCATCTCCATAGGGGCCTAGAGAAGAGCTGGAATTGTCTGTGGCCGTCCATGTCTTTCTGCATTGTTGCACAACTGCCCCGCGTAATTTGTTGTGATTATTTGGATCCCATGCCAACCCTTTCACACAGTGCAGTAAGGCCATTAGTCACAGAAAGGCACATGGAAGTCGGCCTGCCTCATAATTATGTGCAATAAAACACGAGGACAATAATGAAATCCTAATTTCACCATCTGCTTAAATAAGTGAGGCTGAGGAGCCCTTCTTACTCTTTGAAATGCTGCTTTTCTCCAGAAGCCCATATTTGACAGGTCAGCAAGGAGGAAGCACTGGGTACAAACTAAAGCCTCCAGGGTAGTGACAACATTCCTCAGAGTATAATTTAATTCCTTATTTTACACAGTTGAAAAAAAAGTAATTTGCACAGGGGTTTACAAAGCAAGGACAAAGTAGGAATGCATAGTTGTGTTTCAGCATTGCTTCTCATGCTCTCTTTTCCTCAGAAAATAGAGAGTAAGAAAGGAAAAGTAAGAATTTTTTCAAATGGAAAGACTGCCTGTGATGAAAGGCTGAACATCTTTCCTATGCAGTTAATTAAATTTTTAACAGACTCAGGTCCTCATCTTTTCCACCATTTCCGGATGATGGGTTTCCAAGAAACAGCTCCCATTCCTAGGATTAGCCAAAAGAGAGGTCTGCTATTACTGAAACAAGTCACCAGGTTAAGAAATGCTTAGAGACAAAAAATGTTCTCTGTTTGCTTGGCAACAGAAGGAAATTTTTCAGGTGGAACTCCCTGCCTGTGGCTGGGATGTGTCTGTGCTCCACACTGCAGTCGGCGCCAGTCTCAGAGAAAAAAAAATTCCCTTTTCTTCTGCAATACAGCCATCTGCCAAGACAGAAGTGGATGAGTAAGGCAGAGCACTGAGCATCAGAGCCTCTGATTCCAGCAAAAGGACCAGCACCCTGCAGCCTTCCTGACTCCAGTGGTCACCCAAATCTTACCCTGGCACCAGACAGAAAAACAGGAACTCCCCAACTTCAGTGGGTGACTAACAGAATCCCAGAGCAGTAACAGAATATCAGTGTTAGCAAAGATTAACAGCTGTCAAATACCCTCTCCATGCCTTTCTTACCACGACCAGCTCTCCTGGTAATCCAAGGATTGGAACCCTTCAAATTTCCACCCCTCAGTCTCAGATTATCTCCTCTTTCAAGGAGTAACCTCACAAGTCTCCCAGAGAGCTGTTCAGAATGGTTACAGAAGTTTTGGCAATTTTCAGCTTCCTCTATTAATAAGTTATTAGTTTTGGTCTCAGAATTAACCTTAAACTGAATGAAGCACCCTCTTTACATGTTTAGAGAGAAACTTGGCATGCTTTGGGAATCTACCATCTGCTAGGCTTAAACAACAAAAACTCCCCACTCTTTTTTTATTTCTTGGAAATGAACCTCTGACTGAGGAATCCTGCACCATTCCAGGTAATTTAGTTATTTAATTTCTTTTAAATATCAGGGACCAAAACTGTATACAGTACTTCAAACAGGGTCTTAAAACAGCTTCTACAATTATGCCAATATTTTTAATTTGTCTCTACTAAGAATTTAAAGCATTATAAGGTCTTCTTACATCTGAGTCACAAAAGCAATCCATTCTTTTCTCTCCTACTCCACCCTCTCTCAGGAATAACTTCCCACGACATTGCAGAAGTTCTTTCTCCTTTCATCCTGAAAAAAGGAACTGGACACATGATGTCACTGCCTTCAGTCCTCAAAGGAACATAACTGAGTTTTCTAAAAAACAGCCCTCCACATTAATGACATGAATCCCAGCTGTGTCATCTGCAAACTTCATGGCCAAATTTCTATATAACCAAGGAATATAATCAACAAGGTCAGTCCTAGCCTCAACCCTCCTGATGCCTAACTTGGTCCGTTCTTTATCTTGTAATTTCCAGGATTTATTTCTGCCACTGAAGAGAAGATCCTTGTGGAGGTTACAGATCGGGGTTTTGCCTGACTCTTGGTTATGCCCATAGCATTACCCTTTAAGAAGTTAGTCATCTTATTGCAAAATACAATAAATTACTTCTGAAATGACTGCCCTGTGTGAAGATTGTTTTCTTTGCCCCCTTTCACTGTCTCCCCACCCTCAGTCATCCTCCCTCTTCCGTGTCAAGAGTGGATACATTTAGCAGAAAATTAGGAAATGTATAAATTTCAGGGCAGGAAAGCTTCCCATTTTTGAAGATAGGCACTGTATCTGCTACTCCTCTGTTCCCAAATTTACAGATTAATAAACAAATCTCTTCAAATCCATCTGCAGTTTCAAGTGCCACTTTTTTCAGTGGCCAAGAAAAGAGCATCCTCAGGGACCATCGTATTTTCGTAGCGATCATCCTAAATTTTGGTTCCATTCCAGATGTTAAATTTACCTCACCACACTTACATTTTCACTATAGACTCTGACATTAACTTTATATATCAGCCTGAAAGCTGAAAATTACTGAAAACTGAGTTAAGGCATTAATTCAGGATTTGGGCCATACCTCAACCTACACAACTTCCTTCAAGTACATCATCTCCCACTTCCTCCACAGAGCTGTTCTCCTTCTGTATATGAGGCCAAATTTTTTTCCTTCCACTACTCATTTCTCTTTCAATTTTTTTGTCCATGACTAGTCTGAACCATGTGTGTTCCTTAGATATTCATTCATACCTCCCTAACATGATTCCAAAATAATTGATGAAAAGGTAGGCTATAACACAACAAAACAAAAAAATCTAGATAATTTTGCAGCCCTGGTATTTTCAGCAAACACGATGATAAACCACAAAGCAGTCACTTCTACAAACAAAGCACTTCTCTCTCATTTTCATTCCTCAAAGCTTTCTGGGCTCGGTGGTCTCACAAACAGATCCAACCTGCTTCTGCTGCAGTCATGCACGGGTCACCCCAAAGGGCCAAACTGATGAATTACTCACTTTTTAAGTACAACTTCAGGAAGTTTAGCTGCATTTTTTTCCCCCACTTCCACCACAGATCTCAGCAGAGAGGATCAAAGACCTCGGGGTGATCAGCCCAGGCTCTGTGTGGCACAGCACTGCACACTCTCCTCCGTGGGCAGCCAGCTCAGAAGGTGTCTGCTGCCGTGGTTTCAGAAATTACAGGACTCTACAGCCTTTCGATATTGGAAAGGTACAAAAATGCTTCATGGCAACAGAAAACCGTAAGAGCAGAGCATTAGAAGTACCTCTCCTGTGGGAGAGAAAGCAGTGGGTGTTCCCTCCTGCCTTGAAGGCTGATGCCAAAAAAAAAAAGGGACATGAAAAACAGCGACATCCTTCTTGCTTGGGGAAGGACCATCTTGGGTGGGAAGACTTAGATCATGTCCATAGCATTCCAGCTAAGAACAGCCAAAGTGAGGAACTTTGGCAGCAGCTTCAAAGGGAAGAATAAACCCACAGGAAGGCAATAGTTTTGAGACTCTCTCATTCTGGCTTTGGTTAACAGGAAGGTTGAAAAGGGGAAGTTTGCAGACTGACACCCTCGAGCTGGCTCGTTCCCAAACAGGGCTGGAGAGAGACCACAAGGCCCTGAGATCTTTCCATTCCAATGAAGACCAAGATCTTCCTTTTTTCCTTCATTTAATTTCCTTCAATCAACCTTGCTGGTTTTTGCACACATCCCAACAGCTCTGGGGTCCCCCCCAGCCCTTTGTGAAGACACACGTTGTCCCTGCTGACACCCTCAGCCTGTCCACACTGAGCTGCTCCTCTTCAACTGCTCTATGCCAGCTGTGCCCCTACCCACGGGGACTCAGACCTGGACACAATTCTGTGTACTTTACACCCAAAACAATCTCACACAGGGTCCCAGCCTCAGCCAAGGCATCCTGGCATCGCTGAGGCTTGAATGTTACTGGTAGAATCTTCCTCACCACTACCCCTTTTTAGCCTTGGCCAGACAGTGAGGCCCAGCAATGGAGTTCAAGTCCCAAGTGCTTTCAAAGAAGTGTTAATATAGTGCCGAGAGTATTAATAGAATACCGAGATCCCAGCAGCTCAGACCCAGATGGTTTTCTCTTTTGCTGTATTGCCCATGACTTTCACTGCACGTGTTCCTTGGACTACAGCTGCTGCTTCCCTTCCCTCCTTTGAGATATTCACACTTGCCATTTCCCTTGTCTCCTTTCCATCTCTTCTGGTCCCCACCGAACCACAAAGCACCACGGAACTGCCAACTCATTCTCATGCTCCTGCCACCCTCTTTTCAAAGGGCAACTGTGCCATCTCCGGGTTCACTGACCCAACCACAGATAAATGCTGCCATTCGAGCCAGGAGAGTCAACAACTGAGCACGTGAATGCAGGCAGCACAGAGAAGCTGGGCATGGATAAATTCTTTTGGAAAAAAGGGCCATTCTCTGGTGAGTTTTGCCCCTAATGTCAGTGCAGCTGTGCTTTGTCACCCCAGGCTGCACGCACAGTGCTGATCAGGGGGAAAGGCCCCTCGTCCCCTGTAATTCTGTGCAGCAATCCAACAGCACAGGTCTCTGCTGTTGTTCGGTCCCAGGAAACATCTCAGGGAAAAGGGAAGGCTGAATCAGCAAGTTTGCCTAGAAAAGTGATTCGGGACGACATCACCAACTACAGCCCCAAGGCTCGCTGCTCTTACAACATCTGAGGGGAAACCCTTGGCAGAAGACTGAGAAACAACAACAACTCCTCCAGTCTCCTGACTCCCTTCCATTCACTGGGCTCCCACTGCACGCATTTCCAATGCACAGCTATGCTCCCAAAAGCAGGAGGAATGTGGTCCTCAGATGTGAGGTTAAATATTGCTTTCCTCTGCTTCTGCAATGTAAGGACTTGAAGTCTTTATGGATTAAAGATAGATAATGGGAAAAAAAAAAGCATCCAAGCCCAAGGAATGTAGGAGATAAATGCTCTACTAGCCCACAGGAAGGTGATCATGGCAGATATCAGACACAGGATGCTCGGCACAACCAACTTGGCTCTGTCTCTGCGACTGAATTTCTAAACACCCATCCTCTTCACTCACGGATCTGAATCCCCGGCGTGATGAACCACCAGCCTTCTTTGGCTGCAGACTCTTTGAACCCAGAGGAGATGGATGGAAAAGCAAAAAGAAGGGTTCAGCAGAACAGCCCCATCTCCTCATTTCCCACACCAGGTGTTTGTGACTGAAAAGCCCGGGACAAACGTTGCCTTTCCTTAGCACAAGCAGGTGCTCGGCTGCGTGTGAGTTTGGGACAGGACTGGTCTCCCCAGGGACACAAGGTGCGCCCATTTCCTGGCATTTCTGCCCAGGGTTGTACCTGGAGAGCGTGATCCAACCCCTGAATGTGGCAGCACAGAGCTGCTGCCAGGCTCAGCTCGACAACCACAGCGCAAACACGAAGAGATGGTAGAAAACAGAAGCACTCTCACTTCCCACTGCCAGACTCCTTCCTTATCACACACGAACAGGAATGCCTGCTCTGGCAGAGTGGACATTTGGAGAACTGCAGACACGTTATGAACCACCCACACACACTGACACAGTTTTACCATCAAAAAAACCTGCCTTTACGCTGACTCCAACAGTTTTCTACCCTCACTTCTCCCTTGATGAGACGAAAGCTGGTTGGGCACAGGGAAGCTGGTGGGATGAACACCAAAATGCTTGGAAACCACCAGTCTGGGCAAGGGGTCACTGCACAGAACTGGGAAGCTTTTCAATCAGTTTCTTACCAGTTACTGGGCCCTTTGGTGGTGATCACAACCTTAATGTGTTTTGGAGAAAATTATTAACTTCTGCAACAACTTGCTGGGGAATAGTCCACTCGGTGCTTTTTCATTCAAGACTTGTGCACCCATCAAATACTCGATTAATGCAGGCATGAGCTACGCGTTTCGAACAATCCCATTTAATGCCAAACTACTCTGGTTTTCATCATTGGCCACCTCTCCAGCTGGGCAACATTTTGTCCTGCAGGGCATTTCAAAATCCCCACTCAAGCTGTTGCAGAGTAAACAGCACATTACACTAAAAATCCCAAGACTCATTCAGATCCATTTTTTCAGATCCAGAGAATTCTGAAAGGCAAAGACCAAGGTACGTTTGTGCCAATGTTGACTGCAAACAACAAAACCAGAAATTTTCTATGACTTATGGAGGAATTTCAGCACGGACACGTCATATTTGCCACTATCCTTTCTGCAATCTTTGCAAAAAGTTCCGAGATGCACCAAATCCAGAAACAGGATGAAAAAAGAAACTGAAACACTAAGCACGCGGAAAACCAAAGAGGACCTATTATGTAATTATTGTTACTGGCACAGGAAAAAGAGAAATGGATTCTTTCTGTCAGTGTCAAAGAGGACATGCCGCAGACAGGGTGCACTTCCAAACACACGCAATGGTAAGGAAATATAAGCAGGAAAAAATGAGCAGCTGATGTAGCACACAGCAGAAAGGACAATTCAGCAGGACATTAAACAGAATGCAAATTTTTAACAAGAACGTGTTACAATCTATTCTGAAATCAAAACAGTTACACTGAGGAAAGTGAATTGGTTTTGGCCAGTGCTAGAAATCAGATTTTTGCTCTGCAGCCCATCCCCACACAGTAACGCTTGACTTAACAATTCTCAAGATAATTTGCACGGCTAAAATCATTAATGTCGAAGCGAGGGCAGGGTAAAGAGAGTTAGGAGGAAACTTAAAATGGGCAGAAATCAAAAAAGGCAATGAAAACAAGCAATTAATAGGAGAACCTTAGAGCCTGAATACCCACCCCAAGCACTGCTCAGCTGCCTGTCTGCAAAGCATCAGGGTCAATGAAAACAGCAGAACACAGGAACTCTCTCCCCCATTCATTTCATTGCCAAATCACAACTTTGGAACAGAAAAACATTTCTTTTTTTCACAGATGTCAGAGGATATCTGAGAGTAGTAGGTTATCTGGCTAACAAAAAACCTCCCATGAATAAACCCAGGAAAAATCCTCCAGAGTAATTCCACGTTTAACAACCAGAGCATTTCCGAGCAGTCAAACATTTCTTATGCCAATGAAATGTTAAGCATTCGATGGGTGGAAGCCTGGGTTAACTCCTGATGTGGGAGAAGGGTTAAGAAGAGCAAATCTGAGAACAAGAAACCTGTTCAGGAGCCGTGGTGATTCACAGCCACGCTTGTGGTCCTCGCTGCAGTTTTGGTTGCAGGGGACAAAGGTGGAAGTGGCCCTTTCCCACTGGTTTTTTAGACCTTTCTTTCAGCACTCGGCCAAAGCCCTGAAGGAATTGTGAGCTCACGGACACGAGGGCTTTTCCAGCTCATTCCAGGGTATAAAAGCAGCACCATGCAGCCTCACATGTAATGCAAAGAAATTTCCTTTCCAAAGAGGCTGAGCACCTATCCCTGGTGGCTCAGAGCACCTCATTTCCAGGTCACTGCTTAGCTTGCACTGTGGCAGTTCCACTTCCCATGCACACGGAGATTTTCATTATCCCTTTCCCTTCCACTCGTGATGAAATACTTCATAAGGCACCAGAAAAGCAGAACAGACTGGCAAAGGACACGTGAGCTGTTCTGACACTCTTACTCGTGCCAGGATCTTTCACTGCACTGCCACTTCTCCATTTATTTGGAAATTTCCCAGCTCGAACACAGGGAGTGCTGGGAAATGTGTGCTCACCTGCACGGGCTTAGCCCAGCAGCTGGAGGGGAAGTGCTCTGTTGACACAGTGCCTCTTTTCCGTGTAGAAATAGCAACAAGAGTTGAAATAGTGAAAAGAACAGCACCACAGTCTCACATAGGCATGCACCAAGACACGAGGACATGAGGAATAGTGGGGAGTTTGTGACAAGAGAAACCAAACTACTCAGAACTTCCTGACGGAGTGAAATCAGTGCAAAAAGGGCATTCTGCCTTCGAGAGGATGAAAGGGATGAGACCGCTGCTGCACTTTTTGAAGCATTTTTTATGTGTTAATGAAACATCTGCCCTGTGTACAAGCAACTGCACTCGCCTTGTCTGGAAAAGCTGTGACATCGGAGCCCCAGCAGCTGCCACGGATGACTGATGACAGTGCCTCACCCTCCTTACTACTAGAAGATTTCTCCTCCAGCTCCTCACCTTTTTTCCCCACTCACAAAGGATCTGGAGAATAATTTACCTTCCTGCACATGGTTATTTGCTTGTTTGAACACTGTTCTACCCCTACTCATCCTTCTCTTCTCGCATGGAGCAGTCCCAGGTAATTTGATCTACAAAAGCATATATTTAAGACCTCCACAGAAGAACAAGCAGGCTCCTGTTCCACACCAAAATCAAGAATAGTCAGGCTGAGTTTCTAAGGCATGGTCTTTATTTCTAGTGATAACATGAGCTGTGACAGGAGCTCAGGCTCCAGATCTTAAAATGAAGCTAGTAGCTAAGAAGCTCTTCCCTTAAAATTAAACAAGCAGCTCTTCCCTTCAGATCAAAGATGTTTCATTTTAAGTTAAAGACAGACTAAACATGGAAACCCAAACTCATTTTTCTCTGCAGGATCTACATCAGGCAAGTACAAGGGAAATGTGTTGTTGAGAAATAGAAAAAAAAAAAAGCCACTAGAAGGAATTAATTTATGTTTCTTGCCACTACTTCTCAGTCCTGAATTGCTAACACCACTCAGAAAGAAACGCAGGTGGGTTGTTTCTGAAATTTAACTAAAACAGCTGCTCAGGAGACATCTCTAAGCAAGGGAATGCCTTCTGATCGGACAGACCAGAAAATTCTGTCCCTACACAGTCTGAGCATGGCAAAGGTTGCACAGCTCCTCATCACTGCACCTCCCAGCCAGCTCCTCCTGACTCCTGCCCAGCTCCTGCACAGCCCTGACCCCTCCACATCCCCACTGTGGGACCAGTGCTCCTCAATAACCTCACCTCCTCAATAACCCCCCTGGCAATAGGATCACCCCCTCCCACACCCACAGACACACCAGCTCTTCCACACCCCACACTTCCCCTCCACTGTGCTTTTTATCCTGCTTGCCTCTGTATGATTTCCCCCTTCCTAAGGGGGGCAAAGCTGGCAGCATTGAGAGTCCAACCTCTTTTCCCTCAACCCCGTAAAAAGGAAACTTTCTTGATGCAGAAGACAAATGAGATGGCAAAACCACAGTCCAGACGTGGGGCCAGACTCCCCTCAGACACAGAGACGTTGACAGCACTTGGCTGGCAGACAGGAACTGCTGAGAACATGCACACAAATCCTTTCCATCTAGCTGCCTTTGGATCTGTTTCTGCTTCACTTACAAAAGCAGAGACAGAGTTATTCTACCAAATTCAAACGGGCATTGGAGGGGCAGAGGGAAAACCCTGCCCAGCACAGGAGCTGCAGAGGGAACAGGTTGCTCTCCTCTGGGCAGAGCTGGACGGTGGCAGCTCGTGTCAATAAGTTTGGCAGACTGACAACTAACTGAGCACAGCATTTAATTGGAAAGGATTCCCATTTCACATTGCTTCCCAGCAAGAGATTTAATTCCAGGAAAAACTGTAGTAATTGCTAATCACCTACTAATACTGGAAACTTGATGTGTGTGTACGCAGCTCTAAAACTAAGAAAAACTCTCAAAAGTCTTTCCAACCGACAAATAAGCAGAGGGATTTGTCAATGCTCGAGAGACACCTACCCATACCAAAAGTTAGTTTGAGATTTCACTGTGGATAGCTCTGAAAAGACACTGACAACAAAATAAGACATCAGGGGCTGAAGTTTAAAAATGTCTTTTTCCCCAGAGGTTTTCAAATAGTTTCAAGTTTTCAATGTTCTAATTTCAACAGGCAAAATGTGTTCTCCTCACACTGCAGATCAATGAAATTCAGGGCGATGGGTGAGATGATAAATTTTGCTCAAGTATTCATAATAGTGAAACCTGAAGGTGAATTTGGAGTGTCACAGAGGGCTCTTGTGGGCCAGGGTAAGCAAACAGAAAACCAGCAGACAGAACTCAGCATCAGTAAATGCTGCGTAATACAACTGGGGGAGAAAACCTGCCAACGTACACACACGCCTATAGTTACTAAATTAGTTTGGAAGGAGAACCCAATGTCCTCATACAGAACGCTGAAGGTAAACTCAAGACTCATGAGAGGTAAAAGGGCATTAGGAATTACCCTCATGGAAGATACACTAGGCTTAGGCAAAGAGAGGGACACCTGAAAAAGAAAAGGCTTAGAAGCTGAATAAGGATTAGGCAAAGAAGGATTTTTCAGTTTGGAAAACTTGACAACAGGAAGAAGAGACGGTAGACAGACATACAACTATAAGTGACAAGAATATTCCTCACTGCACAAAATCAAGGGGCAGCCAACGACTTTTTCAGGGAGTTGATTTTATAAGAAACAAAAATAAATGTTTTGCTTTACTGCATACTACTACACAGACTGTGTGAGCTCCCATGGAAAACTGCAGAGGCTAAAAATAAAAGCCGGTTTGCGAAATACTTGATATCATCGTGCAGTCTCCCAAAATCCATGAACACCATGCTGATAAACATGATGCAATGTACTGTAAACCAGGGAGCACTGGAAGGGAAGGAGTGAATATGACAACATTCCCCACCATCCCGACGGGCAGGATGGATGCTGGGATGCTGTGTGGGTTGGAGGCTCACAGGAGAGCCCTCTTCCTCAGCACTGCACATCTCTGTATTATTCCAGATTTGGTAAATAAATCCTCTCTTTCCCTTATTAAGCACAGTTATTCACTTGGCTTGGATTTTCACTTCCTCGTGACTCTGTTAAGGCAAGATAAAGCACCAACCTCCCAGGAAAGGAAGTGGCTCTTTTTAAACCTGTGCCAATATAAACCCATTTCCCTGAAAAGAGCTACTTCCACTAGAAAACACCTTTGGGATTTCTGAAAGCTCTGGCTGATTCCTGAACACCAATTTCCTTGGTTCCTTCTGGAGAGCTAACACCATCTCTTACCTGAGAGGAGAGCAGGGACTGTGGGGTGTTCTGTAGCCTGCATTTCACAAAGGCCATCAGTTCTCAAAGAGAGAAAAACAAGGAGACAGAAGAGCAGGTAGAGAGACACCAGGAGCTGAACATGAAGCACCAAAAGGCTCATTTTCTGTGAATGAAGCTGAAGTATATTTCAGGATATGAGTTTTGCAAAATTGAACAATCTCAAACAGCATTTCAGCCTCAAAGTAGATGCCCGAGTAATGGAAATTTGGAGGAAACTTCACCAGTTGAGAAGGGGGACTAACAACGAGTGTGCCTTGCTGCCCACCCTGCAGAGGCTGGGTTGCTCCTCACACTACCCCAATTTCAGTACCCTAGGAGCCTCTGAAGGCAAGACTTTGTGTTTTGGCTACTCTTGAGGTCTAAAGAGCCCCCCAAAATTGACAAGTGTTTGTTATTTCTGTTCTCTTGACAATGCAGAGATATTCTTTATGGTCTGGAGAGGATTGAGGCGAGTCACTCAATGGCAGAAGGAAGTCTCCAAAAGAAGGTGGAGCACCTTATTTTCCATTTCTCACATCCCAGCTCCTGCTGATGCAACAAGCAACCTGGCTTTTACAGCTGCAAGGGTTTGAGCAAAGTCTCAAACCACAGCACAGAATTTGTGTGGAAGGAGGATTCCAAAAAACTGTATGTTAGTAAAATGAGTAGAATACTAAAAATCTCACCTAGGCCCTCCCTCCAGGGGTGATATCACCTCCTCACTGCCAGGTTACTCTTTGTTCATGCAGCTGGGGATCTGTCTGACTTTAGGACATTGAATTGTCAAACTCACAGCAATTCCTAAACACCAAATCTCCAGAACCCCTACCAGCAATGCTAAAACACAACAGAAATTTCCCCATGCATAGGGCAGGCCCCCATGAGATAGGGAGTTCCTTAACACACCTTCAACAGGAGTATTTAGAATTTACTGTACAAAATACAGAACAAGCCTCAGACTTACTCTTAGGATTCCTTAGAGACTTTCTCTCTCAGAACCAGTGAAACGTGGGAGGACTGAAACCAGAGTTGGTGGGAACTGAAAAGCACTGCAGAGAAGTTTTGCGACAGCTAAGATGCATTAAACCCACCACTACTCAAACAGAGCAGGTAAATCCCTTCTCTCAAAGGAAATCACTGGAAGCTTTGGCATTGACCTGGGCAGGGTCAGGATTACAGCCTATAAAATCAGAGAGATGGAAGACAGTAGAAAAGCAGGTAGTTGGCAGATGATATTCAGATGATGCACTAGTTGTAGAAATTCAACACTGCACTAAGCATTTAAAATTTCTGGTTTGCTTTGCTCAGCTTTCTTCAAAGGAGAACTGATGTGTTCCTTCTTAAGGCTGGATAGAACATAACGGCAATACAATTTTCTCACAGGAAAACTGAGGTTTCCACAAAAATCATATTGCCCCCTCCCCTTCTTTTGTCTTTAAATTTTGTTTTGAATTTCTGTGAAGAAAATTATAAAGCCAAGTTCTGGTTAGATCACACCTTTCTAATTAAATATTTCACTTTGTTGACGTGTGCTGCAGCTATTTCATTTCCAGACAATATTAGATAACACAGGGCTACACCTTCCTTGCAGTCTGGAAGAAGTTCTTCTCCTAGGCTCTTTGGAGGACTGCATTTCTTGCACAGTTTTTACTCGACCCAAGCTGTGTATAGTGCTGGAGTCAAAACCCCCACAGACAAAACTGTATTACAGTTTAGAACAGCAGCAGCGTAATCTCAAGCTACAACTCACGAGCTAAGAGGCTCCCAGAAAGATTGTACTTAATACTGAACTACAATAAAATACACAAGCCTAACTCAGTTTTTTTAACCAAAACCATTTTTATCTGGAGAAACACCAAAAATAGCTCAGCGATTCAAAATGCACTGGTTTTTCCTGACACATTTCAGTCTGATATGAACATTTCAGAGTTTGGACTGGATATGGAAATTCAGAATTTCGGTCAGCTTCTTTGGTGATTTTGCAATGTGCTGTGATGAGCAACAGACACAATCCAAGCAAGGCGTGATTCTCTTTGAACCCACCTGGACCTCTGGCCTTTCTCTTGGGAAGAGAACAACAAGTCTCTCCTGAGGCCAAGATATTTACTATTTCAAGGCAACCAACAGCTTTTCTTTCTCAATGGAATCGTTTCTGGGACATACTCCAGCCGCAGCAGGAAGTGTAAGAATTGCTTGTGGAGGGAGGAATGCTGGGCTTTAGAGAAGCTGCATGTGATGGCTGAGAAGCAAACAGCCTCCTGCTCTGCAAATTCACCTGACCAGCAGCTTCTCCCTCCTCTTCTGATAAATCACTGGCAGCTCTTCCCAAATCACCACGCAGTCCTGCAGACTTATTTGGACTAAAACCCACAGGAATGTTGAGTTGTGTAACTGAAGACTGACAGTGCTTTTTACTGTTAGTCTTTCCTTTTTTTTTTTTTAAGGAGAAATTAATGGAGTCTGTAAAGCCAATGCTCACCTGACAGTGGCTTTGCTTTGGGCAAAGGCACAATAATCAAAGACTAAAGGGAGAACAGAACAGAAACAGTGCCCATCTTCTGTGGGACAGCTTGGGGGTTAGATCACTTGCTAAATCACCAAATTGACAAATCTCACATCTAATCCCAGGGAAACCCCTCACTCCCAGTGCTCAGGGAATAAGAGAGGAATACCTGATAGCAGAGGAGCCAACAAGTGAAATTAGTCATGAGTTATTTTCCTTACTCCCTCAGTTCCTCCAGACAAGTGGAAATATCACTGGAAACTGTCTCCTTACAAAAGAAAATCCCCAAGTCAGAAGCATTAAATAGTTTCACTCTAGTTGAAGACATTCATACAAGATGGACAACAACTGAATCAAAGAACATACAGTCATTGGGAAAGTTCACCACAAAACAGAAATCAGCAACTTCCAGGCTGTTTCCTGAGCTTCTTGGTGTGCAAACTGGAAGATAAAGTCTCTTTTCCCTGCACCACCCGTGTCATTTTCCATGGTGGTGGGGCTGAACACGGGAAGCAAGAGAGGATGTGTCCCAACACTGCCACACTCCCAGAATCAGAGGGCTGTGGGGGACAAAGTTCTAAGTCACCTTGGCAAAAACAACGACTCCACAAGAGCACAAGAGGGGAAGAGAAAAATCAAAAACCTTCTGATGTAAAAAAACCCAAAAACCTGCTGCCAACCAAAGGCAGAGTTACCCAGCTCAGGACACGGGAGCTGCAGCCACGCCAGGTACCACAGGCAGCTCCTGCAGCACCAGGGGCCCTGGCTCACTGCAGCTCCCTGCTCTGGAAAACCAGGCTGGTGGGAGGCAATGCCAGCTGCAACAAGGAGTTTGAGGCTCCCCTTGATATTTTGGGATGCTGGGCTTCACAGAGAGAGTTCTCGGAACACGTCAATGCAGTCCCTTGATCTTCCACACACACCAATGAGAAGGTGAGACAGGTTTCAGGCCTCATCCTGCCTTACCTCTTCTGAAAAACCTCAGTTGAGTCAGAATGAGTCACTGTGCCTCTGCCCAATCACTTGTTAAAAAAGAAAAACAAGAAATAAAGCAAAGTATACTGCTCTACGTCAAAATTAAGCATAGTTCATTATTTTAGTGTTCTGAGGAATCAGAATAAAAAGCCCCAACTAGCAACAGGATATAAACACTGGAATAAGACCACAGAGATGAAGAGCAGGTTGTACAACCCACCAGAGCTCTTTCTGCCAACACTTGCCAGACTGGTGGGCTCCAGCTCTATTTTGGAGACAGCCCAGAACCCACAAGCAGGACCAGACTGAGGACACTCCCGAGGAAATCATCCTGCCCAAGAAAATCCTCTCAAATCCTTATGTCATACAATAGTAGCCCTAAAGAATCTAAAGGATGTGTTCCCAACTGCCCCCTAACCCGATGAGCAGCTGTAATTTCAAGTGGCAAGAGTGTGAGCTGGATTTAAATGAGGAGACCATGGCAGAAAGAGGCAGCTCCAGCACATCCTCCAGAACTAACAGGTTTAACTCAAGTCTGTTTTCTTCTTCTGTCTTTAAGACTGGTGGTTAGCAGAAACAGAGTTATGAACCAGCAAGCAAGTCATCAAGAAATATCATCAAAAACCACTTTTCATTAGAGCAACCACAAAACGGTATTCAAACATGATTTCACCCATACACTTCTAGTCAAACCTCACGGAAAAATAAAACCACAGATTTTGCTCCTAACTGTTGAAGGAGGCAGAAAGCTGCAAATATAATTCTCCTGAGGCCTGGGTCAATGCAGCTTTACCACTGCAGAGAAAGGAAGGACTGGACAGAGACTTGTACAGAAAAAGCTTCTTGGACAAAAAGACAAAGAAGAACAAGGATCCTAACAGCAGTACAGCTTCTCATGGGAAACTTGAGAAAGAGGAGAGGCAAATGGGGAGAGCAGAGGGTTGTCAGAAAGTTAACAGGAAACAGCCTACAGCGTGTCTGGAAACATTTAGAAAATGAAACAATCAGAAAAACAAACAAGCAGCATGAGATCCCAAAACAACGTGATAAAGCTCATCACAGAAGCCCCATCGACCGAGCAGGATCAAACCCACAGGGGTGGAAGGCATCGGGGCAGAGCTGTGTTTCCTCATGGAGACGAGGGTCAGAGGAAAGAGCTTGCTTGCAAATACCCCTTGAACGGGACAGAAAGACAGAGTCATCAGGGAGGCTTGGACACACTCAGAGCCTGCAGCACTGGCCTGGTGTTCTCTGTTCTCCTGTCACTGCCAGAGGAGGGGCACACACACAGCCAGGAGGGGATGGCACCGAGGAGGCAACAGATGGAACTGGAGCCTGGCCTCATGAGGCAAAGTCTGAGGACAAGAGCTTCACCCAGCTCCGCATGGGCTGGGCCCCACTCAGGGCAATCACTCTGCTCCTGGCAACCAAAAACTGTCCTGGAGGGATGGATCAGGCACAGAGAACTCTGGCAGGCACCACGAGGAAGGGGCAGCACAGCCAGGGCTCCCAACACAAGCAAGATCCAGGCAAATCACAGAATCACAAACAGTTGTCCTGCGCCTGGAGCACGGCCCTGGTACAGTGACCCAACACTGCTGGCTTCTGTTGGGATCAGGCAACTTCCAGCAGGGCTGAGAAGGAATCTGTGACCCAAAAGGCACCACTGTCTCCTCAAAACAAGTGAGAGACTGGAGCCAGGCCAGGCACTGAAGAGGATTCAGACCTTGTTCCCTGGAGAAGCCACTTCACAAATGGAAAAGGCCAACACAGACTTAGGAACATGGCAGTGACAGTGTCTGGAGCAGAGCTCAGCTTTGCTGGAAAGGCTTCCTAAGACAAAGACCCATAAACTCCTGACCCCAGGAAAAAAGGGACGCGAGGCATGACTTCAGCACTCTTTCCAGATGCTGTGCCTGGCTTAGGAACAAATGGCCTGGGCAAGTAAAACTAGACAAAAAAAAAACAAGCAGGAAATCTTGTCTGTGGATCTTCCCAGCAAGGTCACCATCTCTGATTCCTCACATTTCTCATTAGCTCAGATCTCAGGAACCCTAGATGTTTCCAGGCACCCAGGAGGAAGAGAGGAGTACATTCCCTCTGTGCTGTGCATGCATAGCTGAGGAGTAGCAGAAGCAAACAAGCCCAACTCCAGTGTTTGGGAAAAACGTCATATCGAAATATGACCAAATTTGGGTGACAGGACAAGATCCTGACTGCTCCTGTGCTCCTCACTAGCTGAGAAACTCAGCTCCCACCCTTTCACATGTCATCAGCAGAGCTGAGTGTGATGTTCCCAACACAGCCCCACCCTGCAGTGCAGACATCTCCGGCTGCCCCTGGGGTCTGCATTATTAAACAAGCCTGAAATCATGGCTCTTACTCACTTGGCTTTGCAACGTACTGATGTCTGTTTGTACATCCCTATGCACCTGAGAAGCAAAGCCTCCAGGTCTGCTGATGTCTTAGCAAGGAGCATTTGTCTTTTCCATTAACAGTAAGGGTCTTTTCGTTTTCTTTGTAAAGTTTCAGAATAGATATAGATGTATATCTATATATATCTGACTGCTACACATTAATAGCTATTTATATATATCTGACTGCTACACATTAATAGCTATTTATAAATATATGCTACACATTAATAGCTATTTATAAATATATGACTGCTACACATTAATAGCTATTTATATCTGACTGCTACACGTTAATAGCTATTTATACATATCTGACTACTACATTCCAATTCCATGATACAAACCTGCTGTATCTCCACTTCCAGCAGCTCCATGAGGAGCTGTGTGCCTGCTCTCAGTGCAGAGCACACGCCTCAGCCACACTCATTTCCGTGTGACTGTGACACACCTGCTGCTTGTCCCCCACCCAAAAAAAATAAAAAAATTGTGCCTTGATACCTGCTTTAGCTCGAGCAGTGCATTTCCAAATCAATGGGTTTATGGTTCACTAGGCACTTGGTGGCTGCTGAACTAATTAAATGTTGATCACTGCTTTCATCCCAATTTCTGCCAGTCATTAAAACTGCATGGAGTGGGATCAGCACCCTATGGAAGCGCAGGCACGATAAAACTGCCCTCTAGTGGGAAAGCACCAATCACATCCACTGCCAGCACAGAGAGGAGAATTTGGGGGTCCACAGCCCAGCACTGAGCCTCAGGAGCTGGGTGACACAGCAGCCCCAGCCTGTGACACTGTCCCTGTGCCTGCCTGCTGCACTCCCAGCACGCCAAAGTGACCAGAGGTGACACTGCTGTGGCTTTGTCCTGCCCTGCCATTCACCAGGGCCTGCAGGGGACATCCTCTGTCAGCTGGCACCACCTCATAGCTGGGGAAAAATAACTCAGTGGAAGCAAACTGGGAAAAAAAAAGATGGGTAACCACCGGCTGACAGGCAGCTCAGCATTGTGAAAAGCCTCACACTCATGTGGTGCCAGCACCAGGGCTCAGTGCACATCAGCAGTGACAGCTGGAGCCCCAGAGATGGAGAAGTGTCCCCAAGGTCCCATCCAGAGATGCCACCATGCTGTACCAAAGGCCTGAGCACCCCCAAAAAGCCCTGCTCTCCTGCCACATGCACCACACAGTCCAGAGCCTTCAAGATGTTCAGTTGTTCTCCCTTTCTGCAGAATTGTGGGGTGGGACACAACCTAAGGCTGGAAATGTGTGCCCAGCACCAGCCCAATAATCTGTTTTATAGAGCAGCACCTCATCAACCAGAGGAATTATACAACAGCCAGGCTTCAGGAGGCCTGTGTGGAAAGAAAATTAAGTCCAGATGACTGTATGGCTCAATAATGAGAACTTTTACAAGAAGGTGGGAACAGGAATAGAGAAATGACAGCGCAGAAACAGATTGTGCAATGGCTATGTCAGCCCTCTGCTTCCAAATGGGCCTTACCCATCCTTACTTTCCAAAGCAGAAATCTTGGAGTTTGGGGGGGATCAGACATTATATTTACAAGGACAAAGTGTCTTTCTGCCCAGAAATGCTGACTGGTTGAATTGATATAACACATGCCTCAAATCAACCTTCCTTTGCCCCTGCAGGCACAAACCCAGGGATTCCTACACTCCCCAGGTGTATCCAAACACCATCCCACGTCTGCCTCAGGCACATGGGCCTCACCCAGAGAAGCATGATAGCCCTGCTTGGCAGTGTGCTCAGTTTATAGAGGGCTTTTCATTAACAAAACCTCACATGAGGCACCCACCACAGTTTACTCTTCTGGGAAAATGGGTCATGAGCTGCAGTGCCCTCGCTGGGGTGACCTTCCCAGGCTGCCAGCCAAAGGGTTCCACAGGTTAACCAGTCAGTCCCTCTCCAGCCACCCCATCCAGCCTGACAGCCACAAGCTAGCTGAGCTGCCACCGGACTGGAATCCTTGTTTTCACCACTCAGACCATCACAAAGTCATTCACATCCCTCCAGCAGCTTCTGCTGTCCAGCAATATTCAACAAAGCCCATCTTGACTAGACCTCTTCCAAACAACAGAGCAGTAAGAGGGGTGGAATAAGTGCAAGGCCTAAAATTGGGTTTCATTGGGATGATCCAAGACTGCAGCACTGCCCCCTCTTCCTCTGTGCAGGGATAGATGGAGAAACGAGAGCGCGTTTTTGGCAATCTGAGTCAGCCCAGCAAACTTCCTGCTGCCATCAGGCTGCAGCTAAACCCCAAACCTCACAATTAAAAGTGACCACAACAGTGTCACACCACTCCTCCCAGCCCCTTCTTCCTGTAAAGCAAAGTGAGGGCAGAGCTCAGGGCCCTGTTTTCCCCATCCCTTAGGCTTCTCTCCCTGGACCAGGTCAAGAGCAGGGCAGCATTTAGCTGACCCCCCACACCTGGACAATGATCCCAGCTTCTCATTTCTACCCCACAGCATCTGAGGGCTCTGGCTCAGACACCACAGAGACTCAGAGGTTGGCAGCTCCTGTGCAGGGCCACCTCCTAGCAAAGGGTTGTTCACACAGCATTAGGTTATAAAAAGCCACCGCAGCTCTTTCCCATAAACAAACCATGGGATCTGTCACCCTGAACAGCATTCCTGCCTTCCTCCAAGAGCCTGGGATCAGCTGTGAGCGTGCTTACAAATGATTCCTGTCTTGAACTAAAATAGCCACTGAACAGAATTACCTCCAGCAGGACTAGTTTCCCACTGATTGAACCTTGCAGTTAAATTCTTCAGTCTAATTCAAGGCTTATTTTCTTTTCCCTCACAAACTTATACCTGTTTGTTCCTGTCTGCTTTAAGACACATCTGCAGGTTATGCCTGTAGATCCTTCATGACGACAGCAGGCCACAGGCTCTTTGCATTAATCTCAGAACTGAAAATGCTCAGCACTGACTGGGACAAGTTTTCAGTGTTTGACTCCAGAGCTTCCACTCACCCACTTCAGCAGGCCACCAAATTCACAAATATTTCCAGAGTGGAGTCACCTCAGCAGGCATTTTTAGGCTGTTTGCTAGTCTGAGATGGGATGGCTCTGTACCACGCATCCAGTGGTTTCCTCTGATCCTGAGGTGACAGCCCTTTGGGAGCAACCTGGAATTGTCCTCCGAGTTAATTCAGAACCTGGCACGATCAAATTACACCAGACAATTCAAGCATTCCGATCTGAAAGGTCTTGCCTCAGGCCTTTGGCTACAGCTGTGGAAGTGGCCACTTTATAGGATGATCCCACATGGTCAGCAGCCCTTTCGTTGTCCTGCGCCTGGAGCACCAATGGCTGTGACCAGCTGTTCCTCAGGGCCAGCAAAGGTCTATGCAAGCACTTCCCTGCTCATTGTGTGCTCCTGAGAGTGGCTTCTGCTCTCCAATATTAGGGCTGAAGCCTGGATACAAAGGTACAATGCAAAAAACTCCACAAATTAATAGAGCTCACAAAAAGGAGGAGGTGCGAGCAAGCCTTTACTTTTCCCTCAGCTCAGACTTTGGTCCTTTATGGTCAGCTTCAAAATTACATCGACAGTCAACAGGGAAGAGCTTTGGCCCACACTTTGCCTCCACATTTGTGGTTTCAGAATGAGGTATTTCAGTGTTCACTCCTACATACCCTTAGAATTTAATTGCAGAAGTATTTGCCTGATCCACAGGGACCAGCGTATTTTGCAATGTGAGGATATCAGAATGAAGAGAGTCTCGTTTCTCCAACAACAATGACAGACCAGTCTGACATATGATTTATTAGGGATTTGCTTTGCCCAGGGGACAGCTGTTTGTCTCAAAACATGACTCAGAAGCATTCAATCCAACCGACGCATCTCAGCTGAAACGCATCCTGAGTTACTGCATAAAGGAGACTAAACCTCCTTACTGCATTGCCTTGAAGAGATCAGAGGTTACTGGCACTTCTCAGATCCCCTGGGTGAGCTCCTGCCACCTCCACTGCCCCCCTCCACAGGTCTGCACAGGGGTCAGGCTGAGCACAGAGTGACTCTCTGCACCCAACAGTGGTGGCTGTTTCCCCCTCTTCCTCAAAGACAATATTTTCCAAGGGACCTGGGACATCAGAGACTCTCAGGAGAATTGACCAAGCGAGTGGTGGGCTAGAAGGAACAAGACCACACAGGTTTCACCGTGACTGCAGCACCAGCTCAGCTCCAAGTCACTGTGAAACTGCCCTATACCACAGTGGGAAACCCTATTTGAGCAGGGCACCGTGCTGCTTGTGTCTTAAAGTCCAGTTGGGAATCACCACTGCATGTCCATCCTGCCTTTATCTCTTAGCCTTCCCCTCAAAACAGCACAAATGTTGTGGCAGGAAGATTGGGAGTGGGGTCCAGCCAGTCACAGCCTAACTCAGATGCACAAAAGCAAGCACTGTCGTGGCTCTGAGAGCTTTTCCTGGAAGCACAGCAGGGAAGAGTGAAGGAGAGGCTGCTGAGGGGGGCAAAAGCTGCATCAGGTGCTCGGTCCAGGGTGGACACAGCACACACTGAAAGCACTGATAGGAAGAGCTTTGCTTTAAAAGGGGGAGTGTTGGGGAAGATGAAACAGGGAAGTTTTATTGCCTGGCCAAAGATGCTGAGAACATGGAAACTACAGGTGAAATAGAAATGAAGGCATACTTTGAGATACCAGGCCTCAGTTACTGAACAACTGGAAAACAATGGTGTGGCTGACTGAAGATAATCCCCTTTTATTGAACAAATACCTTCTGCTAGCAAACAGGCCCAAGGGTCAGGGCAGACCCTGCTAGCTTGGCAGAAAGGGTCCAAAGAGTGGTTTTTAGGGTTTAAAATGTAGCACAGTGTGGTAATGCAATGATTCTTATAGGCTGTATTTAAATGCTATAGGATTTGTGTCTTGTACTAGATTGGATGATGAAAATCAGAATATTCAGCACAGAAGATGATTTATTGTATTGTACACGAGAATCTCAGGCACTTCTTACTTCTTACTCTCTTTTCTCACTCTTTTAGCTCTCTCTTGCTTCTCTCCCTCTTGCCTTTCTGGCCTGCTTCAAGCTGCAGCTGGCAGCTCCAAGCAAGGCCCCTATATCTATGTCCTTAACAATAAACTACCTCATCCAAAACCTGCTTATAGAGATCTCTCATCATTACCCATCCAGCACAGAGGATCAACCCTACAGTACCCTACAGGGGAGTCCTTGGTCTGCCCTGGCATTCCTGTCACACTGTGGTGGCTGGGCAGAAAGGAGGAGTGTAAACTGCAGCAAAATGTACTTACAAACCCACTTGGATTGAGGATTTGGCCAGCTGCAAATCAACACTTTTGCCTGTTGAACATCACACCAGAGCACGGATTTTCCCTCCCCTGCTGTCTGCCCTGTGGCAGAGGAAGGTGACAGATGAGGACACCTCATCTTTCCTTTTAGCCAAAGGGCAGAAGCCAAGAGAAGTGCTGCCACCAGCAGTAAGGCACAGATTCCACGTCACCGGTGTCACCTTTTAGGGAAAGACAGCAGCAGGACAAACACAGGGAGGTATCAGCACAAAAGCAGCCAGTTACAGGGACACCAGTGCTTGATATTGCCACACAAATGGCAGGAAATGCATGCACCGACCAAGGAAAGAGTGGGATAAGTAGGAGGAAGCAATAACTTAGATTGAAAAATCAGAAGATAAGTACGTAACTCCCACACAGAAGTGGTTTGTGTCAAGCAAAAGTGAGGTTTTAAAGGGGATACATAAACTATGAAGCTGGAGGAATAAGGGAAGTGAAGACAAAAAATCATTTTGCTCTTCCCATTAAGAGATTGTCTCCTTTTCAAGAAGTTTGACAGGGCAACAGAAGGAAGGCAGTTTTCTCACGGTCTTGGGGTTGGTTTCAAGAATAAGCATTTGCTCATCTAGAGTAGCTCTGCCAGCCTCAGGCAGTATCACAGCGTGATTCTCAGGTGGAGAACTTTGTTAGTTCACAGAACTGGGACAGGTCCTGGGTGGGAGAAGAGAGGTTCAGTAACGGGAGTTTCCAAGGTTAGGGGGATTTTCTTTTCTCTCTCTTCTGAGAATATATCTGAAGAGAAAGAGCTGCGGCAAGGATGCAAGGACTCCCTCTCCTAAACCACACGCTAACCACATGTGACAACACGCAATTAACAGCTCATAAACAGAGAGGTGGGGCTGTCAGCCTGCTCGAAGCATTCCCTGGCTTTCAAGGAAGAGGAGGGAGGAGCAGCTGTTTATCACCTGATACAGGAAGAGTAACGCATCCCTATCTGCTCCCGTCTCCTCCCTCACCCTCACAAGCACCTGCCAGAAGTAAGAACATCCCGGATGGTAGAGCTTGGTAGCATCAGTAATCACGAAGCCTTGCCTGAAATCTGAAGCCACTATAATATCCTGCTTTGCAGTCATGTGAGAGACATCAGGTTCGTCAGAGATTAAAAAAAAAAAATTACCACTTTGCAGGTCAGAAAATAAAAAAAAAAAAAGTTGTTGTTCAGGGAAGGGAGGGATTGGTTGTAAAACAGCCTGTGCCCCTTTGGATTATGTGCCACCAGCCAGGAGTCCCTGCAGATTTACCATGCAGCAGCCACACATCCAACTTTAAAATAAACCATCAGACAGAGTGCAAGCACCACTGCCTCTCACCCTCTGTAGAAGGGACTTAGGAGTTTCCTGGGATTTCCCTTGGAATCACCCTTGATTACAGCAAATGCTCTCACACCAGTTCCCAAAGTCATTAGCACGTACAAATATTTCAAATTGCACTTGTCTCTGCTGGCGACACCAGAGTGAAGCTGATTTTCTGGAGGTCCAACCCTCAGCACTCGATGAGCTCCATTTCAGGAGTTTTCACCTGGGCACTCATCATCAGCTGTGGCCAAAAAGCCCTTCCTCTGTCACTGCCACGAAGATGAGGTAATAGCACAGGCCCAGGGGAAACCAAGCACGAGAAGGACAGCCCCAAACACTCACTAAATTCAGACACAGCTTTTGCACATTTGCAGTTAAGCACAGGCTTCGCTGCCTTGCTAAACTGGTGTGTTATCATCCGGTGCAACAAGAAACGTGCCCCAAAATTATCATTATCACGTCTCAGTCTTGTATTCTGCTTAACACAGCCAGAATTTCTCTCCTGTTTACTACTGCCTTCATCTCATCTGAATGCAAATAACGATACCAGCACTAAGAAGCAAAAACACTATGTTCTTTCCACCACTCTGCAAGATGAAAAAAATACAGAGAAGAAGTGAAATTCCTTTGCTTAGCACGGGCAGGCAGTCATGGAAAGCCAGAAAAGAACCACTGCACCTCTCCCAGAGCTGTGCATGTGGGCCCTGAGCCTCGGGGGACTCCAACCAACCCCAAAGAGAAAAGTGCTACAGCTTCCAAAACCCAGGAAGCTTGCCAGGAAAACTCACATGTACCAGAATAAACCACAATCCCTCGCTGTGGTTCCCTCAATCCAGATCCAGAGTAAATTCTTCCTGCCTCAGGTTCACCACCACCACAGAGTCCTTGGCTTTTGGGAAGGGGCACAGTACCTGCAGTGACTGCACTGTGAATGTCAAGCATGCAGTAAAACACTCGTGTTCCTCCTTCTAGGCTGCCCCAAAGTTCCCAGCTCTCTGCTACCTGTTAATAGTTACCAGCAATGGAGAATTTACCTGCAGGATAACAACAGCAAAAAGCAATCTCCCTGCAGAACAACCCAGCAGCTTCCCTAAGATTTCCCTCCCTTTTCTCTCAGGCCATTTTTGGGTCAGTGACAAAAATTGTAACCTGGGGCAGGTTAACCATGCTCTTAATTCACTCCAGAGACACATCTTGATACACACTGAGAGCTTCCTCTGCCCTCAGTGAAATAATCGCCAAAATATTTCCCACTGCCTTTTCGTCTTCCAGCTAACGAGCTAAAAATGCATCACAAGTTTTTAATAAGCTCCACAAGTGCTGTCTGGTAGAATAAACAGATTTTAGCCCTGGGAAATCGAAAGGGAAAAATTACTTGGACCAGACCTACTGGCAAAACTACAGGGAAATAGGCAATAAGCAGAGTTTCATTTCATTTAAGTCAGAAGCTTAAGATCCTCAGACTTCATTGGTCTCCCATGTAACACCTCAGCTACCAAAAATCCAACTAACAGGCAGATTAAAAGCCATATTTGATGCTATCTGCATTAGTAGATGGCAGTGGCAGATTCTGCGTCCAACTGGCAGCTGCTAAAACTGAAGGAGGTACTGGACCAAGGTATAAGGACGCCCAAAAATAATGCCAAAATAACTTGCAAAAATAAAAGAAGGTGGTAGTTCTAAGCTGAGGAGTTCATAGTTTGGATAGCAGATTGCTACAGGAAAGATTTCTACCTGTGTCTGTTTTAGTGTGTTAGGTTTGGCCAATCTGGACACGAGACAAAGCTCTCTCCTTGCTTGGGTCAAAGCCAGGACCAAATCAACCAAGCCTGCCCAGTGGCCCAGGGCAGTGGAGACTCCCTGCCAACTGCAGCTGCCACAAAGCTGCTCTTACAATTTCCCAAACTTGTTCTTTCCCAGCTGTGTGTGCGATGCCCCGCTGCTGCAAGGCAATAAAGAGAAAGACAAGGATAAAAACTGGCTGTGGAGAAGAGGAAAGAGTCTGACGGAGTGCTGTTGGGCACAGAACTTTTAAATGACCTCTTTCCCGAGGCCACGTTAAAACCGGGTGCTGTGGTCTCTACTGAAAAGCGTGGAACAGTCCTGCTGATGTTTCACCAGTTTTGAGAGCAGCTCTGGGAAACCCTTGTGCCGATCCAAGGAGCCACAGATCCCGTGGCAAAGGCAGGGAGCTCTGGAATGCAAACACTCGGTGTTCAGCCAGATGTGTCTGCCCACGGGCGGCTTGGCAGGCTACCCCCACACCTCAGTGGGGAATCTGTGAAAAACCCACTCACAACAGCTGTAGGAATCTGAAATCCGTCTCCTAAACGCTGGCTGCTGCAGCAGAAGGAAGCCTGCCCGTTTCTGGGTGTCCTGCCTGCTGTGCTCCATCTGGAGAGTCACTCATAAACCAGCTCAGAGGAAAACACAACAGAGACCCCGCTCGAGGCGAACGACAGAAGATCTGCCCCATCACTGAGCTTCGAGGGAACACGAAGAGCTCTCTTCGTGCTTCGGGGAGGAGAAAGTCCCCGGTTTTCAGAATGACTGGGGATCACGCTCAGCATGGCCCCTGCCAAGCGCAAACCACAGCGCTTGAAATCGTTGTGGTGAGGGATTCAAACCAGAGGGAGCTGCTCGGGTGCCGTGCTGAGTGAGTGACACCTGAAATGCACGAAAAGACAAGAGTACAAAACACCCAGGCCCAGGGAATGCACAGATGATGAAAAGACAAGAGTACAAACCACCCAGGCCCAGGGAATGCTCCGATCATGAAAAGACAAGAGGACAAAACGCCCAGGCCCAGGGAATGCACAGATGATGAAAAGACAAGAGTACAAACCACCCAGGCCCAGGGAATGCTCCGATCATGAAAAGACAAGAGGACAAAACGCCCAGGCCCAGGGAATGCACAGATGTGTGATGCTCCCAAACCACTGGGGCTGGAAAATGTGGTTGCTTAAGTGTGTCATTAGAAGAATTCTTTTGATTTGCCATCAGATGAATCTAAAGACATCACCTTGAATGGCGTTACCTCGATTAACTTTGTATAACCACAGACTGGTTAATTGTTCATCAAGCTCTAGTTTCGTGGCTTAATTAAAGCTTTCCCTCTAGAAAATACCTTGAATCACAACAAAGCTCATTTCTAGGTTACTTGCCTCCATTGTTTTATTAGAGAGCAGCTAGTAATGTCTCCCAATTTCTTCTTCAAACATTCTTTTGTTAGATATTGTGACATTTAAGCTACTATTTTTTTAAAGAAGGATAAAAGTTAAAAATCTGCATTTGGGAAAGGCTGCAAGAATTGGAAAAAGCTCATCCCACTCTCATCCCACTGAGACCACATTCTTTGGAGCTTTGCTAAACAAACGCATACCCTGGATATTTTCTTTTTTCCTTTTTCCCCCACCCACTGTAATTCTCTGTCCAAACCAGGTGTCAAAACAGCACAAAGCCATAAAGGAGAGCAGTATTTGAGGCCTCCTAATATTTTTCACAAATCACCACTTCTCACCTAATTTATCCCTCCCCCATGGTGAACATGGAGGTTCACTGATTCCATCACAGAATGAATTCTCCTCCTTAGAGCTATGACTCCAAGTGTGTGCTGGCAGCTCTGAAAACGTGAGAGAAATCTATTTCCACAAACAAATCATAGAAGAAGCACCATCAAAAGTAGATAAAAAGGTTTACACATGAAGGGGCAGGTTTGTTTCCAACCATTTTAAAATTTCTATTGGTCAGGCCAGAAGCGAATAAAGAACAATTTTCTGTTTGTTTGCTGACAAAAGACCAACAGGAAGCCAAAACCCACAAAACTTTTAGATTTAGGGAGAGGCTCAGTTCCGTGAGCAATGTTTTTTTTTATTTAATGCAAAGTAAATACTTAAGGCCTGCTTCATTAAAATAGTTGCACCCCTGTGACCAAATCATAAGAAAGGCATTACCAAATATTTAGGTTTATATTTAGAATACAACATATTTAGAAAATGACGTTTATAAGATGCCCTGGTATCAAAAACATTGCAACATAGGTCTGCAACAATTTCCAAACACATCATAGCCAACATACTTTGTCTAAGATGTGACAAGCAGCATTAATCACAAAGGGCCAAAACAAGCAGTGATCATCACCATCATTCCTAAATGAATTTTACAAATTCTTATCAGTCCTGGACCAGAGAAAATTCCTTTTTTTTGAGGGTTTCAGGGCTTCTCAGCCTCTAAAGGTGGTGGAGTGGGGCAATCTCCTAAAGCACAACAGGAAATGTTTGCTCTTGTCCAGGCTAACTTGCAAAGCAATTTTTAATTCTTTACAGGAAGGGTGCAGAGTAAGAGAAGCTTCCCATGGATGCACAGCCTTTGGACAGGGGTTGCTCCTCTCTGAGTGGAAAAGGACTGTGATTTAGAGGGAAAAAAGTGTAAAATGGGTATAAAATGGCAGAGTAGATGCTGCTTCTGCAGGCGCCACGGGACAGCCAGAGAAAAGTGGCAGCCCCAGAATTATCAACCACAAGTAGGGAAAGGAGATTGCTTGATGTCACTCAAATGCAACGAGGGAACTCCCACAAAGGATTCTGCTGTTTGTCAAAACTGCTCGTTCGAGTGGCAGCGCCTTGCAGAGATTCAGGCAGCACTGGCCCAAGAGGAAAACTCCTCTCTCAGCTGGGGAACCCTGTGCTGCTGGGCAGGAGGAAGCACAGAGGTGATGTGAAAATCCAGAATAGGAGTAGGAAGACAGTTGGAAACCGGGTCCATCTAAGCCAGCTCCTAAAATCCTCCTTTTCTTTGGTGTTCACATCAGGAAGAGCCTCATTTCAGAACCATGATCTTTATTTAGAAACCCTGCTGCTTTGCTAATGAACTGGATAAAATAACACGAAACAGAGGGACTATTCTTGCCACTAGAACATGTTTCTTACAATGTTATCTTTTAAAAAAATAAGAAAGATGTAAGCAGTTTATTCCACTTACAAAGTGAACAAAAACAAAACCACATGGGAAAGTAATTATTAGCAATACGAGATTCAGGAAACACTTGAATTAAGTTTGCCTTTGTCCCTTCAGTTTGGCTTCTCTTATGGGAACCATATACTCGTGGTATAACTTCCAATTACCCCTAAAAATAGTGTTTTCCCTAAGCATCATCATACACAGAACAGCCAAAAGATCATTTGCTGAGTGCTAGTTGTCATTTGTCACCTCCTCGTTGCTCAATACACAGCCCCAGTCTTATTTAAAACTATTGACAACTTCCGCTGATTTAGGACTATTTAAAGCTTCCACTGAAAAGGATTAATTATTCCCCTCTTCAGACAACTTGCTATAACACATGATTTATTAAAATATGGATAAGGATCTAATATCGATATCCAACTGAGACGGACAAAAACTCTCTAACTCAGTAAGTTAGAAAGTGTGTTTTTATTTCAGCACCAGGCTTTGCATGGGATAGTTCCCTGACCTGCAGAAGTGAAGCACAATCCAATACAAAGTCTTTTTATCTACAAAAGTCCTGAATATTCAAAATACAAATACACATTTATCACATAAACGCCACCCATGCCCCGCTTCATATGGTAATTAGCTAAAAGATCATTAAGTATGTGTAGTTGGTTCCTAGATTTGGGTCGGTGGTCTTGGAATTTGGGGAGGGGTCTGAAAGGATGAAGTAAAACTTGTCTTCCTCGTTCTGACCTTTCTACCTTTCTGGTTTTTAACAATACCTATTACTCTTGGGGAACTTCAGGTTCTTCTCCTTATTACTCTTGAATAGTAATTGTTTAAGTTTCTTTAGATCTTTAACCAGTGAAATTTGTTCCTTATTATGAGGGCAGCTGAATAAACCTAGCATGACAAGCCATCATTTATTTTGTGTCTTCAATCTTATTCTAAGCCTGGCTTCTTAGCTAATTATTAACCTTTTTAATTAGCTCCAGCTGTATTTGCTTGCAAATTCTATTCTAGCTAATTTCAGCAAAACTAGCCTGTGGCTAAAATGATTAAAACTCTACGTTTCACACACAGCAGCAGAGGAGTTGGCAAGCCCTGTGAGCTGCACACAGAAATTGGAGCAGGGAAGAGCAGGACAGCCTGGAGATGGACAGAGCAGATGTGACACAGCACTGACGCAGCTGGCTTGTCCAAAAACAGCCAGAACATTATTTTCTGGCAAAGTCCTGACAGGAACAAGGACTGGGCTGCAGGCAGCTCCTGCCCAGCACGATGGGTGGGCCACACCGAGCTGACCTCAAGGCAACACAACCCCCAACAACACAACCCTGGCACAAAGCAAGAGCTCAGAAATGTCCTCCTGGCTGTGATGCCATCCCACAGCTCTCTGCTTTCAGCTCTCTGCTCGGGCACCTGCTGTCCATAAACTCCAGACAGGCCTGGACACAACTCTCTGGACCTCGGTTTCCTAGGAAAGTTCCGCCTCAGGACAACTCACAGCATTAAGTTTCAGAAAAGCACCGATAGTTAAGATGGTCCAAGTTTTTAAAAATTGAAAACATAAGTTTTCCAGGCTGAGCCCTCAGCTGTTTCATTAAAAAGAAACCATCTGCAGCTCTACAATTTCCTGAGAAGTCAAACCATTGGGAAACAGCGCCATTCCTACTTTTACAAAGAATTGACTCAAAACAAATGAGGATGGACACGCCTCAAACTCGAAGCAATTCGCCTGCACAGTAAAACACTCTCCTCCTCCAAGTTTCCCTCACAGAGTCTGGCACAGAGGCGTAGTTTAGTTCTGCCCTGACATTTGACACACGATCAGCTGAGGATTTGTAAAACGCAGTCATCTCTTGCTGCAGAAAAAAAGCTAATTCTTCTCATCCTCTATCTTATAGCAAACACTATCTTCCCAAAAGCAACCCAGCACAGGAAGCAGGAGGTGTCAGAGACAACATTATTCATTCCCCATTGCTGCTAATTCTGAAAGACATTCCAAATGAATGAAGCCTTGTGCTCTCCCCCTTGCTGTTACGCAGGCATCAAAGCACACACAAAAAATTAGGTCAAGTAGTTCTGTTTGCTCCGGTTAAGAAAATTAATTTTCTCAATTAATTAATCTCTGACTGCCTGAGTAGTTTGTATCTGAACTTCACTGCCCAGACAAGAGAATACCTACAATTTTTCTGCTACTGACTTCCTACGTTTTAAGGTAGATTGATTCCCTCTTGGCAGTGTTAGGGCAGCAGCTGGGCTCCATCTCAAAGGTCTTTCCCAACCTGGATGATTCTGTGATCCCAGGAGCATCAGCTGCCCTGAGGATTGATCCCTGATACCCTGTTCAGGGGTAAATTAGCTACACTTTCACTCCAGGTGAGCATCACCCAGGGTAGTGTTCAGATCCTAAAGAATGCTCAGTGATTTTAATTATCATCCCAAAAGGCAGAAAACATACATCGCTCATGGCAAAAGTTAAATCACATTTATGCTGATTGAAAGCTACTGAAAGCAAGTGGAACTTCATCAAAATCAAGTCTGAAACAGTTCATGTGCAACGAAACCACCTCCACCTAGAAAACTGAGGCTCCCACCTGCAGAAACATTCTTTGATGATTCTGGCACACTGTATTCAGCCAGGGTGCTCAGAGACAGATTTTGATCAAAAAGTTTGCTGAGAAGTCAATGAGCAGCAGCAAAAGTTACCAAGAAGTGGGTACAATTCTGCTGCATTAGCACACTCAGAAGAGAAAAAAACCCAAAACCAACAAACAAACAAACACCCAAAACCAACCAAACAACCAAAAAACCACAACTGTTTTCCTGACTTGATTTCATTTATCAGAGCAGAAAATTACTCTTATTAACACTCTTACAGCTATGACCTTTCAAAGAGCATCTTTGCTACCCCTGTGCCCTGAGCTCCTTCCCACTGTCATTACTGCCCAGGGTAAGAGCAAGCACTGGGAAGCAGGATGACTGAGGAAAAACCCATTTGAGAGCACATCAGGGAGCTTTTCCACTTCCTTTCAAGCAGTGCTGTGTCTCCAGACCTTGCTGCTGAGGTATTCTAACACAGGGAGAAAGGGGAAACTGCACATCTTGGTGCTCCTTGGACGGGAACACACAATTTATTTCATTTATTTCCCAAAGGATCCCTCCTTTCCTGTTACCACCACGATGCTGCTCAGCCCGTGGTCTCCTGGAAGACAAAACCCTGCTGCTCAGAATGAGATGAAACGAGGCACGAATTCTGGGTGCTTCAACAACCAATCTCACACACACAGTGCAAATCAGAGCTGATGGACACCAGTTCACACCGTGGCTGAGTGAATTCTTCACTGGAAACCGAGATCTACAACTGCATCAGTAGAAGAGAGAGGACAGCACGGACAGGAGTAGGGAATGCACGTGGTTCTCAGGTGTTATTGGGAAAGGAAAGGAGTCTGCCATCAGCTGGAGCTCCACGAGCTCCTGGCTTANGAAAGGAGTCTGCCATCAGCTGGAGTTCCTGGCTTGCAACAGAATCTGAATTGTGAGTCCCTGAAAAAATGAAGAATTATTTCAATTTATCTCCGTGTCCCTAGGGCTGGTAGACACATCCTGCTCAGATGGGCTGACACTCTAAAAGTCTGGCTCTAACCATTCCAAAGCAAAATCCCATCATTATCCTGAGCAACGAGCTGTTCTGTGAGTACACCCAGAGAGCTCCAGTCCTGCTCTTCATCCTCAGAGCCTCCAACCAGCAGATTCCTCCTTCCACCTAAAGGCAGGCAAAGGTTTTGTGTTTCCCTGCCAGCTGATGACCAGAGTCAGCGTGGACCACCCAGGTGATGTAGGGTTGGTTCATGGAGAAGCTTTCAGCCACCCAGACTTTGTCAGGATCCAAGGAACTGGACAATATTTATAAAAACATATCCCACACAGGCTCTCTCGTCTACTTCCCTCCTGGTAAGTGCAGGCTTAGGCCTGGAAAAGTTTTCTCAGGGAACATTTTTCTTCAGGAAAAACAAAGTGCTCCATTTTCCCTAGAAAAGAATCACCTTTTTTTTTTTTGTCTCATAATTTTTCTTCTAGAAACATCAAGTAGCACTTCTGGTTAGGTTTTCCAAAAGAGAAAAGTAACCATTTCTTGAAGTGCTTTTATTCTAGACCAGTTTTCCATCCAGATAGATCAGCTCGAAAGGCCTGGATGAAACACCAGGGCTGCCATCCAAGAGTTTTGTTCATTTTTATGAACAGATCAACAGCAGATCAACACTCCCACAATAAACCACAGCCTCCTCTCCAGCAGCACTGGAGAGAGACTTTACAGGAATTTCTCCTAAATGCAAATTCCCCCACACTACATCCCCTGGAGCAAATGATGAGAAAAGGCTCCAGCTGGGAGATAACAACATGATGACGTTTTTTCTTGAGGACAAAGCAATTTTCAAGCAACTGTTGATATCCCACTTCCACAAGTAGTTCTGAGATTGTTTATTCTCAGTGCAGGACAAAAATGGGGATCTTTAAACATCCACATTGTCCATGGGAAGAGGGGAGATTTTTTTTTAATCAATGTAACCTCTGCAGTAGGTTCTGCTTCTGCAGTGTGATTCCTACCCCTGTTCAGGGACAGACTGCATTCCAGAGAATGTTTTCTCTGCAAAAAATAACAAGCTGGAGGCACCTGCAGGCCCATCCTACGGGGAAGCACAGTTTGTCAGCCCATTGCCCGTTCTCATCAATGCATTCATTAAAGAAGGCTTTGATTTTCCTCGGGTGAGGAAAGCAACAAGTGATCCATGCCTAGGAGACCAGAGCATCTCCTTTGTCTGAGCCGTGCTGACTCACCTGCCTTGCAAAAGGACTGTGACAAACAGCCACAGTGACAATTCCTTCAAAATTCAACGAGTATGAAAAGAAAATAAAATAGTTCCTGCTGTTCCAAAGTTCGTCTTACACGGGCCGTTCTGAAATAATCCAGCAGAAATTCAGGTAGAAGAGGAAAGTACCAACAGGCATCAGACCTCAGCAGTGGAAGGACGACACATCAGAAATGGGGGATAAAACTTTCTTTTCAATGCCCACATTTAATAAAAGAGTAGAAGTATGAGACAGGATTTCTGTTCTACAACAGGACAGTTTTCAAAGTGGCCACAGCTGTTCTACAGTCAGCCATCATTTCGCTGGAATACGAACAGCAGCAGATCTGTAAGGAAGGACCAGAGCAGAGCAGTGCAGAGCACAGTGATGAAGGGCAGTGTCACACTGCAGCCAGGTCACACGTCTGGATGCAAAGATCACCTGTCCAGGTGCAACACAGCACTGCAAAGCTCCAAACCTCAAGGCCAGGAGAAATCTGGATGGAAAGCTACGAGGTTGTGTCTGCCACAGGATCATTGTCTGACTACCTGATAGCACCAGGAGAGAAGAGGAGAAACAGAAGGCAGAGGTGACTCTCAAAGAGCCACACATGCATGTGCAGCAATAGATTCTTGTAAATATTTGTGCTGGCAACACCAGTGAGAAGAGCAAACTCGCAAGAAATAACTGTTAGCGCCTCTCTCCAGTCAGGAAGAGGCAATGCTCCTGAAATAGAAAATAAAACTGCAAATATGTAAAGGCAGAGGAGGAGAAGAATCAGGCCACAAGGTGACAGCAGGCAGAAGGGCACCAGTTTTGGCTGGCAGCTCTAGAATAATAACTCATGGCTTAGCTCGATCTCAGCCACACTACTCCTCTCTCCAAGAGAAACACAGCAGAGAAGGTGATTTCAGAGGTGGCTGTTGTACCCTGCACCAGGAAATTGATCCTGAGGTCGGTGAAGCACATTGATCACACACTGATAAGGGCTTAGGCTTGTGTTTACCTCACGAGAGCGTCAAGGCCAATTTAATCTCAGCTCTTTCATTCCTGAGATACTTCTCTCACTGTTGCACTGACTCCAGTGGATGTGTCCCTCACTCACATCAGAGCAAAAAGGAACAGTCAGGCTCACCCAGCTTCTCTCAAGTTATCTCACTTTTCCCCTCCTCTGGTCTAATGCCATCCATTTGCTCTCCAATGCACGCTGTGCCAACTTGTGTTTCCTACTTCAGGCCAGAATATTTATACACACCCCTCCCAAAAGCCACTTTGAACATGCGTTTACCCAGCAGTCAGAGCAAAAGAGTGACAATCATCATATTTCTCTAAAGCCAGACTAAGCAGGATAAGGAACACTCCAGTCTTGAAAAATTGCACAGAAAATTATCTCGTGTGTGAGAGCAAAGCCAAGAGACAATCACGGGTCACACAAAAAGCTGAGCTGGTGGCAGCTTGCAAGTCACATAAACAATCACTTATATACATATAAAGGATGACGATTTCCCAGCTCAATTCCTTAATTCACCCCTACAAAATCCAGGAGGGAACATTTTTATGTCGTAAGCGGGAAGCAGAAGTCATCACACAAGCATCTGGGTCAGCTGGTTTTTTACACAAGTGTGGGGGGCAGACTAATACCCAAAGTTACAGGGTCAAGACACCAGGAAACCACTAATAGAAGATCAGATTCCCTCTGGAGTGACTCAGCACACTGCTACGTCCTTCCAGAGAGACTCTACTACCACCACCTTTCTTACTTGTAGCTTGACAGCCACGGGTATCCTGGTGAGAGCGCTGGGCAACAAACTGAAGAGCAAAGGTGATAAAATAGAAGCCTTTTTCCTCATACTGCAAATATCCAGTGTAGGGAGACTGGAAAGGACAAAACCAACACCCCGCCCCCCCCAGATTTCAGTAGACAGGTGAGGTGAACAAGCCAAGTCCTCCCCCTGCTCTCTTCAACATCATTGCAAGAATTATCTGTACAGCAAGGAGCAGATCTGTGTGAGCCACATCCATCAGCCACACTCAGGGCTCTTGTGCAGATTTAGGAGGCAACAAATCTTCTGCTGGCAAAGTCCCACGATCCAATGAAGAGTGTGTGAGGCTGCACATCCCCCTGCACCTGCTCTGGGATCATCTGGCTAAAACCTGAGCAGCTTTCCTTCACAACTGTGCTTTCCAGCCCTTGCAGTTTAGAGATTTCAGCTCGGAATAAAGCTTTTCACCTCGCATGGAGCCTTCTCGTCTCCCTCTGCTGCTCCATCCAGCCCTGTGAGAGCCAGAGCCCCTGTAATTTGTGAGCAGCTTGTTGTGTCTTTCTATCCATGCCCAGGATCAGACAGTAAAGGGTAATTGGGGTGAGAAATCTCTTTTACCTCCTCTGCCTCTAGCAAGTGCTTTAGAAGGAATATCACTGCTAGGATACACACACATCCTTCTGTGGATCTTCAGAGCTCAAGCAGCAAAACTGTTGCTTATGCTTTTCCTAACAGGAAATTTTATCAGGGTCTACGTGGGAGATCCAGTTCTTAGTGTTCTACAACACGCTGAAGCAATGAAATCCCCAGGTTAATCACAGATTCCTGAGAGGTTTTCTGCCCTTTCTTAGAAACCTCATGCAACCAAATGCCCACACTCTCCATAAGTCATAAACCTGTGGAAAAATACCAGAACACTGGCTCTGCCTTCTGAGAGCAGCTTCAGGGTCTGAGGGGAAAGCTCACAGGACCAGGGATCATCCACCACACCCAAAAAGGGCAGCAATTATCCCAAAGAGAGGAGGACATCATGCAAACAGGGGAAGTCTGGCTTCTCTTGTGGGTGAAACCACAAAAGAACTATGTAAAGCTTTTCCTTCCTTCCTCTTCCTCTCATTCTGCCCACACACATACTATGCAATCCAAGCATGACAGAAACAAACAGAAAATAACTGAGCATTAAAGGGGTCCTCCCAGAAAGAAATCTCTGCAAAACATCAGACATTAAGAAAGTTGCAGGCTGATTAGCAGGTAATTCCTATTAGCAGGCAGCAGCTGATAAAGTTCTTGTGGTTTATTCTGAATATATGCTCAGCTTTCCTCAGTTACTCTCCTACAAGATCCTCTGCCCCTGGATTTCAGGGTTCATGCTCCATGCCTGATGCCCTGAAGGAGAATGGGCAACAGGTTGGAAGACTCACTCTTTTTCCCTGCAGCCCTTAGACTGTTGGCTTGATTTTTCACTAACATTGGTAGGTAGAGCTTGTGAAACCTCTGTTGATGCTTCCCTGCTCACAGTACAAAGTGCCTGCAGAGGAAAGGAGGCACTGGGATATTGTGATTAAACACCTCCCAAGAAAACAAGACATCCCTTCAAAGCCACAATGCCACCGACCACCCCAGTGCTCTCAGTTTGCACATGAACACACTCGTGGCCCTCTCCCAGGACAGCTGGTCTCACCCAGCAGCCTCTCTCTGACAGGGCTAAAAAGGGGCTTTGCAGAAAGCCTAAAAGAAGGTGTGTGCATAGAGCAGGAGCCTGCTTTATCCACCCCAGCAGGCAAAATTTGCTGACTTCCCAAGCTGGGAAATTTAAGTCAGTCACAGACATAACTCCTACAAACATAACTAACCCCCACGACCAGGTACATTCCCAGCCTCAAAAATACCCTGCAGCAACCCACTGCACTTGGATTGGGTGTTGTGCAAACACCGCTTCCTTTGGCTCACCTGCAGCTCAGCCATTTCAATGTGCACCTCCGTACTTGTGTTTCACTGGTAATTGCTTGTAGCACATTTCAGTTCTCTGGGGATAAGTGCACTTCTCAAAACTGCCTCTTTCTAAACAAAGCAGCTTTGTGCAGTCACCTCACCCATGAAAGCTCACCACCCCAGTTGTCCCATCTCTGCATTTCCTACCCCTCTGCTCCACAGTTTCTCAGGCTGGAACTGCCACCAGCATTGCAGGTGCTTGGATTTCTATTTCACTTAAAATTAATATTTGATGTTTATATTAAATACGGATTTATACTTCGCTTTGCTCTAAATTCTCCCCGTTTGCCTTTTCTATTCCCACTGAGAGCTGCAGGGAGGTTTTCAGCAGGACATTACGATTCCAAGAGCCTCCCAGAGAGGAAGGAATTGATTGCAATGCCAATTTATATGTGTCTAAACCAAGCCCTTATTTCCCACACGCCCTGCTTTGCAGTGATTGGTAATAAACTTCACTTGCCATATTCTCATCCAGTCACATCGATTTTGTGACACCCTCTGGCACCCTCTCTGTTAATGGGCAAACTGATGCAACTGCCTTTGTTTTGCAAATATTTGTGGGGTTTTGTGTTTTTATACTCATTTCCAAGGAAAGCGTTTCACTAGGAAAACCCCACATGTTTGTTAGCAAATAGCAGTAGTGGTAAATACTTTAAATGGTCTAAACCCTCACAAACTTATTTTGTAACTTCACTATTACCAAATTCCTTTACATTCCTATTTCAGGCAGCATAAAGAGAAGCAAACGGTGCCAGTAGCTAATAAATAAACATGATTACAATCCAAACCACAGCCCAGAGCTAACTGTGACTCTGATGTGTCGGAGTCCAGGCATTTATTTCCCCATCACCAGGGAGCACCAGGGAGCAGGCGTGGCAAACAGCAAAGCCCAAGTGTGTGCGTTCAGGATGGGGGACAACTGGCAAGCCCAGAGCCTCAGCCAGCAGCACAGCACTGGTGCAGCAGAACTTTATCTGCAGAGCACTGGCAAACTGAAACAACGACAAGAAAACTCTTCCCGAAGGAGTTGCACGTGGGAAGCAAATGCAGTATCTGAGTTGATTTTAAAAAAAAAAAAAAGCATTCCCTTTCCTGCTGAAATCAGTTAGGAATTAGTCAGGAAGTCTTACAGAGACAGCAACATAATCACCACAGGGTTTTTTTGTATCAGCAAGAAATCAAGAGGATTGCAGCTGTACAGAGGGAGATTAACTTGTTGCAGAAGGAAGTTAAATCATAAATATTTAAACAAAGGCAATAAATCTAAAGGGAGCTTCCTGCTTTGAAAGTAATTTGGCCCATCAGCTGATTTTGATTTAAAGGTGATGTGTGCTGGTTTTGGCAAAGCCATCAATGCTTCAGTTGTACTTACTAAGATATTTTAAGACACTGCTTCTGGCTCAGCTCTGCCTGACTTGCAGCCCCAGATGGCCTTGGGGAACAGCAGCATAATCCAGCACAACCACAATGGCAGCCCCAGCATTACTGCAGGAAATAATTGCTCTTGCTGCACAGAATCACCACAGGGAATATCCTGAGTCACAATATCCTGAAGAGTCCCAATTAAGAGTCCCAATATCCTGAACCACACCACCACCACTGCTGTGTGACTGCCCCTGTCACAGAGCACATTTGGGACAGGAAGATTGCCTCTGAGTGATCTGCAAAAACACCCAAGCAACTGGAAAGCTCTGAGACGTGCTGGAAGCCCTGTGAGCAGTGCCAGAAGGGTCCTGGCAGCTCCAGCACTGTGCTCTCTGCTCAGCAGTTTTTGGGAGGCAGCCACAGCTGTGCTGTATGGGATGCAGGATCTGCTCCAAAGCCTCCCAGGCAGGGGGTTGGGATTGTCCAGGCTGTGCCTGAGCCCAGCTTGAGAGGAGGAAGAGGGATAAAAAAGCCTCCTGTTTTAGCTAGCACCAGGGGCCCGTGGGTCTGTGCCTGCAAAGGGCACGAGCAGCCCCTTGGCATTTACAGATAAATGCATACGGGGAAGTAAAGATATATCTCTACAGACAGAATATTTGATTTCACTTCCAAACATAGAGATAAAACTAAGGATAAATTGAAAGAGCACGTTGGAGGCAGAGCTGCCGGGTCTCACATCCCTCAGAGGGTGCAGAAGCAAGCAGTGCATCTGTCAGGAGCAGCTTTCAGGGAGCAAGGCTTTCCCACAAAGTATTCCACAGCCTGGGAAAGCAGAGCTGAGCTTTCCCTGCCGCTGACCTGCACTTCCTGACCTCACCAACCAAAACTGATAAACGGCAGGAATTAACTGAAAAGCCATCTAGGACTTGGGCAAGAAGTCAAATCTGCACTCAGAGAGAGGCCAGATCCTCTTTCCCTTGTGCAACGGCCAGAATTTCTGTCTGATGTTGCCCCCATGGGTTTGGATGTCAGTCTGTGAACCTTACCCATGGCAAACCCAGGCACATCACCAGAGGAATTTCCTCCTGGCAGCAGCAGACCCCTCCTTCCAGGGTTCTGTTCTCAGCACCACCAAGGGCTCCAAAGGCAGACTCCAGATGCTTTGAACCACACTGGAAGGAGAGGGGCCAGCAAAGCTGCAAATGGGACCACAAAGAGCTGAGCAAGCTGGCCCTGCCAGTGGTTATTCCACAAGAGACAGATTAAACCTGTCAAAACTGCCCATGGCTCTCGTGTGAGGGAAACAAATAGCAGTGCATGCTCCGGAATGGATAATTCGAAATAAGCACATGGATTCTCTACGTCAAATCTGGGGACAAGGGTTGCCAATTTAGGCACAAAAATAACCCAAAACCCATTGCAAAGTTGATTTGCATGGAGTGCCAAGGGTAGGACCTACAGACATTTCTCAATCGCTGTTTTTCTCCAAATTCACCCTCATATCTCATATCTGTTCTTAGGAAGGAAAGCTTCACTGTCCCTGTCCCCTCGGACACTGAGGGTATCAGGTTTGGGTTGGATTTGCTGACCTCCCAAGCAGCTCCCACAAAGCACTGAAGGAATTGCTCTTCTCCCAGGAGCAGACACAAAGAGGCACCTGAGCTCAGGGCTGCAGCTCTCAGCACGAGATAGAGGTTAAAATGACCCCCAGTGCTAAATCAAGCTGAGATGGCTGCGAGAGGTTATGCTGGCATCCCTAAAAAGTCCTGCAGTTAGTCAGGCTCATCTATCCAAACCCTCAGTACTGCTGGCCCACAGTTCCTCCAGGATCAGAACTCCCCAGCTGAAGCTGGCAGTTATTTCCAGATAGACAGCCATGTACATAAGAAAGTGCTGATAGTCTAAGCAGTCTTTCTTTTTGCCAGAAAAGAAAATACAGAAGGCTTACAGTAAATAAAGATGACGGTTTAATTGCTTTCTGATAAAGTCTAGGTTTCAGTATGTTTCTTGGTTTAATATTAAAATCACGCCCAGCTCAATTTCTTTATCTGTAATAAGACAGACCACATTATTAATATCAGGCCACAAGGAATTTATTAGCGGTGCTGTTTGAGCAGAGACTTGGTTTCATACCATGACAGTTTATCCTGTTGCATTGCCAATTTATCTGTAATTTGTCACTGTTTGACTGGCAGCTATGAAAAAAGAGCCTGTGCTTTGCTAAGCGAAACCCTGAACAATTCACATTCTGTTGCTAAAGAAAGCTTGACCTGTTTAGACATTACTGTAGAAAAATCAGCCTTTTCTGGCCCAAAGACTTTCCTGCACTCAATTTCCAGGAAACTTTAGCAACAAATACTTATTAGAAAGCCAGTCTTGGTAAACCAGCTATCTGGATGATTTCACTGCCTGCATCAGGAAAACACAAGGTCCAACACGTACTTTGGCTTATAAACATTGTCCCAAAACAAAAACAAACACACATGCTATTCACCATTTCACCTTGGAGTCTGGATTTCACAGGATCTTAAACAGACTGCTCCTGAAAGGGACTATCCCAGCACCTGTTGGCTCAAAACTCTATCAAAAAAAGGAGAGTCTTCATGGTGTTCCCATTAAAAAGAAAAACAGCCTTAGTCAAAGTGAAATCCTAAACTCTCCAGTGGTTCTTTTAAAACCGGTGGCTTTAGGAGTAAGCTTGATATTTGACAGTTGCTACACACCCAGAGCTGCATTTAAAAATACAAGAGCTGCTCCTGATTTTACTCACATGGAGGGGGTTTAGAATAACTCCCATGAACTAAGCAAAGTTACACCTCAGAAAGGAGGATGCAAGTGGGAAAAGAACGAAGCCTACAAAGAGACTTCTCCAAACGAGAATTTCTGTTTAAAAGCCATTTCTGAGTGACTCATCCAGCACTGAATCACTGCTAGGTGCCGGGACAGCTCCAGGCAAAACAAAACACACCTCAGGCTGCTAAATCACAAACGCAGCTCGCTTCCTTCCAGCCCTGCTCAGATCAGCATTTCCCAGCCCCTCCAAACAACACAAAGAGAGGCCAGGGCTGGGTGGCCACTGCTTTGCACTTCTATTAAAACCGAGGGCACAGATGAGGTGTTCCCAGACTGCTCCAGCAGCTTTCCCTTTGTCTTGCCCACTCCTACAGGAAGCAAATCAAGGGAATTAGCCATGGGGAGCTGCCCAGGGCTCCCAGCTTTTCCAGCTGCCTTTCACAGCCCAAACCACTCTGAGCAAACAGAAGTGTGGGGACAGCAGTCCTGCTCCAGCAGGACCCCCCAGCTCTGACCCGTTTCCAGAGAGTGGCCACAGGGGCACCACGTGGGAAATAAACTCAGCAGAAAGCAGCAATTTGAGAATGAGCCGCTACCAGGGAGCTTGGAGCAATTCTCAGAACGAACAGAAAACACGTGGAAAAATGACGATAAAAACAAAATAAAACCGCTGGATTTGCTAAGGGACAGCCTGATACACGTCAGCTTTGGAACAAGTGCTTCAGGTTGCAAGATTAATGTCCACGGGGAAGAGTGACCAGTGGCCTGACCCCACAGGGCTGGAGATGCAAGCCTGGAGAGCAGAGCAGTGGGTGTCTGCTTTGTGTAAGAGCAATTACAGTGACAGGGACACAGACCTTGGAGCATGGCTGTAACAACATCCGTTCACAGTGGCTGAGATTTCACACCACTCCAGCTGCACATGGGTGTCTTCTCCAGGCTTATTTCCAGTGTGGTCTCATGTAATAAACTCCCAGAACCTTGGACATCTACACCATCACTCTTCACAACTGCAGGGGACGTGGGCTGGTCACAACTCACCTGCTGGACCCTCACACTCAACCTGCCTTTTTCACCAGAACATAATATTGATGGCTCGTAGTCATCCTGTGATCAGCCACTGCACTGACATCTTTTCTCCTTCTCAGTATTTTCTAACTGATCAGGCTCCTGCTAAAGAGCAGTTTTTCATTATTAGTCACTGCTGAGTTGCACCCTTCTCTTCTGCTCTGGTCTCAGCATTCCTGGTACAATAGTCTAGCTCTTTTCCATGCTGAAGCTGCTTCCTAACTTCTATCCAAGGCGTGTTTTAACCAGCACCAGGGGAATTAAGGAAAAGAGTAGATAAGGCTGAGCCCTAAGGAGCACCCCTCACCTCCAGCCATGCCAAGACCTGATTTTGGTATAGCTGGTTGTCTCCCAATAGAGCAATTCCCGTTGTACCTTCTAGCAATCCCTCTTTTCTAACGAGGAGCTGTTTTCCCATATGGAATGCTGTCCAGCTGGTGGAGGGGCAGAGTGAGCTGTGCTGGGGAAGCTCGAGCTAGGAGCTGCATCTGCTGCAGCTGGACAGGCACAAATGCTCTGGATGCTCATCCTCATTCAGGGAATTGCCTATTTCCAGTCAGCTTTAACCGACTCCTAATGGGCTGAAACCAGCTCACAGGAGACTTGGAGTCCCTGCTGGCAGGGACAGCTTCATGGACAAAGATTTTAATCACAGCTTTAATTAAATCCAGGCAGCTTTCTTCTTTGTTTAACTACACACGATCCCTGTTTCAACCCACGGAAGGCACAGCACCTTATCCCATCACTGAGAGGGCCAGTCTTGTGTTCCCACAGCAAGGACACGCCCTGAGAGTGACTTGTCTGCCTTGGCAGGTGGGAAAGACATGACAGGGAGCCAAGGAAACATCTGAATAAGCATTTCAGATACCCAGGCCTCATCAAACTGATGTAGGAATTCAGCTGCTGTTCCTGTAGCTGAGACAGAAGGTGTGGCTTCAAAGAGATTTCTTTGGATTTACCTCAGAATTTTGGCTGCACTTTCTTCACTCTTCAGAAGATGCTGCCAGGTGCTCCCAAAGTCACATTTTTATCGAGATCAGTTTTCTCTTCCCAGCTTCCCATCTGGTTTCAAAGCTACACAAAACACGGATGGAAGCTCACATGCATTCAGACCCAATCCACTGGGCAGGTCAATTGGGCTGTGCTCAGACTGGTGACCATCCTGGAGGGATTTTGCAGCTGAGGGTGGTGAAGTGACCCAGGAGCCTTAGGCAAACTCCCTTCCTTTTACATGGCCATGGTGAGGCACAGCAACTCCTTCCCACATCCCACTGGAGGGATGGGAATGGCTCACAAAGGTCACTTGGCTTGCAGCCCTAGCAGTGTTTCAGGGCTCTGGGCTGCTGCTGCAGCCAAAAAGCAATGAAACCCCACGGGCAAAACCCTCCTGGGCTGGGAGAGGTGCAGCTGAGGAACTCACTCATCTCCAGCCCTCAAAGCACCAAAATGAGAGGCCTCTCGTTTTGGCCATGGACAGCCTGCCCTGCAAGCAGCACTTCCATTCACTTCTCCTGAAAAACCACACGGTCTGGGCAGAACCAAGGCCCCCTGCCACTGCCCATCCTGCAGCACTGGGACATTTTTCTCTGATTGCCAGCCCACTCCACCCTGAGAAAGCTTCTTCCCGTGTTACAAAGTCAGGCATGGCACGCGTCCATGTGGGATTTTTCAGAGGGGAGGCAGATGTGTGAGGAGGGAATGTTTTCCTCTCTGCAGTGCAGGGTCACTGGGCTCTCACTGAGCTCCCCAGGCTCCTGGCAGTGGCAAGGCACTGGTTTCACTGGTGCCTGCAGGGGTCACCAGCTGCCACAGCAGTTATGCTTGACAGGCTATTAATAGCACCCTAAAGTCACCCGAGACTGGGACTTCTTACCTCGAATATCACCTCTCCCCAAAAATATCTACAGCATCAGAACCTCTCCGCGCTCTCTGTTCTGTGCTGGTGCCTTCTCGATACCGCAGCAGATATCGCTGCTTGCTTACACACAGAAAAGAGAAAATGAAATGACAAAAGCATGCAGGAGCCAAACTAGCAGCGAGTCTGCCTGGCACTGCAGCTGGAGGCCAGGAAAACCCTTTAAATTCAGGCCAGGCTGGTGAACAGCCCCCAGTGCTGCCACTCATTCCGAGCTCCTGACTTCTAGGATCTTTCTCTGCAAAGTGACAGGCAAAAAAAACTGCTGGGATGGCAATAAATCACAGAAGAGGCACCTCCTCACCACCTGCATGGCTGAGAGAAAGGATTCTGGATAGGACCCCCAGAGCCCACGAGGCACCAGCAACAGCACAGGCTGTTAATTTGTGAGAGGATTGCCACAGGAAATCTCAATCCATCCTTCAGCATCGAGCACGGGGTGCAAACTCTGTACTGAAGTCCTTCCCCCGCCCGTGACTGCCAAAACAAAGCCTCTTGCAAGTGAGTAAGAGATAAAGGTCACAGCAAAACCAGCGAGTTTCACAAAAAACAGGTAATTCTAAAAGAAAAAGAGGAAAGAGTTTTGTTCATTTCAGTGAATCTGAGTCAACTTTTCATCTGTGTTTTTTGTGAAACTCCTCTGACTTTCGGTGACCTTTCTCAGACAGCTGCAGAGCGCTGCCAGCCCCTGATATTGGAAGTTAAATGCATTATTGCACAACACAACAAAAGGAAATGTGTCAGGCCCTGGGAGATGGATCTGAACATTGCTCAGGCTAGACATCTGAACCCCCAAATCCGTAGGGATGCAAACTCTCTGCACTTCCAAATCAAATTTGCCAATAGGAGCACAGGGCACCTATCTACAAAGCAAAAACACAGACACAGAAATTTCTAAGGGTCTCACAAGTGTTTGACGCAACCAAAATATAAAAAAGCATTGCAGAAAAACCTTGGCAAAATGAGGAGTCCATCTCCTGGACATAATACAAAGATTTGGCTTATTTCCTTCATATGGCTTTTTTTTCTCCCCTCTTCACAGGAGGCAGCAGAGGACTAGGAACTCAACAGCAGGAGGAAAACACCATAGAAAAACATCACTTCCTTTCTGGAAGAGCCAAAGAGACCCTCCAGTTCAAGAGGATGCTCCCAGCATTCCCTGGTTTGTTTCCTGTCTTTCAGGGTGGGATGAGAAGCCAGGTTTTAATGCTGCCATGACCTCTACTCCAAGTGACAGTTTTATAGGAAATCTCTCAGGATCTTTACAAAGTAAAACATTCGCCTTTCTAAAAAAAAAGGCTTTAATTATATTCCTGTTTTCATTAATAATCTCCTCTCAGATTGAGTCTCAATTCTGGGTGACTTCAACCACCAGTTTCTCTTTCTCACCTCCAGCTGCACAAATTCCTTCTGTTTGTGCCTCTCACTGACCGGTTTTTGTTTCCTTGCGTGCTATTTTGGAGCAGAGCTGCAATCCCCTTCTCATCTAGGGCACCCTTTTTCCTATCATCCTCCCACTACCACTCCAACACCCTGCACATCTACTGCCAAAACAACATCCTGTATCTCTGGCTACTGCTCGGCAGAGGAGTGAGGGACTTCCACTGCTGATTTAACAGCATCAGGCCTTGCTGAAGGCTCCTCTTGCTGGTTTAGCTGGCTCTGCTAACTTGCTGCTGGGAACTCAGCAGGGGGAAGATGCAGTTAAGACAGCACAATAGACAAACTACGAGTTAAAGTGTGCTGGGAGGGCCCTGTTGTGCACCAGCTCCTGTTCTTGGGTACCTTCTTCTCCAATCTTTCACAATCCTTCATAATCACCCTGCTGAGCCAGGAGAGGCCCCTCCTGGGCCCGTGTGGTTCGTGGTCCTTCTCTGCACCAAACGCTGCTCCTCGTGGTGCCCAGCATCACAGGACATCACAGCATTTCTGAGTGAGACACCTCAGGCCTCGGACCAGCAGCAGCGTGGGAGCTCCAAACTGCACCTGCACCCCCCGGACCCAGGCTCTGACACTGATTTATTAAAATATGGATAAAGATCTAATATCGATATCTAACTAGGACAGACAAAGACTCTCTAACTCAGCAAGTTAGAAAGTGTATGTTTATGTCAGCGCCGGGCTTCGCGTGGGATAGTTCCCTAATCTGCAGGAGCAAAGCACAAGCCAACACAAAGTTCTTTTATCTGCAAAAGTTCTGAATATTCAAAATACAAATGCACATCTATCACATAGATGCTACCTATGCCCCACTTTGTATGGTAATTAGCTACAAAAAATCATTAAGCATGCGTAGTTAATTCCTAGATTTGTGTCGGTGGTCTCGAAATTTGGGGAGGGGTCTGAAAGGATGAAGTAAAACTTGTCTTCCTCGTTCTGACCTTTCCACCTTTTAACAATACATATTACTCCGGGGGAACTTTCAGTCCTTCTCTTCATTACTCTTGAATAGTAATTGTTTAAGTTTCTTTAGATCTTTAACCAGTGAAATTTGTTCCTTATTATGAGGGCAGCTGAATAAACCTAGCATGACAAGCTGTCATTTGTGTCTTCAATTTTATTCTAAGCTTGACTTCTTAGCTAATTATTAACCTTTTAATTAGCTCCAGCTGGATTTGCTTGCTAATTCTATTCTAGCTAATTTCAGCAAAACTAGCCTCTAGCTAAAGTGTTTAAAACTCTACGTTTCAACACAGCCGTGCCTGACCCAAAAATTTAGAGAAACCAGAGCTCCTGCAAAGCTCACCTCCCACTGCTGGCTCTGCACGTTTCAGCAGGACAGGCACTGGTGTTCACACCGAGTTCCAATGGCAGCATCGTGCCTGGCCTCTGCCACTGCTGGTTTGGCAGGCTGGGACACCAGAGTCTGCCTTTTGTTCACTTTATACACACAGAAAGGCCACCAGTACAGCAAACACCTTCAAAACTCCCATGCTGTAGCAGGTCAACACCAGGGCTCCCTGAATCTGTCAAAATTCAAGCTTTGCACCAACTGGGCAATGAAGAGGTGGTAATTTGGCAAATGGGGAATGAGACTGGCTACCACCTCACCCTGGGGAGCTCCATCCCACACCGGAGGGTGGCTGGAGCCCACAGCAGCTCAGCCTGCACCTGCAGAGTGTCCCTGGGGCTGCAGCAGCACCTGGAGGCCACTCAGCCACAGCTCCTGTGGGCACAGGGACCCTGCAGGTCAGGCTGGGGGACGCTGAGCCTCTCACAGCGTCCCCAGGGTACTTCCACACATCATCCGAGCGAGGCTCACACCTGCCTGTGAAAGTGCCCTCGCTGGTGATTCAGAAAATCAAAAGCACAGGAGGGCCACATGAGCAATGTTACACGAAACCACAAACCACATCAGAGCCAGGCAACCAGCTCATCTGGTGGGAGAAGCTACGGCTCTGAGCTTGCCTGAAGGATGCTCGGAGGAGTGAAAGCACTTTTAGACACCGAAAGAACTCTCTGAAGAGCAAGAGTGAATCCACCAGACTGACCAAGAAACGGCTACAGTGGTTGGTTCGTGGGGGATTTCAGCTGGTTCTCCCCTAAAGCAAGACTTTTACAGGATGAAGAATAAGTCCAGGGCTTAGAGATTTAAAAGCCTGACTATTACGCAGCCAAATATATCAACCTGTAGACCTTTAAAGTTATAAAAAACATCTCTGTGTGACCAGGCTGCCAGAGGATGCACATATCCATGCTGTGGGCACAGGATGCAAAACCCCAGTCTGGCCCAGCTGAACCTTAGCCCTGCCTCCAGCCTCTGTTCCCAGCTGTGCCAGAAAGGCAAGTGTTCAAAATTTATTTCCTAGGAAAGAAATACAGCCCATTCCCCTTACACTTTCCCACACCAGCTGGCAAATGTATTTTCTGGATCCAAATTAGGTGCAACAGTGAAGGACACGCAGGAGCAAGCAGTGGCATCTCCCCTGGAGTGTGGATTATTTGGTTTCCTCAAAAGGTAAAGCAGAGCTTGTCCAATACCCTGATTTAAACAATTCGTTTGGAAGCTATCTGTCCAAACTTTCGAGAGAATGCCTTGCTAACTGGAATTAAAGAAAAAAACAAACAGAGAGGATCCCCAAGAGATGCACGGTCTGCTCCATACTTTACAAGTGGCCCTGACAAACACCATTGAGCAATACCCTAATAGGGCACAGACATCTGTGGGCCGGATCTTCCTGAAAGCCCTTCAGGAAAAGCCAGGAAAATGTTCTTTTAGAGGTAAAGGGTAGGAGGCAGGGTCAGCTTTGCCCAGTAACCCCTTTGCTCATCCCCACCCCATGCAATTCCCCAGCTCCCTCCAGCTGCAGCCCACTCTGGCTGCTGTACCCTGGGCTCTCTGAGTTCCCACGGCCCAGGAACCTCGAACACCAGATATTCCATGCACAGGGGCTGCTTGTCTCTCCCGGGAGCGGCCTCGCTGTTCCCTACAAGGATGCAAGGCTGAGCATCCCGAGCAGAGTGCTCCAGCCCGGGCTGGCGGAGGGATGGAGCGAGGAACAGGAGGATGGAACAAGGGATGGAGCAGAGATGGAAGGGGATGTGGGGAGGTGTCAGCGGAGCAGAGAGGGAGAAGAGGGAATTTGGGCAACGAGGGATTGCTCCTGCCCCAGCCCAGGCTGCAGCAAAAGCAGCTTTGCCCAGGACAGCGCCAGGGAGCAGCCGGCAGGATGCTGCCTCGGGTGCAGACCTGTCAGGGCAGGGATGGCACAGCTCTCCTCCCCACGCTGCTCCTTCTTCTCAGAGCCTCCCTGCCCTCTAGCGGGTTCAGAGGAACCGTGCGAGGGGACAAGCCCCGGCAGAGCCCCTTCCTCCTCCTCCTCTCCCTCCAGCAGGCAGGATGGCAGCACCCTCCCTCGCCGGGGCAGAGCGGAGCCAGGTGCTCTGGCAGGGTGACAGGTCCAGCCCACGCCCGGGGGGATCCGGGGAGCACGGACACACCTTGTGCTGCCAGGGGGAGGGAANACGGCCCAGGAACCTCGAACACCAGATATTCCATGCACAGGGGCTGCTTGTCTCTCCCGGGAGCGGCCTCGCTGTTCCCTACAAGGATGCAAGGCTGAGCATCCCGAGCAGAGTGCTCCAGCCCGGGCTGGCAGAGGGATGGAGCGAGGAACGGGAGGATGGAACAAGGGATGGAGCAGAGATGGAAGGGGATGTGGGGAGGTGTCAGCAGGGCAAAGAGGGAGAAGACGGAATTTGGGCAACGAGGGGTTGCTCCTGCCCCAGCCCAGGCTGCAGCAAAAGCAGCTTTGCCCAGGACAGCGCCAGGGAGCGGCTGGCAGGATGCTGCCTCAGGTGCAGACCTGTCACCGCAGGGATGGCACAGCTCTCCCCACGCTGCTCCTTCTTCTCAGAGCCTCCCTGCCCTCTAGCGGGTTCAGAGGAACCGTGCGAGGGGACAAGCCCCGGCAGAGCCCCTTCCTCCTCCTCCTCTCCCTGCAGCAGGCAGGATGGCAGCACCCTCCCTCTCCGGGGCAGAGCAGAGCCAGCTGCTCTGGCAGGGAGACGGGTCCAGCCCACGCCCGGGGGGATCCGGGGAGCACGGACACCCCTTGTGCTGCCAGGGGGAGGGAAAGGGGAGCAGGGCTCCTTCTCACCACCCGGACCTCTCTTTCCAAAGGGACCCGCGAGCTCAGTGACACAGAGCTGCTGTGCAGAGAACCTCCGAACCTGGAGCCTTTTTCCGCGGCCCAGAGCACTGGAAAGGTTCCGCACACACCTCGATGTCCATCTCAGGGACACTGCCAGCTGGGAAGGCACTGGAAAGGTTCTGCACACACCTCGATGCCCATCCCAGGGACACTGCGAGCTGGGAAGGCACCTTGTTCCCCACGAAAGCACTGGAAAGGTTCCGCACACACCTCGATGCCCATCCCAGGGACACTGCCAGCTGGGAAGGCACCTTGTTCCCTGCGAAAGCACAGCTGCACCGAACTCCTCACACAGCAGAGCCTGAGCCCTGCCGTGGAGGTGGTGTCAAGCCTGCAGCTGGAAGGATTCACCACGGGCAAAGACCAAAAGCCTCTTTCACCATTAAGCAGAACAAGGCACAGATTTCACTGCAGTTGCTGGAGCTCTTTGCTGGGAGTTCTGCCCGCAGCGGCAGAGCACACCTCACCAGAGCGCTGGGAAATGGTGGCATTCACCTGGCCCCAGGGTCCTGTAAGTCACCTCCTGGCCATGCACCACCCTCTCCGTGCTGCAGGACCTGCCCCCGAACCCCTCCTTCTGTGCTTTCCGCTCGGTGCTGAAATTCATGGATCCGGGCTTCATCTCCACTCTTAGTAAGTCGATAAAATCACAGGCCACAGCTGGGAGCGCTGCTTGCCACAGCCTGGCTTGTACAGACATCTAGTGGCCCGTGCTCAAACTCCACCAGCGCCACAGCAAAACCGCAGCGTGTCCCCGTGCTGGGCTCCCACACGCNGCTGGGAAAGCACCTTTTCCCCGTGAAAGTACAGCTGCACCGAACCCCTCACACAGCAGAGCCTGAGCCCTGCCGTGGAGGTGGTGTCAAGCCTGCAGCTGGAAGGATTCACCACGGGCAAAGACCAAAAGCCTCTTTCACCATTAAGCAGAACAAGGCACAGATTTCACTGCAGTTGCTGGAGCTCTTTGCTGGGAGTTCTGCTCGCAGCAGCAGAGCACGCCTCACCAGAGCGCTGGGAAATGGTGGCATTCACCTGGCCCCAGGGTCCTGTAAGTCACCTCCTGGCCATGCACCACCCTCTCCGTGCTGCAGGACCTGCCCCCGAACCCCTCCTTCTGTGCTTTCCGCTCGGTGCTGAAATTCATGGATCCGGGCTTCATCTCCACTCTTAGTAAGTCGATAAAATCACAGGCCACAGCTGGGAGCGCTGCTTGCCACAGCCTGGCTTGTACAGACATCTAGTGGCCCGTGCTCAAACTCCACCAGCGCCACAGCAAAACCGCAGCGTGTCCCCGTGCTGGGCTCCCACACGCTCAGAACAAACCTGCACGACCCCCAAAGAGCTGCCAATCCAATCAGGGAATTCCTCAAATCCCATCCCATCCCGCTCCCCTGGCGCCTTTAGGCAGCTCATACCATGAACCAAATTATTTCAGATCAGCCCCATGCTCTGGGCGTTTTTGGGAGCTCAGTCTTTGTGGAGAGAGAAGGGAGCACACAGCCTGTATGATGCACACCTAATAAACATTTGTGATGCCCTCCACGCAAGACAGAAAACGGATGGCAGCGTCCTGATAGCACCGATCTCGCCAGCCCAAAATAAAAAGCACCGAGGAGTGACAGGAAAGCCAATAATGGGATATTTCACCAAGCAGAGCAGCAGGACTGAAGGCATCGCTCGGTGATCCAGTGCAGGGACCTCAGCTCTGCTCTTCCCTGCGGGGATTTTCTCCAAGAATTAGAGCACGGGTCTGAGCCCTGACAGCTTTAAAGAGTTTGTATTTCCCTCTGTGGCCTGAGATACTTGAAAGGTCCCCAATACCCATTTCGCAGGGGAGCTGCTAGCTGGGAAAGCTGTGTCCTGCAGGGCGTGTCCCAGCCATCAGCACGCTCAGCCTTGTCCCACAGCCCGTGGCTGTGACTTTCCAATACCTTTTTGATCCAGCAAAGGTACCACGCATGGCTTTATCAATCTTTTCTGGTATTTCTGACTTTCGGCAGTCACCCCCGGTGGGATGAAGATGCAGCACTGAGCTCACACCGAGCAGGGCAGCTTTGAACACACCGAGCACTGACATATCTTGCTGAAAAGCAATATTCACACCGCCCTGACAGATTCTTTGGAGTACCCAAACGGGCAGTTTCAGCCTTAACTTGCGTTTCTACGTCTCCGCTTTGAAATGAGGATAGCCTGTCTCCCCCGCAGCGTACTCAGTTTTATTTCAGAGTAATTTCCACAGGGTGGCGGGGGAGCAGACGGGAATGGCCGAGGGGTCACACCTGTTCAGAGTTTCCAATCCAGCACCACGGCTCAGCAGCTGGATACCATCACCGAGCCCCCAGGAGAGGCAAGAGAAGCCCTGAACTCCCGCTGTTTTGCCAAGCAAAGCAAAAACCTCGCGCGAAAAAAAGCCTGGCGGATTAGAACTGCCCTGGCAGCTGTGTGCGCACACCAGGCTCTGCACCCACAGCCTGCCTCGGTTTTCTGAAATTATTTAGAGTGACTGTAATCCCAAAATAGAGGCAGCCTTCCCGCCCTGCTCTGGATATCCCCATCAAGCTTTCCCCAGAGCATCCTCGCCTGGTGGTGGCACAGAAACACCGAGACTGTGAGCGACAGCGTGTCAGACACAGCTCCCGCACAGGAAAGGGCTGGAGCACGGGGCAGAAAAGCCCTCAAAGGGTTCAAAAGCCCAGCTCAGAGCAGGAAAGAGAAAAGCCGCCTCCGGGAGGAATCCCCGCCGGCTCCGCGCAAAGGTGACCCTGCCTGCGGGGGAGGAGCTCGGCTCCTTCATCTCCCGAGCACACTCGAGTTCGGGGAGGTGGGGATGCCCCTGCAGCTGCTGCGAGCAGCATCCGGGAGGCGTCGGAGCCCCGGTGAAGCCGAGGAGCGGCTGCTGTTATCAGCCCGAGCGAGACGGGCGCTGGGTTTCCTGCGGGGGGACGGCGTGAGTCACCGGGCGCTGCGAGGGCGGCTTCTCACCGCGCTCCCGAGGTGCAAAACGCGTGGGCAGGGAAAAAACAACGCAGATGCAAGACTGCGGGCAGGCAGAATCACCGGGAGGACGGCGTTTTTCCTACTTATCTGGGTATCTCGGAGGCTGATGGCATCAGCGCGGCGCGCAGAGCTACCTGCGCCTCTCCCGGTAAACGCCTTTATCCCCGAGTTTGGGGTCGTTCCCCCACACCCTTGACACCAGCAGCACTTTCACCAGCAGCAACGTTCACAGAATTACAAATAACCACAGTAAAATAAATAAATTTAAAAAATCAGAAACGCTGTGCAAAACCTCAGAGGAAAAAGCATCACAAGAATCTTGCTGCTCTAACAGCAGGGCTCCAGCTAGGTTTTATACCTTTGGGGAGGATTTTTGCAACGGATTAAAGAAAAAACAACTCCCTTCACCGGCCAGCATGGGAAAGTGAGCCACTAACGTGGTTTTCAAACAAGTATTTAAATGAACAGTCTTGTTATCTTGGAAATAAACCCGATGTCGTCCCCCACGCTCGGTGACAAACATGCCTCCCCTGGCAAAAGGCCAAGTGAGTAAGCCTGGGCAGTTGTGATGCTTTTTGCCCAAGCAGGGAGTTTCAGAGCAGGAGAACAGGGCTTTGAAACGAGAAATGGTATTTCTCCAGCTTGTTTTAAGTGGGTTCATTTCATACACAGAAATAACAGCTCTGAAACACAACGCTGCACCTCAGAAGTGGCAGAAACCACCTCAGCACGGGTGAGAGGGTGAGGCACTACAGGAGAGAGAGGGCACTGCAAGGAGTGAACCTTCCTCACCCAAAACCTCTCAAAAGCTTTCAAAAACCTTCCCAGGGACTCACAGGGAGAGGAGTCCCACTGTCTGGCCTCAGCAACCCTGGACAAGCACATTTACCCACTGTGGCAGGACAGCCTCGCTCCGGGCACAGCTTTGAGGTCCCTGGCAAGAAAATGCTCAGCCTTCGACATCCAAAAAACCAAGGGGAGGACTCAATAGTTAAAAAAACCCCAATAATTTCAAAGTAAGTGGTGGAGAGAGCTTTGCATTTCCATCCCCCACAGGTCACCAACAGGCACACGGATTTCTTTGCCCTTTTCCAGCCTGACTGTGAAGAGGGAAAGGATAGAAGCACACTCAGCCGAGGCATAACAGGGCAACACAAGGCACAGGGTGAGTTCAAAGACCCATTTATGCAGGGGCTGCTCACGAACAGTGCTGGAGCACCGGGGGACACCCATTCCTCCTGCAGCCTGCTGCTGTTCCATCTCCAGCACAGCCCTGGGCTTCAGCTCTACCCACCCAGTCCTCCTGCCTCCTCTCAGCTCCCTCCA
>VZTG01005769.1:4513-27959 GCA_013397845.1 Melanocharis versteri | reverse complement strand
TTTTGATATTTATAATTTATGTTAGAGTCAGATCCAAAGATAAAACTCAGAATTGAATGAGCTATCTACCAGGTAGAGACTTTCTACGTGGTGATGAAAAGATGATACAGTCAAATCCTGAACAAGTTCACTGAGTATTGCTCAAGCCTCAGAAAATTAATTTGAGAATTTACTGGGGCTAAAAAAATCCTTCAGACTGAACAGGGAAAAATATTCAACAGAATTATCTACTGTCCTGCTGTAAACCACAGAGTGATCTCACAGTAAAGTCCAAACATGTAGTATCAATGACATAAAACTTCATTGTGCCTTGTAACTGCAGTAGTCTGGAGTCTGTTCTGTGCTTGAAAGAAAAAAAAACGAAAACGAAAAAAAGAAAAAGTAACATTGGATATTACTATAAATCCAACAAATTCAGGTAGAAATTTAGCTTTATGTAGAAGCTGAATGTGGTCCAGTGTGCCAGTGTGTTTTAAAAGCTTCAAAAAAGGGAAAAAGGGGACACCAAACAGAATTGTGTTGTACACAGGTGATTTGCATAATTTAAAAGAAAATTGTTGGACCATGGAGTCATTATTCTCATGTGATGTTTTTTTATACAACGTTTTTAAGCAGAAAATTAAAAAGAATGCTTAGATTCATGTTGATAAACTGTAGTTGAAATACATAATTTGATATATCATAGGTAATGAAAAACATTCATGTAAATTAGTTTAAGATATTATTTACTTTATTTTTACATAATCTATTTTTAGTAATATAGTATATGCTGTAGTATAATAAATCAGTCTGTCATTCCTTGATGGTTTTTTTTCTGTCTCTGGACATAAGAATTAACAGAAAAGCATGCTAGGGAGCATGCAGATAGATGGTTCTCTTTAGCTGAAATAGCTCCTAGTTTAGGAGTGTTGATTTAATTTTTTAAGATCAGGTACTGTAGATAGACTTCATGGTGTTTTCAGAAGTAATTTCTATAGACTAATGGCCTTAAAAAACTCTGTCTACAGTTTATGGCTTGTTGCACTCTTTACTTAGTAAAGCATAAGAAAAAAATTCCCAGTATCATTTTACAATAAAATATAAACAGATAACATCTTTTTGTAGAGGATGGTAAAATACAGGTGAATCAATAGCATAGCCGATAAATATTTTGGTTTATTTTTATGAGACTCTTGTCAAAACCTTTACATTTTTTAAGGGATTGAATCTTGGAAAATTCTGTTAACCGCAAAAATTTTAGGCTTATTAGGTTATTGGAACTGTAGAACTAGAAGGTTCTTTACTTTTAAAGAAAAGATAATCTCAGCTACTTGTCTTCCCAGTGCAGCCCCAGATAATATCCACTCAACGTTAATAGATATTTATGTAACTTTTTCTCAGGGACCTGCTCTCCCTGTCAAACTTGGTCCAGAGTCCCCTTCTCCTTACCTTTAAAATGTATATTTCTCAACCTGGAACCTTAACCTTCTTCCTTCAACTAAAGCCATTCCTCTTTTTATAATTTTTTAAAATTATTTTTCCCCAATAACTAAATAAAAGGAAAAAATGACTATCAATTCCTTTACACAGGTTTGCAGACCATAATTTTTTCAGTTTTGTTTTTTTTTTAGCTCTCACCATTTTAATTACTTGCATTTTCTAAACTTCTGTTGACCTTCGTCCTTCTCTTCAGCTGCTCTGTGTCCCTCTTGAAGCAGCTCACACATCTGGATGTGGTACTCCCTCGAAGATGTAGCACAGCATAATGACTGAATTATTATGTTTTGTGATTTCCAGCCTGGACTTATGCTTCTGGTTCCTCTTGCAGTGTTTGAGTTTGCTAAGCTTGCAGTCCCCGGTAGTTACTCAGCTTTCATCTCACGCTCTAAGCAGCTGCTTGGCAGCCTGGCTTCATGTAGTGCATTATTCTTGCCTGTGTGCACTGTCTTGCATTTGTCTGTGCTGGATAGCCTGCTACTGGTGCTTCAGACCATGCTTTCAATTTGTCCAAATCACTTTGTATTCTAAACCCAGCTTCCTGGTAGTCTCTTCCCACCTGGTGTCATCCACAGGTTTAATGAAATTATCCACTACTCTGTCACTGCATGATGTATTATGGACTCTAAGATTAATACAGGAGGCATATAAATAGAGTTTGTCAAAAGGATTAAAGCTGTGTCTAGTGGTTCTAATAGTAGTCCTCAGAATACCAAATCAGGAGCCTCACTGATGAAGTGTATGGATGTACAAGGACTTACGGCCTGGAAAAGAAAAGGAGTTGGGAAGTAATACGAGAAAAAGAAACAAGGTCTATCTTGCAAAGAGAAATACAGCCTGACTTCCTAGTAATGTATGAGCACCTCTAGTGACAGAATTAAATACTGAATTGGAGATAACAGATATAATTATTCTGTTGAGGCTAGGCTCAATTTTCCCTTGTGTCTTTGTTCCAGGTGATTTATGAACGTCAGCAGGGTAAAAGTCTAACCCACAGTTCTCCTTGTTACACTGAGTTTTGATGACGGCTGTGTTGCCCTCCCTAGCTGGCTTTTTTTGTAGTGACATAAAGGAGAATCTCTGTAAACCATCCCCAGGTGAACCATGACTGAAATCGTGCTGCTCTCAGGAAAGTAGACCTGAGTTCTGTCATGTCTGGATCAGAGAGAACTTTTCATCAAGGGCCCCAGAAATACATTTATTATTCTTTTGGTGCCTTGCAGCCCTAGCAACATGGGGGTCAGTAAGTCCTACAAGTTAAGGAGAGTCAGTTGATTTGGGGTTTGGGAACTGTCCAGGAATTCCAGTGAATCCTGGAGATACAGGGGAAAAATTTAAGAGGTATTTTCATCCGCAACCTTTACAAATGAGTGCTGTAGCAGACTGTAGGCGACCGTGCTGTTTCACACGGTGATGCTTTGAATGAGCCTCCACGTGGGTTTCTCTTATTTCTAAATTTTAGACTCTTATCAAATTTTTTCTCAAGGTAAGAATGGTGAAGTCTCATTGGGAGAAGGCAGAGCATTGCACACTGAAACAGTTGGCAGCCTCCGATTCCTATTTATCCTGTTAGGTTCACTTTTTAGTATTTCTGTTTTATGCTAAACCTGGATGTTGGATTATGTCCCACAGCTGCAACTTTCTGGGCCCTCAGAATTGCAGAGAAGACCTGAAGAGCCTCGGGAGGAGGTGAGTTCTCCCAGCAAATCTTCACAGCATCTCTCTCTGTTATCCATGCTTTCTCCTCACTCCCTCACCTCCCGGCCCAACAAAAACCCCAAGGTTTATTTGAACTCTTGTAATTAGATCTGTCTGGGAGAACAACCAAAGTGTCAAGGTTTCAAAGAGAAATTCAGAAAAGTCAAGAGCAAGTAGAGACTTGAAAAGGGAGGTCAAAAAAAAAGAAAAAAAAAAAAGCTGGTCTTTATCATGGTAATAGTAATGAAGCCAAGCAGAAGAAGCCCAGACGAGGGGCTGGGTTAGGGTTACTGTACTGTGAAGTGCCAGGGCAGCGTCCCGAGCGAGCGGATTAGGGAACCACGCAGCCTCTGCGGGGCCCAGCCCTCGGGACCGCTGGCACTGGGGCACTTCTGCTTCTGGCTCGGGGGAGCGACGCAGCGGGAAACACGACAGAAGCAAACCCCTGACTGTTTGGGTGGGCAAAACACGATTTCTGCCGCCGGAGAGCCTCGCCGCAGGGGCTGAGTGTGCTCCCGGCCGCGATGGCCTCAGCGCCCGCTGGGCCCTGCTCTGCCCCGGGAGGTGACACCCCGGGCTGTCCCGCTGGGCCCCTCTCTCCCGGTCTGTGCTGGGCCCTGCTCTGCCCCGGGAGGTGACACCCGGGCTGTGACACCCCGAGTTGTCCCGCTGGGCCCCTCTCCCCAGGTCTGTGCTCGGGGCCCTGCTGGAGATGGGCGCTTCCCTTTCTGGGAAGCCGCCGCTGCAGCTCCCCGCCTCAGTGCATGCACATCTCCCCCCCTGGGGTATCACTCCTCCGCCGCTGCAATCGGGCTTCTAATCAATTAGGCAAATTGACTGCAGAAGCGAGCTATTTCCTACTCCTGGCAACAAAACCGGGCTGTGTTAACTCCCTATTTCCCAGGAGCCCTGGTCTTCTCCACCGTAGGGTTTTTTTGGGTTTTTTTTTTCGGATGAGTAAAGGACTAAATTACGAAAAAGCAGACGAGTTTCTGGTAACTGTGGGCATGCTCTGTTACTGCAGACACCAAAAGAATTTCGCTAAGTGTGGGAGGATTTTGGTGATCCTTTTAAAAAAATATTAATTTGGATTCAAAGGAACCAGTATTCCAGTTAAGCGGGTATGGGAGCATTTGCTCTTTAAATCCCAGTCAATCAAAGACACAGTGCACATGAGCAGATTCACATATACCCAGAGAACCAGTGCTGTATGTATTTAAATCTGTAGGTGCTACAAGCGGATACGACGTGCCACTTAACAAATACAACTTCAGAAGTCCTGAGGACAGGAGTTCCAGATGAAAGTTAAGCTGCACTTTCCCTTTCTGTAGTTCTTCATCGCAGGGAATTATTTCTACCAGGCTCTGCAAGGAGCTCTGCATAAACAAGTCACAGAAGTCCCGAAGACTCCACATAGGCACGAGTGTATTGGGGGGGTCAGTGCCAGAGGGTGTCACATCTGTTCTTAAACATTATTTTACGTATACCAGACTACTGGTTTCGCAGATTGTTTGCAAAGATGTCATCAGGCTACGCTGTTCTGTCTGATTTCATTTGCTGTTTCAGGAGTTTAATTCACCGTAACTTGTAACTAGTGTTCCATATGGGACAGAAAAAAACCCAAACCATTCTCCACAGTGCTGTATCAGTTGCTTTCCAAAGTGTGCAGCCGAGCAGCCCACCAAGCATATGGCCCTGCTCCTGTTCCTGTACAGTCCTACCCATTGCTTTAGTCTCACTCTAGTGGCACATAGAATGCTGAAAGTGTTTTATAACGAGTCACCCACACCAGTATTTTATAAATTGGAAGTGGACCCTGCATTACGAATGATTCCTGAAATCTTCTGAGGTCCAGCCCCAGAGCCTTAGCTTACACTTGGTCCTGAAGTCACTCATGAATTTTAGAGATCAAGTAACTCTCATTAGAAATAAAATAACCTTTTTGCTAGATTTAGTTCCTTCAAGAGGCAGACAAATGATTCCAGCTTCTGAATTCATACAGAAGAGCAAAATAAAGACCTCAATGATTTTGCCATCTGATACATATAAAAATTAAAGATTGTTGAGATTAAAAATTGCTACTCAAAGTCATTAATGACAATTCATTTATTCATTGTAAACTACATGTAAATATGCATTTCATGTATGAAGGATACAGTTACACATTAAAATAATGAAAAGCAGAGTGTTAGTGACAAGTCATGTTTGCTTGCTGGACCAGTCAGCGGAATACGGGAAGTTAAAAACCATCTATTTTCAGATACATAATATAAAAATTACATTTTATAGAGAATATTACATCTCTCTACAGCTATTCCTATATGGTAAAAAGCTGTAACTAAGCCAAAGATCTTTTATGTTCAATCTTTTTTGTTATTAGAGCATTGCTGAATCCAATGCAATGCTTCATCAAATAAATTGAGTAAATACGAATTTCAGGAGGTCATTAAATGTCCAGTGTTACCCAGTATTACACAGACAATGTTTATCTCCTGATTTAAATATGAAAATTCCTTTCAATAAGCTCAGTTTATAATAGTCACAGTGTCTAATTTATTTTTTTTACTTACAGTAAAAAACCTGTAAAAGGAGTAAAAAATATTTTCAATGTGAAAGGCACCTTTTTTATTTGCAGTCTTACTGTAGCATTGGCCAGGAGGTCAGTTACTGTTATTATGTATGAACATATTTAATATTTATTTATATTTAAGATTTATTCAGGTCTTCCGAGCTTTATCTGAAAGAGCAAATATCTCCACTATTTAACAGATTTATGTAAAATTTTAAAATATGTTTTTATACTAACTTTTGATTTACAAGTATTTCTTTTTGTTTCTCCATTTGCAAAAATGATGGCAGGGTGTTATTCACAATTGTTGACTACCAAAATAATAGGAAAAAAATGTTCCAGATATTAAAAATTAATGAAATAACTGACACTAGTGCTCCCATGTTAACCATGTGCTCAAAAAGCCAAAGAGACTGGATAGTACATACCTGAAAAGCTGATTCAACTTCAGATTTATTTCCCTGTGTGTAAGACCAAATTTTGGCAAAGCAAGGTTATAAATCTTTGTTTCATGCTCTGTGTTACATAAATAAATACATTTCTGTTGGACCAAGAGGTCTTAGGGACAGAGAACCAGATCAACACAAAGAAAATCCCAGTTGCATTAAGACCAGATCACTATTTTCCCATTTTAAAGTCCTTTTCCAACCACTAGAGCAATAAAATAGAAATGTAATGAATCTTGTTCTGTGGATGTGAGCTGGAGGATCAGAGTGATGACTTGTATGTCTTTGTGTTAAAGAAAGCCCTCTCTTTGTAGAACCCCAGTTTTATTTAGGAAGCTGATGGGCCTCCTTGAAAGCTTCTTGCTTAAGCTTCACTGAAGCACTTGGGAATACAACGGGCTCCTTGAGAGCAGCCTCAGTGTTTTGATGGTGTCTTCCATGTTTTAATGATCACAAGGACAAAGTCACGGTATGCCTTCATTTTAGATAGAAGGTTAAGCTATTTAAAATTTACCCTGACTCATGTGTTCTTCCCTGTGAAACAGAACCTGTTTCCATACTTGAGCTCTGATGAAGTACTTGCTTTTATGACAAAAAGCTCTCAGTCCTCCAGAAAAACAGGAGATTGTTTATAATGCTGGGAGAGAACCGTAACAACCCCGGCATGCAGAGGTGCACTTTTTCAGAATAGAGCTAACTCTAACCAAAATTTTTATTTGAAAAATTACTTGAAAAAGTGTGCTTCTGGTAGATCAGTGGGCAATCTGCCCAGAAGACTGGAGGGGCAGGAGTTCACATCTGTTTTCAACCTCTCCCTGTTCTGCATGACTTTTATTGAAAGAAAATGAATTCAAAGAAATTGGCGGCAAGCATAAAGTAATAAATTTAAAATAGTTTTTGGATGTACATTTCATGCTTTTGTTACCCTACAGGTTAGAAATGCTGTATTCTCAAGTATGAACCATTAAAAATGTTTATTTTTTCTAGATCTTCCAGGCTTTAAAAATGGGGTTTAATATCTCATGATATTTAATATCTACAGATAAGCCTTTCAAGAAAATGATATCAGGACCTTTACAGAATACGAGTTTGCAGGTATGAGTTCAGAACTGTAGTAAAACCAGGAGTAAGCTTTTATTATTATAGTACACATAAAAAGGAATGCTGAATATTTACTACTAACTGGATAAATGGAAGTCAAAAGGAAAACCTGAGAGTAAATGTCAATTTTGTTTAAATTAATTTCTGATTTTTTTTATATATCAATGACAGATGTTTGAGTAAAGAACCATTACTTCAAGAAATTAAATGTAATTAAGTAAAAAAATAAATATTTCCCTTATTTAACTAATAGTTTATTGAATATCAAAACCAGCAAAAACCATACATGGCTTATGATAGTCTCAGACTGTGGGACATTCATACTGAATTCAGGGATGTATGGCTCTTCTTGAGAAACAAAACCTTTAAATACTATTTTTTCACTAACTTCTTTTGCATTATTCCTCCAATTGCTTCTTCATACTGTGTACTTAACAAGCAGTGTGCATGGAGATATTAACTGTAAGTGTTACTCTGGTACAGGAAGCACACATAAAATAGCAGTTAATTTTGACAGCATTTTTTCTTACCTATTTTTAAGCACCTACTTTAAGCATCTCACCTCCTCCCTACCTCAGCTATCCTCTGTCACTTATCAAGGCTTATCAGAACTGAGTTAGCCATGAACCTCACTCCCCATGGCAACTGGCAGAAATGCACTTTCTTATTCATTCCAAAATTCAGTCTAAAACTATGGTTTAGTTACCACTCAAAGGTGGTGAACAGTTCCAGTAACTAACAGAAATTTCAAGCCAAAGCTTGAAAGATGCATTCAGTTCTGAGCACGTTATTGTGACCATATTTGATACCCTTTAGCTGTATTCAGTATTCTGCTATGAGGGTGCAGAACTGCTTTTTGTCATTCAGTTTTGATTTTCTCTTATCCCAAGGTGGATTATTTATTTCCAAGAGAACAAAAATCACTAAGTGTCACTGAGAAAGTGATGGAGGAAAACACTTTTCCAGTTTTGGCCAGAAAGAAGCTTCAGGGACAGCACTGCAAGAGATCTTCCAAAGCATGCAAAGTTTTCTACGAATTGGGAAATGAAGATAATGGGGTCACAGAAATGTGAGTATATTTTCTCCACATAATAGTTTGAATCAGCATATTTCCTAGATCACAGCCTTTCTTGCAGGAAGCTCTATCTAAAGTTTATTTCTACAAGAGTAATAGTAGTTCCTGTGAGTAAAATGCCTATATTCTTTCATTCCCTGACTGAAAGCAGAAACATGATTTATTATAAACAGTAAGGTCTCCAATGCCCTTGTCTTTTTTTAACTGATTCAGAACAATGCAGTACTGAAAGTAATCACACATTCAAATACAAGTAGGTGTGAGCTTTCAAATATACTGAAAGTGAATATTCAGAACATCACATCCTGGTGTTTGCTTCTGATGTTAAAAACCTGCTGTGCAAACCAGGATGCATGTTTTCAAAAGTCTATAACTTTGCCATTTTGAAGCCAGATTTCTTCAAACAGAGCAAGGCACATATTTACCTTCCAAGGATTTGTGCCATTTGTGCCAACTTTGGTACCCTTAATAGAAACTAATTTTGAATTTCCTTGAATGCAAAAGTACATGCAAATAAAATTTTCACAGCTCATTTTTAGATAAATTTGATTAGGTGTTCTGAGAAACATTTTATTACAACCTCTTTGGTTGAGGTTGGGAAGGTTTGGTGTTGTCCTACCAGAGAAGAGATGATCTAAAAAACAGAAGAGACCGAAATTAATTTATGACAATAGAAAAAGTATACCTAATATAATTGTATTGCAAACATAGCACTATGCTGTAAATATTTAAATTAGGTCTATGAAATTAATTGTTTATAAACAGCCTTTGCAGAGGTGTATTTTACATGTCTTTCAAAAATCCGGTGCCAGTGCTTTAGCTCCACAAGAAATAAACCTCTGACTCTTCAGGACACGGCTCTGGAGCATCCAGTGCTGGTATGCTGCTCCTCATTGATTCCACACAATCGTGTTTGGTTCCATAGGTCTCTTGAACCAAGTTTGGAAGCTTTGTCTAATTTGAAGGGAGATTTGGTTTTGGCTTTGTACTCAAGTCTGAATACAGCAACACACAAAGACTTCAACTCTACTACTGTATATAGGCATGCACATACTGTTATTAATACTTTTTCCCTAAAATGTAGTACTAGGAACTTTAAAAGTACAGGTTTTGGGGATCTGGTTAGAAGTAGATATGATGAAAAATGAGAATTCTTGAATTTTGAAACATATTCTCCATCCTGAACAAAGAAAAGAAAAAAAAGTAAAATATTTTGGTCTCACCCAAAAAAGAAATCTCAAGATTCAGTCTGGCAATAGGAAAACTGCATTTTGACTTGAAAACTCAAAAAGTCTCTCACTAAATCATTGATGGTCTTGGCTCTGATGGTGCTATTTTCATTTGTTGTAATGACACCAAGTGCTCTGGGTCAGCTCAGTTAACTTGTGTTCTTCTGACTCCCAGGGGCTGTAATTCACAGGGAAAGAAAAGCAGACTGCCTTCATCAGGCTCCCACATCACCCCATGCTCCCGTGCTGCACTCACTCATGGATCCTCCACTTACCAGAGAGGGCACCTCCTTGCACCATCTGTAAAATAGGATGTGCAGTCCAGCCAAGGGAGCCCCATCAGAAATAGCCACCATCCTTATGTGGAATCCAGCTCAAAGGTAGACAGATGTCGTACTTGGCTCCAAACATTTAGACTGGTTTAACAAACAGTAGTGTTGGGACGCCGATTTGACTTAAAACCAGGTAATTTTTTGTATCGATTTTTCCAGTTCAAATTATACATATCCTGTGAAAAGGCTTACTTCTGCAAATACATTTTTCTCCCTTCTTAATTAAGTAGCAAAGTACTAAAGTATATTTAAATAACTTATGTCACTACAGTGATGATACATCTCTTGTTCAGGACTGACTGATGCTATTAATTTACATGGCTTCATTCTTCAGCGTAATGGTGAAATTTTGTTTGGTTTTTTAACTTTAAGTAGCTAAATCAAGGCTTAGTGATTGGACTAATTAGGCAGATAAAGAGAAATCTCCTTAACTGGAAAGGAATTACTAAAATATAGAAGCAAGAAATTACCTTTTTATTACTTCCCCAAAAGCTACATCAGGTACACACAATCTATAAATACTTGGAATTTTTGGTATTAACAATCATCCTGGCCTTACATAAAGACAAGAACTTTTGCCACTCTTTTATCTTCTTCCTCTGCAGCAAATCTCTAAAGTAATTTTTCAGAATGGTTGGTATTGCTGCAACTCAAAGCTTAAACTGCTGTAATGAAACTTGAGTTTCTCCATTTGAGCTAATACACTTCCAGTACTGAAAACCACAATAGCAGTGATTTTTTTTTTTTTTTTTACCTCAACTAAATTGGAAGGAAAAGTTTAAGACCTCCCATGTACAGTATGTGCCAGCAACAAAACTGAGTATGAATCAATAAATTCAGCTTTCCAGGAAACAGTAAAAATAAGCGTATTTAGAAGTATGTTCATATTCTTGGTATGTTGCAAAATGTGGTTTTCAGTTTCATTTTATGGAAGTCTTCATACCTCACGTATGAGTGGGCTGTTCTACACTCTCTCAGTAGCTGCTCACAGAAATAAACAGACCATGGTAGCAGAGACAATACCCTCAGCTGTTTGAGAGAACACAACTCTTGCAATGGGAGAAATGAGAACAGTTTAAAGAATCAAAGATGGTCAATGGAGAAGAAAAAAAAACCCTCTCACAGATGAGTCACTATTTTCAACTAGAAATATCCACTGAGAGGTAGGAGTTTCAAAAAGAAAATTAAAAAGTTAATCATTCGTGATGGAGAAGAAAATATGTAAGCACCAGAAAGTTGTTTGAGATAAAACACCCAACTTTTATACATGTAAAAATTGGTTCCCTCACTCTTTAGAACATGAAAGGGACAGGCAAAATACTTTTCCTGTCAAAGCTGTAAATTGCAAGAGAAATTCAGGCAGGTAGGTAAAGCGCCTTCCTGGTGCCTGAGGACTGACTGGCCAACTCTCAGTTTAGTGGCCACTGCTAAGTAAGCAAGCCTTTGGAGGGTATTTATCACACTGCAACCATGCACAGGAGATTGGGTTTAAGGCTTGAACACCCTGGTTACTAGCAAGGACAGGGATGAGTATGTAAGGGTGGTGTAACTGCATTGCAGGAAAAGGAATCTACAGGACAACTCCGTTTTTTACTTCCAGAAATTGCTGCTTGTTTTGTTTATCTTGCACAGAACAAAGTGTGTCTTAAAACAGAGCAACTGAAATAATAAATGTGTGAAAAGTGAACCTAGCAATGAGTATTCATGAGAGAACAAAAATGGGATTGGTTAGCCTGTTTTACAAGAACATGGCTATTCTGATAATTCACATTCACAGGAAGTATCTTCCTGAGTTTGATAGTGCTCTCTTTTGAGCCATGGTTTTTTTTTTTTTTTCAGATTTGACCAAGAAATTGAAGTTTAATCCAATTTTATAACTGAAGGCTTTTACCCCCAAGATAGCTTCATTTCCAGCTACCAAATTCAGAGTTCCAAGTACAGCAGATAAAGAGCTGGGAAAAAAATTCATCCATGACCAGTGAAGAAAGTTTTCCAGCTTTTACTAATCTCTTAAAAATAAAAACAAAAAGAAAACAAAAGTTGTAGCAGAATAAGGTGTCCTGTTTCTTTGCCTTACTATCCAGGCAGCAAGTCAGGGAATAAAAGTGCTGTTTACGACAGACATGCAATCTTACAAAAGAAATTAGTAAAGACACATTTTGTGGAAGTCACCTAAAATCCAGAACAAAGGTTGTAAGATTTTTAAATGGTATATTTCTGCACTTAACTGCTAATAAAAGTGGGTACTAATTGTTAGGCCCAAGAGTTATATGGGAGGGACAATTAACATGTTGTTCTGTTTTTGAAGTATCTGTCTGCATTAACATAGGGCATTGTAGTGCAGATTACATTGAAATGCTGACTACTCTGCTGTAATATTGCTAGGAGGAAAACATTCAGTCCTACAGCAAAGAACTGATATTAGTTAACTTAGAAAAGGTGAGTATTGCTCTGGTTTTGATATTTTAGATGGTCTGCTTGATGAGTAAATATATATATATATTAATTTCTCACAAGGATTTGACATTTCTTTCCACAAATAAATGGTTTCCACTAGGAGTTTTTAACCTAAAACAAACCAGTTTTGTTTACAAACAATACAAAAGTTGTGACATTAATGCCAACTTCTCCCTGCTAAATCTCTCAGGAGACAAAAAAAATTTAAGTTTTAGATTTAGAAAAAAATCGTATCACTGTTGGTCAGGTTAGTTTTTTCTTTGCAGCAGTCAGCCCTGTCTAAGAGAAACCGGTACTTCTGAGCTGCTAACAAATTACATTTAGATCAAGGTGTCAAGATCAATGAAGTCAATATTTTCTATAGCCTTGACATATTACATTTTCAACTTTACATTTTCATACCTAATTGTTTTTGTCCAAAGTGCCAAACAAAGAGAGAAAAAAGGAAAAAGAGATAGTTAATTGTCACAAGCGGAGCAAAAGAAGCATGTTTGCACATGCTAATCAGTTTCCCCTGTGTGTTTTCGTTTTCTCCTTCGTGGGTGCTAGCGGAGACTAGGTAGGAACAACGAACAACTTCTAACCCGACAGCTCTGCTTCTTCCATCATTTCCCCTTCCCCTTTGTTCTCTCCTGCAAACAAAGAAGTTTCTCCTACCGGGCTTCTCCCCAGCTTCCCAGATCTGGCTCCTTTCTGCTCCCATTCCCCCACTGCCCCATGGCCCCTTCCCCCACCGCCTTGCCTGTCTCCTGCCTGTTCCCACTGGTTTTCCATCCTCCCTCCCATCACTCCTGGCTCTTTGTTCCCACAGGGCTCTGGAGATGTGCAGCAGGAGCTCAGCTCTTTCTTTTTAATTCTTTTTTTCTTTTTTTTTTTTTTTTTCAGGGAGGAAACATGGAACATTTGAAGCCCCACTGACTGCAGACAAGAAGACAGCAGAGAAAAGAAGCAACAATCATATGCCTTAAAAAGTGCTGCCATAAAACACAGCCATGTTTTCCTTTAGAAGAAGATAAACAAGTCCCAAGAAAGACTGTATGCAACTTGCATGCAACTATGACAGATTGCTGTGTAAGTGATCTGTACAAAACCAAGAACTTTACTTGCCAACAAGCTTAACAACATTTTAAGAAGCACTTTCATACCTGTGAAGGAAAGTGAAGAGGGTGGGGTGAGGTTGCCTCATAAGGTTTTCAGAGAGCTCTTACACATAGAAATAATGAGTATATTTTCAAATCTGTATACGGATGTTTAGCAAGGAACTATAGCTTTCTGTACTAGAGTACAGCAAGACCTCACGTGCACAGTATTTACCTGCTACCACGAAGATGGTCTGGATAAGAGAGTTATAGCCTCCTTAAAAAGGAAGAGAAAGCACTGCTATCATTTTCCTAGCTTTGGAAGAGTATATGCCAAATTTTTCATCAAAACCATAAAAACAACTTTCACCACCACCATATTTTATTAGGAGCATAACTGCAAAAACAGGTTTGAGCAACCAAGAGAAAATGTTTGCAAAGTGATGTGTCTGTCCTTACCTATCTAAAAATTAACTCTATCCCAGCCGAATGCAGGACATAAAGAAATGTAGGATTGGAAATGAAGCCCCTTTTATTTCTAACCATGTTCTTCAAAAGTCCTGTTTGCTTCCAGGCTATGCTTGAGATAATCATATGTTACTTCAAACTGAGTTAATAGAACAAGCAGCAGTCGGACCAGTCCAGCTTAGATTGCGCGGCAGTGCTGAGGAAGCTGAAGGTGCCTACAAACTTGTTATCCCTAATATCAAAGATCAAAAGAGCAAAGTGCTGCTCCACAACACAGCACATAAATTACTTTATAAGGGAATTTTCATGCGTCCTGATGCATCTATGAGAACTGACAGACACTAATAGGCAGTAAAATAATTTCTCAAGAAGTTCACTTCTGCTGTTTGTTTGCATACCTCTCTGGGACAGAAGTGAAATTTGCTAGTGTTTCCCCCTGAATCCTCCTCCCATGCATTGAAAACAATGAAATTCTATTTGAATTAGGACAACAGGAGAGGCAATTTAAAGGGGCACTAAAGATTCAGTCTCCTAATCACAACTGTGACAAAATGCTGTTATCCTTGCCAGCAATTCCGTGGCAATTTACAGTACACTAGTGTAAAAGGAGGAGACCTTGCATTGCAAAGACTGACTAGATAACCAGATCTCCATCTACTGATTTCCCTTCCCTTGCACTAATTCACAAGTCCTAAAGATCACCAGGTACTCTGCCATCCTGAAGCCATTCAGGAGCTATATTTTGACCCTGACATTGAATCTAAAGTTATTTAGAAACCGAAGTCAGTGCAGACGTTGGCTTCTGAATAACCCATTTAATGAGGAGGGCATTTCAGTAGGGCTGTGTGAATGCACACCAGCGGCCCCATTAGGCTGCAATAGCAGCTTAAGAGTTTTTACTATAGGGGCAACCTAAAACCACTCTGCCTGAACTGTGGCTTCTGCTGCTCCCCAAAAGGGTCTCCCTTCCTGCGTATAAGACAGAAATTAAATTGTTGGGCAGGTTTTCCCTGCAAGGTCCTGGAACCCTAGGTTGCCCCAAGTCTAGCAGTTGTTTTAGGGTATAAGAAAAGAAATACGTAATTAGGAATTTGAGAAGGATCTGAGGACTTTGAAAATAACATCCCAAAGCAAAGACCTAAAGAAAGAGTTAGGATTTTTCCTTTTATGCCATTGCTGGGCTGATTTCCTGCTGAACAATTGCTCAAATGTAAAAAAAGAAAAAAATCGTTGGACTAACAATGGTAGGTTAAATAGAGTCAAATAAAGGCATATTTTTATTGTGTGCATATAACTGAAGGTAATTTAAAATATAAAGAAAAGCAGGTAGTGTAAAGGCCAGGAAAATACCCCAAAGATCAATAGGTCTTCAAAAGATTGTGATGTTTTTAACAACTTGTTAATTGCTGGTATATCAGTAAGTGCCAACCCCAAACCACTGTTTCAAATTATGTTCCAAAGCAAAACACATAGCAATTGCCAACCTCTGTTAAGCAGCAAAAATAAAACAGACTCCACATACTTGTGGGTGATTTTTGAATTACTGTAATTCTTATGACTCTCAGAGGTTGCATTGACTCTCAAATGAATCTCTACTTTCATTAGTAACCATCACCACTGCTGTTTTCAGGCCTTGAATATTTGAATCTTAGCATTCTTCCTGTGAGATGCTTAAATAACTAGAAACTGCAAAAAGAAGTTAAACTATTGGTTTTTAACCTTTAATCTGGACACTTTTGTCAAGAGAAACACTATTAAATTACCATAGCTGTTCTTCAGGCAAAACTCTTAAGCCATCTATTCCCATGTTCCTTTAGGGTGAAATCATTCTGAAATAGGTTTGCCCATTCCTTTTGCTTCTCTCTTTATGGCTAGTGGATGGAAAAAGGCAGAAGAAATGTTAAGTGTGATTAGTTTATTTTAAAGCATACTGCTAAGCCAGCATCCCTTTCCAGAATAGCATATTTCTGCTGACAGCCTTTTTACACAAGATCTTCAGCCAGTTCTCCATGAAAAGTTTCCAGCATCCTGTAAGAATAATTTCCTTTTCCTATGAAGTCTTCTGGAGTTGTTAATTTATGTAGAACGAAAAAGTAATTTCAAAACAGATATGAAATGGGCAATTGCTTTTCCTTTCCTGAGGTTGCCATGGGTTTTTCCTCTTGAAGGAGTCTCACCTTTCAGCTGAGGACTTCCAGCAACAGGAGTTTCTCTGGTGCTGTGCACAATGCTCTTCAGCCACAGGTGGAAGGGAAGATAGAGCTCTTGCAGCCATTTCAGGATTCCTACATGGAAGCCTAGTAACAAAACACTGAAGTGAAAATAATTTGAGGTATTTGGGATTTAGTGTCAAAGTTTCTCCACTGAGGCATCTCAAATATATCCATTGAAAGCATCCTCCTACCCCTTACTGTTACTGTTCAGTATTTGTGTTCAAATGATGTATTAGTTGGTCTGAAGCTGTAGAAACATCACTTCTAATAGTTCATAGCATCCTTTATTAAAATTTTCTGTAGAAGTTCATATTGCTTTGTTAACTCTGAGATAATTTATAGAAAAGTTTGTCTTTTTTGAAAAATATTTTAGAACTGCGATTCTTGTTTTGAATCATGCTTGAATCTTAATCCAAATTCTATGGAGAGAGACAAAACTTATCTCCACAAACACTTTATATATGTTAGGGATCACTATTTTCCGCTGATGTTTCTTGGAGTCAGAACATTGGCAATGTTAGGAAAAGTAATTTTTTGGGAGAAAGACTCAGGAGTAGGATTATATTCTGTTTGCATCCTTCAGACTGCTTTTGCAAGGCTCTGTGAAGAATGAAGCATGGAATGAGCAGTTGTCTTCTCTGTCCTTCGTGACAGCTGGTTGATGTCCATAAGGCTTCCTGGAGCTGTGCTTCCTCTTGGAAGGGGATCTGGGATTCTGTGTATTTAGTTGTTTTCTTCTGTCTTCTCGGGGTTTTCTTCTACTGGAATGTTTAAGCTAAAAAATGTATCAAACTTCTGTGGTGAAATTTAGGCATGAGGATCCAATTCAATAACTTAATTTCTGCTTAAAATTGCTTTATCCGATGTCATTGAGCATATCACAATGAGTTAGGTTAGTAAAGCTGAGAATATGCTGCCTGTGTCTGAGGGCAGGTGGGAAATGGAGGTTGTGGGGGCTGAAATATCCTAGTTTTCTACAGTTCTTGACTTTGGTAGGAATCATAGGTATTTAGCATCTCTGATTAACTGGTAACTTATCTAGGTGTTTAATTGTAGGCACCCAGATAGGCTGAATTTTGAGTTGTTTTTCTTTCAGGAGTTTGGATATAAGCGATGAGAGAGTGGCATTGTATGTCTTGTAAGATGTAAAAGCTTGGAGAGAGAGAAGTGGTTTGAGGCTGCATGTCAGGATATGCCTAGAAGGAATGGGGTTAAAGCTAAGCAGAGTAAAATGTATGCCTCATATGAGAAAAAAAGCTTGCAAACAAGATACATTTGTCTATAAGAGTGTTTTCCAAGACAACCAAAGAAAATGTTAGCATGCATGGGCGTTCAAAAGTAATCTGGAAAAAAAAAAAGAGGCATTTGCTGGACCCTGGATAGAAATGGTTTTCATCTCTGATATTGTCACTGAATATTTGGTGTGAAACATGGTGATTTTGCTTGAAAATACATGGGGCAGCCAAAAGCTTGTAGCCACTTGTGCCTTGCTGAGAGATCAGCTTCCATAAAACTGAGTTCCTTTAAAGAAGGTGCCATGCTGTCAGCACATCTGTCTCGAGCAAGGGAAGGAAGCACTGAAGGTGGAGGATTGCCATTCATTAATTGCATCATATTGAGCTCCCAGGCAGACTTGAGACGGCCAAAAGGTGGAGATTTTTAGGTTCCACCCCCTACATTTCTATCTCCTCCCCTCTTCCCAAAAGAAATGTTTTGCCTAAACTTCCTTGTGGCAGAGCAAGGGTTTTAAAAGAAAAGTCAGGAACAAAGCAAGATTTTTTGAGACTTGGGTAATTCCAGTCCTTTCTTTTCTGAAAGGAAGACTTGTAATGTACACACTCTATCAAGTTATACTTCTTTTTCACTGTTACTCAGGGTGCAAATCCAAAAAAAAGTTAAACATATAAGCAATAATAAAATAGGGTCACAAGTCATTACCCAGCCTTGTAAATACAATAGTCTTCAGCTTCCAGTTGTTGATCTAAGAATAAAAATTGTAAGAACTGGAGACATACTCATACTTCATTCAGTTTTACTCTTGTATGAGTTAGTCATGGAAAAATTTCCTATGCTTTCAACAGAAATATTTCTGAGGTAAAATCTGTAGAAACTAGCTGATACTTAAGAACTTTTTTAGCATTAAGGGTTCATTAATATAACTGGTTAGTGGGTTTTGCAATTTCTTTATCAGAAATGTATACTTGACTTATTAACTTAATATTGTGACAGTGTTGCACACTGTAATCTTGTATTTCTAGATGTAAAATGGGGTGAAGACTTTTCAGTGCATCACAGCTGTTGCTTTTTGAATGGAAATATATTTACTACGAGTGTAGACAACTTAATGTGTGAGACAAGACATCTGCCAAGGATAAAGTCTTGAATTAAATCCTATTTTTATCAAAGCTGTCGATGTGTTAAGGCTTAAAGTGTTTTCTTCCTAAAGAAAGGTGCCTTGAAGTTATTTTTTTGCTTCTTATATTGACCCTGTCCTTGACATCTGGACAGACAGAAACAGGAAATTAATTCTTGGGGATGCATGGCATCTGCCACAAGATTCTTGAAATTAAACGCACCTGAAATTACTGACTTAGACAATATTGAAATCTTCCTTCTGGTTTCTTTAAAAAACTTTTTGCAAAGTCAGTGTTAAATGCAAATAGCAAGCTGTCTAAGGATAGAAATGGAGAAGGCTTCAATTAGCGGTGTTTTTTACTAGTATAAAACAATGAATATAACATGATTGAGATTGTTTTTAATTTAATTGTTTTTATTCAGCTTGTTAAAAAAAAGCTGAAGAAGGCAAATGAATGTTTGCAATGTGTCTGCAAGTTTATTAATGTACTACATCAGCATGGATGTAAGTGGAAAGTCCATAATTGAAAAGAGAAACTCACGTCTCTGCAGTGTCCCCTAGGCATTCCTGGCACTGCCTCCTATGGCACAGGAAGTGGTGGTTATTACATGTTGTGGTCCCCACACATTTGTCATTTGCTCCTCATTCATCATCTCTGTTGTATCTGCTTGTGGTTCTGACAGCACGGATTGCTAGATAAAAAGGTAGGGCTTACATGGTTCCTTTTTACTCTGTGGACTGGTTTGGAGGTGTTTTTTTTTGTTGGTGGTGTTTTGGTTTGGTTTTTGTTTTTGTTTTTTTGTGTGTGTGTTGTTTGTTTTAGTTTTTTTTTTTTTTTTAAGAAATTGAATGTGCAGAATGAATCAATGTCTACAGCATGCTGGAACTAAGCATACTAAAATGAACAGCTTGATAAAAACACCAGTGCTCCGAAAACATCCAGCAGGAAAAATGCAACCTTGTTAGGAAAATCAAACTGAATTTGCATTACCAGACATCAAAGGTTGTGAATTTTTGTTTTGACATGTAATTACTCTTCATTATGCATTATTAGCCTATTGGATGCTTGCTTGCACTACAAATGGTTCTAGGGAAAATAAGGCTGGGATATTAGCAATAAAAATTTGTATGCAATATTTTCACCCTGAAGGTTGCTAAAATGAGATCCTGAAGACTTGCCTGAAGTGAGACAGTGAGTCTCACAGTAGAGCCCAGAATCAGCTCTCCTGGCATTAAAACGCTTATGCTGTACATTACATCAAACATCTTCCCATAGCTAAACCTGTTAGGTGGCATAAGGCCAAAAGAAGTGGCCAAGACACAATTAACCTTGGCTGAATTCAAACCAGGAAACCGTAAGAAACATTTGTGTTTGTCAGAGCTTGATGGGTATGTTTAATGCAAAAAGGCTGAAGTTAGCAAAACATTCTACATTCCTCATGAAGCCACAAGCAGACAACCACAAGCATGTCTGTAGATCCCAGAAGGTGCTCTCCAGGTCTGAGCCCTGTGTGACATGCAGAAGCTGGCATTAGTTTTGCCTATTGTCTCCCTGAGAAGACCAACAGGAGCTTCTTTAAGGAGCTGTGGTGTCAGCAGTTTCTCATTTCTCTGCAATTACCACCTTCCAATGAGCATTGCATTGCTTACTTATTCCTTGTCCAGATTTAAAGTCGTTGGTGTGACAGTCCTGTTCTGCTCTGTGGGGTACTTCTCCCATGTATTTTCCTCTGAACAGACCTGTCCAGCATGGTGTGCAACATAAATGCTGTGCACATAATGGGAAAAAGATTTACAGGAAAATGTGGTGGTGACTTGATCAGTTTGTGAATATTTCACTTTCTAAAAGTGATAATATGAAAATAGTTAGATGTGGAGAAGACGTGGTTGCTGAAGTGAGCGTGGGTAAGATGAAGAGTTAGGTATGGAGAACAGAGATATGTGACATACAGCTTGGAAGAAATAAATTTATTGTGTTCAGAGCACTGTAAGAAAGGGTACAGTGGAGGGACCTAGGAAGTGGCTTAGTTGATGTAAGAACATGCTACATGTGAGTTCAAATAATCCCTAGACTGAGTTAAGTTTCTCTCCTTTCCTCTGAATCTGCTGCACCAACATGATGAAAACAGCATCAGTTGTACAAAATTGTTGGTGTCAGTCAGTGAAGGTTTTATCTCAAATGAGATAAAGAAAACAGTTTTCTATCTGAGAGCTTCCTTGCTGATGAGAGGCAGAGAATCTGTTTTCAGTAACCCCTCATTGCTGAAGTTGTCCAAATCCTTTTATTTCGTATGGATGAGAGAATCACCTAGAGCAAGAAATCAGGAAATAATCTTGGCAGTAAAGAGTTCAGGAGGGGCTGTAAGCTTTGAGGCCACATTCGAGGCAATTACTAATTCCAAAGTATGAGATAATCTAGATTTCGACACAAGTTGACAGGCGAATACTAAATAAAATATAAAATAGTGCTCATTAACACTGCCTTTCTGGGGACCAGTGAGGAGAAGGAAGAAAAGCACTGAACAGTAAAGGAGGGGAAAAAACCCCTCACAAAACAATGGAAAAGAGATTGATTAGGTTTTAAAAATTCTGCAGTTACAGATTAGGACTTATATCTCTTTATGTAGAGGTGTTAATATTGTCTAGCTCTGAAGCACCCAGTTTGTCGTAAGCCTTAGAGTAATCTTCATGGAATGTCCAAAGCAAAGCAAAAATTATAGATTTCCAAATTACTTAAATTGTTTATTGGTGTTAAAAGAATTGTGAAAGAAAGCTTGATTCTTAGCACTGCTCACTTTTACAGAGAGAGGCATATGCTTAGGGCAAAGATGAATATTTTCAGTAAAAGTTTGTTTTGGTCATTAATGTCAGTAAATCTGAGGACTTTTGTACTTAAGACCTGAACACTAGCTTTTTAACCTCCTCCAACATATCTCAGCAAAGAAAGTTGAGTTTACGTTAGTGCCCTTTGGGAACTATATGGATTGAAGTATAAGAAAAGGTGTTGTTTATGGTAAAGTCTTCCAACAGGACTCCTGCTAGGACATTTATGACAACACTAGTACTTTCTGTCCTCAGATTTCTATGGTCCCTGTTTGAAGCAGAATATGTCTTCAGTGTGGGGTTGGGTGGGTTTTTTCTGTGGTTTGTTTGTTTGTCTGTTTGTTTGGGGTTTTTTTTGTTTGTTTGGTCGGTGTTTTTTGGTTTGGGTTTTTGGGTTTTTTTGTTTATGTTTGTTTGTTTGTTCATTTGTTTTGTTGTTTTAGTTTTTGCTTGGTTGGAGTTTTTTAAATTTACCCTTTAGGCCAGGATGATGCAGTAAACACTATCTATTATTCTACTTCTCTTTGCATCCCCTGTAGTCCCTGTTGTGCCTGTCCCTCTGTGCAGCTTTAAGTGAAACGGCCTGTTAAAAGTGGTGAGTGGCTCTTGTTTGTGTCACCTCCTTGTTCCCACTAGTTCACTCAGGAAAACTTGGTTTAAATAGCTCTTGTCATCTAAACCATATTGCTAAGATATTGAAAAACACATTCTAGGTCAAGATACTCTACTCTCGGGTTTGCTGATTTCATCTATCTTTGAGCCAGACTCTCTCCTAAGGACTTTCACGGGGGCTTCAGTTTATTTTGTTGGTTTTCCCCAGTTGGTGATGTCTAGTACAGCAGGCGCTGAAGTCAATGGAAGTTTGATCATTGACTTTCATGAGGGAAACCTCAGGATCTGAGCATTTGAGCTGGAGAGGGCACTTAGCAGTACTCAAGCAAAGATCTGACTAAGTCAACGGGAGTTTTGCCACCTTCCAAAAATGCAGGATGGCACTCTGCTTTTGCCTTGCCTTCCCAAATGCTAAAGGGGGAAAGCAAAACAAACCAAAATCAACATGCCGTGCTCCGCTCAGACTACTTGAAAAAAAAAAGTTTCTCAAAAATGTGTTTGCATCAAAGCCTGTGGAGAAAATCAGTCCTATTAAATACTAAAAGTGGAGATCCTGAAACATACTTATCCCAGAGGCTTAATACCCACATTAATGTGGACAAAACGACTATATGTTTTCACAGGTTATCATGTCCTGCGTAGGTATATGTTAGCATGCTGGGGGTACAAAGTAGTGAGTTCTTGTGAAGGGCTCTTCCAGCACAATCTTTAGGCTTTGTGTAAATCTTATTTATAAGGAAAATTATATGCCAGGTTAAATAAGATCCAGAACCTTCCTAGGAAAATGGCATTTACATCCACATCGATGCCTCAATAGTAGTATCAGTAGGACATTTCTCCCCAGTGTCCAGGAAAAAAGCAGCTGACAAGTAGAAATGCACATCTCAGTTACATATATATAATGATAAATTTATTTTAAAAGTGTTCATTTTTCGTCAGGGGAAAAACGGGGAAAAAACCTAGGTGGTGGGAAAGCAGGTGTTTGCTCTTCAGGGAACTGGAAGTGGTAAGTTTTAACCTTTGGAAAGTGGGTTTCATCCCCGGGCTCAGTGGGTGCTGTCCCAGCCCGGCGCTGCTGCCCGGGGTGGGGACGGGACGTGGCGGGGGGAGCAGCGGGGACGCGGATCCGGCCCCAAAGGTGATGTTAATCGCGTGTGTCCCCCCCCAGAACTGCAAGTCGAAAGATATTTAAAGAAATGCCTCCAATACTTAAGCACACTCTGACATTTTCGCACGGCATCCTCAGGCGGTTAAAGCTGCAGAGGGGCAGCTGGTACCCTGGGACCGCAGGGACGGGCTGGTTCCCGCTGGGAAGGTGTCTGCGGATTTGCGACGTCCCGGGGAATAAGGTAGGGAATGACGGACAGGCCTTCTGGACACGAAGTAACAGCTGGAGGCTACTAATCTTCCCATGCAAGAGGGAAAGTATTGCTATAAATCGGGAATCTTTATAGCTGTTCGGCTGGAGGAAGTTTTTTGGCTGTAAACTGTCATGCACTGCAGCTCCTGCTG
>VZTG01005768.1:2251-13427 GCA_013397845.1 Melanocharis versteri | reverse complement strand
ATGTTGGATCATTCTGGGTGTTGGATCATTCTGGATTTTGGGGCATCCTGGGCGTTGGATCGCCCTGGATGGTGGATCATCCTGGATGCGGGGTCACCCTGGATGTGGGATGGGTCACCCTGGATCATCCTGGATGCTGGGTCATCCTGGATGTGGGATCACCTTGGATGTTTGATCACCCTGGATATTGAACCATCCCGCATGTGGGATCACCCCGGAAGCGGGGTCACCCTGGATATTGAACCATCCCAGATGTGGGATCGCCCCGGAAGCGGGGTCACCCTGGATATTGAGCCATCCCAGATGTGGGATCACCCCGGAAGCGGGGTCACCCTGGATATTGAGCATGTGGGATCACCCCGGAAGCGGGGTCACCGCGGCTCAGCCCGGGCGCTGATCCAGGCGCTTTTCCATCCCTCCCCGCAAGGCCAGCCCCTGGCATTCCCGGCGGTGGCCCTGTGGGTGACAGTGGCCCTGGCCGTGTGCGTGGCGGCGCTGCTCGGCGTCCTGGCCTTCGTGTGCCACCAGAAGATCCGGGAGAGCTGCCGGGAGGACGAGGAGCGCGCCGGTAAATCCCGGGAAAGGCTGGGAAGGGGGTGGATGGGGGCGGCCAGGGCCGGTGGCACCGGTGGCACCTCCAGAGGGACACCGGGGGGTGGCACCGCGACACCCGTCCCAGAGAGCCCGCGCGGGCCGCGGGGAGCGCTTCCCAACCGGCTCTTCCCGCGGCCGGGACGTCTCCAGCGCCTCTGGAAGCAGCTCCGGGCTCCTTTCCCGCAGCCCTCTCCCGTTCGGGCCGGATTTCACATTTTTACGGAGCGGTGTTTGCACCAGAGGAGGATTTGTTCCCTAAAAAGCTCCCGTAACGGCCGCGCGCCCTTGGGAATGACCTTTTTTCCATGGATTTTGCTCCCAGTTTCCCACTGCCAGCCGCACGCCCTCGGGAATGACCTTTCTTCCATGGATTTTGCTCCCAGTNGCCTCTGGAAGCAGCTCCGGGCTCCTTTCCCGCAGCCCTCTCCCGTTCGGGCCGGATTTCACATTTTTACGGAGCGGTGTTTGCACCAGAGGAGGATTTGTTCCCTAAAAAGCTCCCGTAACGGCCGCGCGCCCTTGGGAATGACCTTTTTTCCATGGATTTTGCTCCCAGTTTCCCACTGCCAGCCGCACGCCCTCGGGAATGACCTTTTTTCCATGGATTTTTCTGGGCCAGGAGCCAGGCTGGGCCCCTTCCCGCCAGCCTGGGAAGCGGGGACAGCGATTTTTCCTGCCGGGAACGGTGGCAGAGGGTGGGAAACTCCCGAGATCCCGGTGGGTGCCGGAGGGAGGGAAGGGCTGAGGGGGTATCCCGAGGCTCCGGGGGATCCAGGGATCCGTCTCCGGACGGCAGCTGTGCTAAAAACATGGATATCCCTCACAGCCATGGCTTTTCCCACTCGGATTTTCGGGAATGTGCCGGCCTGGCTGGGGGACACCCCCGTGGAAAGCCTGGGATCACGGGGATGCTCTGAGGGGGCGCCCGCAGAATCCCGGGAATGGGGTTCGGCGGGGGTTTCCCACCTCGGGATCGTTGTTTTCCAGGGCCAGAGGAGCGGGATGAGGATGGGGAGGAGCCCAAGACAGGTGGGTGCCCGATCCTGGTTTGGGGTGGCGCTCCGGGTGCTCGGCCCCTTCCGGATTCCCGATTTTTCCAGCTCCCCTGACCCAGCAGATCCCTGATAAACCTCCCCATTCCTTAATAAACCTCCCCATTCCTTAATAAAATCTCCCTATTCCTGAATAAAACCTCCCAGTTCCTTAATAAAATGACAGAATTCCATAAAGAAACCTCCCAATTCCTTACTTTTCCAGCATCCAGCGGGCCCATGATGTTCCCAGTTTATCTGCTGGCACAGGAACAAACCCTTGGAATTCCGCAGGGAAATTGGATATGGGTGTCGCTCTAGGGGTTCATTCCCCAAAAACTGGGATGTGGGAGCCGTTTCCTTTGGGAAGGGGATGGGATTGACCAGGGGATGTTTTTCCCTTTTCCCAGCTCTGCAGCTGCTGGAAAACGTGGACAGCAGAGAGGGTGAGTGGAGTTTTCCGGGAAATCTGGGATAATTCTCAGGTCCTCGGCGACGTTTTCTCCCTGAAATCCGCGCGGGAAACGTTCGTAGCGTTTTGAGGGGATTTTCTCCTCCCTATTTTAATTTCCCCCTGGGTTTTCCATCAGCTTTTCCCGGATTATCGTTTCCCAGCTCCCATTTCCAGCCCGGTTTGGGCCGTGCCGGTTTCTCCCAGCATCCAGCAGTTCCCACATCCCTCATCCCCTCTTTTCCTGCCATTCTGGGATCGGGAAAAACCTCCCACCACCCAACCCCCGGAAGGAATTAGGGCTTTTTTGGGCGTTCCCATGGATTTGCTGGGATGACGGGAATTCCTGGGATCGGTCCTGCCCTTCCAGGGAGCCCACAGAACTCCCGGCAGCATCCTGGTGCTGAATTCCAGCTGGAATTCCACAGGAATTGGCGCCTCAGCTCCTGTTGGTGCCTTTCCCTGTTCCCCCGACCTCCTGCCCGCAGCCCCCCTCCCATCCCAGCCTAGAAATGGATCCAGAAGTTTCCAGGCTGCTCAATCCCGTCTCCAAATCCCGATCCTTCCGCTCATTCCCTTCCTCACCGTCGGATCGGAGCTCGGCCTCTGCCGCTGGCGAACGCCCGCTGATTTTATTATTGGGAATTACCCCTCCCTAGTTTTATTGTCGGGAATTAACCCTTCCTAATTATTTTATTATCGGGAATTATCCCTCTTTCCCTCACTTCCCAACCCCGTGGCTTCCCGTTCCCGGTGGGAATCCCGCTTTTCTGGCCTCCTCCTGCTCGCTCCAGGCCCGCTTTTCCAGCTGGAATGCAGCTGGCACACCGACATCTCCCAGGATTTCCAGCAGGGAGTGGGGATGAAGGGATAAAACCACCCCTGGGAGCGATTCCCAGGGTCCGGAGCGGCCCGGGCGGTGGGGGGAGCCTGATTTTCCCGAGAGCTGCTGCGGCCCCAATAATTCATTAATCCATTAATTCATTAATCCATTAATTCACTAATCGATTGCTGTATTGGTCCGGGCCCGGGAGTTCTCCTTTCCCGTGCCTGGCGGTGACGCCGCCTTTCCTCTCGGTTGCCTTTCCCTCGCCCAGGTCGGGAGCAGGAGATCGATTGACGGCGGCGGGGCCCCCCCGGCAGGGAGGACCCGGAGCTGCTGCCCCTCCTCATCCCGTTCCCGCTCCCTGCCTCCCTTCCCGGCCCGGCCCGTCCTTCCCGGGGAGGCGCGGGGTGAGGATCTGTGTCCCCGTGTCCCTCTGCGCGCCCCCGTGTCCATCCCGGGGTGGACGTTCCCCCGTTCCCTGCTCCAGGTGCCTCCCGGGGCGCCTTTCCCTGCTCTTCCTGAGCCCGGAGCCTCGGGAATGCCGGCTGGAGCGCCGGGGGCTCCGGGAGCGGGGCCGGGATCTCCCACCGGATCGCCGGGCCGCGCGGGGACGCTCCTTTTTCCATGTGCGATGCCACGCATCCCTCCGGGCTCATTCCGGCCTTAAACGCCAGATCCCGGCGGAGTTTGTCCCTCCCGGAACGATCCCAGGGCTCTTTTGGGAAGGGAGGGGCTCGGGGGGCACCCGCTGGCCGGGTGAGGTCCCCCCGTGGGGACAGCTCCGGGGACATCCCTGGCTCGTTATTCCCGTGGGATTGGGAGCCGGTCTCGGGGTCCCCCTGGTGCCGTTGGGGACACGGGGACACCCTGAGCGCTGCTGGAGCGTCCCGATCCTGCTGCCGCTCCTGCTCCAGAGGGAGGAAAGCCCCCGAGGGCTCCTTGGGTCGAGTCCCTTTTTAAAATCCGGGATCCGGAGGGTTTCTGGTGCCTTGACAAATAAATTTGGGACCGTGTCGGTCGATCCTTCCCGGCTCCGTGTGCTCTCTGGGGTTCGGCCGGGAACGGCGTCAGGGCCAGGATTCCCGGAGGAAAAGCTTCCCTCTGTTCCCACGGAACAAGGAGGAAAATCCCGCAGGGACGCCCGAGCTGGCTCCCGAATTGAATCCCGCCACCGCGATGGAGTGGGAAATTCCCGGGGGATCCTTCCCGGGGCCCTTCCCGAATCCCCTGTGGGGGATGGTTTTTGGTTGTCCTTCCCCGCGCTCTGCATCCCGATGGGAGAACGTTCCCAAATCTGGCCAGGGGGAAGCGTGCCGGCCTCCGGCTGGGATCAGGAGGGATGGATGGTGGATCCATCCCGGGGTTTGATCTCCGGCCGGAATGAAGAGCGGCTCTGTTCTTCCTGAGGTGCTGGGATGGAGCCGGCATCTCCTTCCTGGAGAGAATGGGATTGGTTCTCCTCTCATCCTGGACATCCCCGAGCCGGTGCCTCCAGCTCCCCCAAATCCGCTTTTCCAGAGGCCTCCGCTCCCGGTGGCACCGGGTCGCAGCCCCGGCCCCAATCCCATCCCCGGGAGAGGGAGATTTATGGATCACGGGATCGATCCCGCTTTTCCGGGTGGTGGCTGGTGACGTCCCACCACTGGGTGGCACTGGGGACAGTGGGACACGCCTTGGGGACACCAGGACACGCCTCGGGGACACTGGGACACGCCTCGGGGACACCATCCATGGTCGGTGCTGGGATGTCCTCTATGGGTCACCTGTGGGACAACAACCCACATTCCTGGTCCCCTCTGGGATGACATCCATGGTCGCTACTGGGATGTCCTCTGTGGGCCACCTCTGGGAAATCGTCCCCGCACAGAACTGGTTCCTGATATCCCCCCGAAATTCCCCTCTTCCCTTCCGAGCTCCCTTCCCCGAGGCCAGCGGGGCGGAGCCGGGGTTGTCCCGAAGCTGTGCCGCTGTCTCGGCCCTCGGTGACGCTGGTGTCTGCTGACCTGTGACGGCGTTGGATGCCACCGTGAAATCAGAAAACGGTTTGCCCGAAAAGACATTTGTCAGCTCGGTACCTTCAGAGCATCGCTTACCGTTCGGCAGATGATTCCTATTTGCAAGATGCTACTCGACATCTTAACCTTACTCAGCATCCGTTGCAGGCGACCCCTTAGAGAATTCGGAAAATCCCTCTGTCTTGGTTTGAAAAGACAGGAGTCTGCTAAGGAAGGCAGGAGCCTCCCTTGGAAGAGGAAATGCACCCCCGTTCCCTCCGAATTAATACAATTCTGAAATTAAGGAGCTTTTAGGCAATGATATGAGGAAAAAGAATAATAGTTCTTTATTAATATAAACAACAACGGTACCCACTGACAGAGTCAGAATACAACCTGACACCCTGTTCAGGGTGGTGGGAGCCGACCATATAAATGGTTCTCTGAAGCGCTGATCGGGTAGAAAAAAGGTCCTGATGGTCCAGTGAAAGCTCTTGTCCTCTGGAGATCCAGGAGCAGGAGCTGCTGTACAGTCCCAGAGTCCAGCTTATATCCAGGTGGGAATGCTTGGCTCCTCCCCCCTGGGTGGAGCCTCTTACAATGGGATGAGATGACTCATGAGTCATGTGGTGGGTTCTTAATGGCCCATTAGCAGAGACAATGGGCCCTGGATAGCAGGAGATAACAAACAGTGCCCCAGCTGTTTGAACGGCTGTGGAGGTGGTGATAGAATAAACCTATTTTTAACCTAGGACACCCTCCTTGGAAATATTCCGGCTGAATATCAACTGGCCCAAACGCGAAACCACAACGATTAACTTCGCCGCTCGTCATTCAAAGCGTGTATTTGCTCACTTTAAAGCAGGTCCTGGCTTCCCCACGGCCATTTTCTGCGGAATCTCTTCGAGGTTTGGGCGTAATTAGCTCACGAGTCTCCACTGCTAAAAGCTGGCGGAATTGTGCCGGCTTTACCAGGTCGCTTGCTTTTTACCCCACAGCTTCGTAAGACGATTTCAATGTGGACATTTAAACGTGTGACAGCGTTTCAAACCTCTACAGCTGTTCAGTGGTTCGAGTGGAATTATTCTTCCTTACCACTCAGAAATTGAAATTAGGCCTAATATCGAAACAGCGTAAGACCTTAAATATGAATACTCCAAGCTCAGATCCGTCGTACCGGCAGCCACAAAAAGCTGTGTTGCCATCTGCAGACTGGACAGGTTTCAAATGCAATTTTCCCAGACATACAGGTTGTCATTTCTCTCCTTGAAAAATCTTGGCAGAATTGTGCTTGTACCAGAAAAATAGTGGCCACGAACAGGAATTTTCAATAACGTTTACCGTAAGCTCCTCTCAAAACTGAATTCACAACGTATTTACCACACCTTTATGATCTTTGCAATACATCCTGCTGTTGCTGCCATTTCGTTCATAAATCAGTCGTTCGCTTGCACGTTGTTCATTGACAAATTACCAGTAGCTGTCTTGTAATGATGGAGTCAAAAACGAGTTAAATCCTGTTGTATCTAAAGCTTTAAAAGGGGCGCCCTCGACTTTGGATCTCGTCATTGGAGAAGAAATGAACCCGGAGCTCTCTGGCTGTCACCTTTAACTTCCACGGATTTTTGTCCGCCGATAATTAATGCTTTCTCCCTGTTGCTGTGCAAGTTACTCACACTTAGGGGGTCTGGTGCCTACAGAGGGCCTGTGCTTAAGCCACGTACACAAATTAAACCAAAAAACTTGCTTTTGCCGGAACGAAATCCATACATTTGTTGTCCAGACGAAATAATTTAGCTTATAGTTGATAACGTCCCTTTCAAGTATCATAGACTGGGAGTTGTAATTTGTGTTTTTGTGGATACCGAACCACGGTCTCCTGACGAAACTCAGATATTTTCCGACGGTATTGACAGATTTTGTGACTTTTTTTTGGATTTTTTCCTTTTTTTTGGATTTTTTCCTCTTTTTTCGCTCTTTACCTTCAGGCAAACCGTTGCTGAAATGTTGTTCACTTGCCTTTGACAGTAACAAGCTGTAAAGCGCCGTAGCCCCGTTCCTGGCGCACGGAACGTTTTTTGTTGAAGGCGGGCGTTGCGTGGCGAGGAGATCACGAATGGAAACGTGCAATAAATCGAACGGGTGGCGAGAAGATCGTGATGCAACGACTCAAACAGGTGGTGGTGCACTCCACAGGTTGAGCTCCGTGCAGCAGTGATAATTTTAAAGATTTTTACCCGAGAAGCGGTTAATAGGATTGGCGATTCCGAATACGCCGTTTGTATCATAACGTGAGTAAGTAGAGTTTTTCTGAAGGGGTTTAGCCGTAAGATAATTATTTAATGCTACTGCTCGTAGCAGGAGATGTGCGCGTGACCGAAAAACGGAAAAGGGGGAATACGGCTCCTCAAGAACGTTTGGATGACCCTAGATTTTTGAGCGCAGATCGTCAATTTGATCCTCGCCAGAGCGATACCGAGTATTCCTGAGAAATAAAAATTCAATCGGATCCAGCACAATCTGGGGGAAAAGCTCCTTTTTCCCCGCTCGGATTGCGGTAGGATCGAGCGGAATTCTGCGCATCCCATGGGCCCGGCTCCGGGATAACACGTGGAAAAGCTCAGGAACGCAGCTCCTCTGACCTGGATAGAAGATCAGGAGTCGAGGCGGTGGTTTTGGCTCGGAAAAAGCTTGGAAAAGCCTCATGCCAGGAATGCTCTGGGATGGAAATGTGTCCCTGCGGGAAGAGGCGCCAGCAGGAAGGACACGGGAACATTGTCCTGGGAGCAGCTGCTGCTCCGACCCCTTTGGATACCTTGGAAAAACTGGGAAAACCGCCCAGGGCGGATTTGGAGCTCCAGATTCCTTCGTTTTCCAGAGCCAGACCTAATTTCTTTCCCTGAAAATCAGAGCTTGGACATGGAAAAGCAGGATTAGGGAGCTCAGGAAAAACGGGATTTTCCGGCGTTTTCAGGTGGATGCAGGACTCGGGGTCAGGGATATTTCCACTGGAAAAATTGGGAATTGAGGGGTGAGGAGTTCCCAAGGCCGGCTCCTCATTCTGGGGGGTTTTGGTGATCCCCTCGTTGCCCCTCTGGATCTGCGAATGACATTCCAGCGACATTCCGGTGACATCCCAGGGATATCCTGGTGCCACAGAAGTCCGATCCCACTGATCTTTCCTGAACCAAACAGGGATAACACATCCCAGGGAAGGGAAATTCCCCCTCCTTGATCCTGCCACGCCCTCCAGCATTCCCACATCCCAATCCGTGCCCCATTCCCGCCCTCCGGAAGTGCTGGCTGGCCCCTCCTGGTGCATCCGTGTTGTGGCCAGGATTTCTCCGTGATGGGTGATTTATTGAGCTCCTTCTATCCATAAAAAAAAAAAGAGGCATTTAAAATTCCCTGAGCCTGGAAAAGCATCGGAATATCGGGATACCGGGATATTTGGTGCCACCTTCTCACTCGGCGTTTATGAGGAGTACGGATTTATTGAAATATATATTTATATTTATATATAGATCTTTTCCAGCCCCTTTCCCAGGGATTTTCCCCCTCCCCCAAACCCTTCCCAAACCCGGGTCCGGGCTCAGTTTTTGTTGGGAATTCTCTGCCTGGCCGGGACGTACGGCAGCAACGTCTGCGTGCTCTTATCGGCCACGGTCTGGGTGCTGCTGTTCCTCGTGGCCCTGCGGATCGGGATCGCGCCCGGATTCCTTGGGAGCTGCTCCCGAGGCCCCTTCCTGGCGGCATCGTCGGGAACGTCGGCGCCGGGAGCGTCGGCGTCGCCGTCGTCGTCGCAGCACAGGGCGTGGTAGAGCACCTTGTCGCTGAAGCGGACGCGCTCCCGCGTCCCCGCCGGCCGCTGCGCCGGGATTTTGGGAACGGCGGCGCTCCCGAAGCATTCCTCGCTGGAGGAATCCGGGGTCCCCCCGCCCCCGCGGGGGCCGTTGGCCATGGGGACCCCCCCGTTCATCAGCCGGGCCGGCGGCGGCCGCGGAGCCTCCGGACAATCGCCGGGGTCTGAGGGCGTGGAGGCGTCCAGGAAGGAGCAGAATTCCCAGCTGTCCGAGAGGACGTCGGAGGCGGCGAAGTCCAGCGGGCCCAGCTCGAGGCTGGCGCCGCCCCGGTCGCTGCTGGACGTGCTGCTGGCCGTGGCCGGAGTCCAAGCGTCCGGCTCCAGGTCCAGCGCGAAGTCCGACGTCAGGCGGTCGATCTGGGACACGACCTGGGGATGGACACAGGGATGGATGGAGGGATGGAGGGATGGAGGGATGGAGGGATGGAGGGATGGATGGATGGATGATGGAGGGAGGGATGGAGGGATGGAGGGATGGATGGATGGATGATGGAGGGAGGGATGGAGGGATGGAGGGATGGATGGATGGACACAGGGATGGAGGGATGGATGGACCCAACTCCTCGCCTTGGATTTCCAAGCTGTTTTCCCACCCCAGAACTTTCAGGGAAAGTGGGATCTGTCCATCCCTCAAGCTTTGGCTTTTTAGCTTGTTGGGAACATCCCCAGGGAAGCCTGGGAATCAGGAAAACTCCTTTTTCCCCTTCCAGATCCCTTTTCCTTTTATTTTTTCCTCTTTTTGGGGAAAGAGAGGGCAAAACCCCAGGAAAAGAGTAAAAAAAGATTTCTGTGATCTCTTCTTTTTTGGGACAACAAGGAATCGGGATGAAGGGTGGGAATCTTTGGGAATACCCTGTTACCTAATGGTTCTGCTGGAATGGGATCCCCTCCGTTCCCACCGGGAATTTCAGCGCTGGGGACAGGGCCAGCGTGTCCCCGTCACCTGAGGTCCCTTCCCAGCCTCACCGAAGGGACCGGGATCGAGCAGGGACAGCAGGAAGTGCATCCCAATCCTGTCCCCATCCCGATCCTGTCCTCATTCCGGGATTGGTGTCACACGCAGCTTTCCCCACCCTAATCCCAGCCCCGTCCCAGGATTGGTGTCACTCGTGGCTGTCCCCATCCCAATCCTGTCCCCATCCCAGAATTAGTGTCACTCCCGTCTGTCCCCATCCGGATCCTGTCCCTATCTTGGGATTGGTGTCACTCCTGGCTGGCCCCATCCCAATCCCAGCCCCATCCTGGGACTGGTGTCACTCCCAGCTGTCCTCATCCCGATCCCATCCCCATCCCAATCCCGTCCCCGTCCCAGGATCGGTGTTACTTATGGTTGTCCCCATCCTAATCCTGTCCCCATCCCAATCCTGTCCCCATCCCAATCCCATCCCCATCCCAATCCCGTCCCCGTCCCAGGATCGGTGTTACTTATGGTTGTCCCCATCCTAATCCTGTCCCCATCCCAATCCTGTCCCCATCCCAATCCCATCCCCATCCCAATCCCGTCCCCGTCCCAGGATCGGTGTTACTTATGGTTGTCCCCATCCTAATCCTGTCCCCATCCCAATCCTGTCCCCATCCCAGAATTAGTGTCACTCCCGTCTGTCCCCATCCGGATCCTGTCCCTATCTTGGGATTGGTGTCACTCCTGGCTGGCCCCATCCCAATCCCAGCCCCATCCTGGGACTGGTGTCACTCATGGNTGTCCCCATCCCGGGATTGGTGCCACTCACAGCTGTCCCCATCCCAATCCCATTCCCATCCTGGGACTGGTGTCACTCATGGCTGTCCCCATCCCGGGATTGGTGTCACTCCCAGCTGGCCCCATCCCAATCCCATTCCCATCCCGGGATTGGTGCCACTCACAGCTGTCCCCATCCCAATCCCATTCCCATCCCGGGATTGGTGCCACTCACGCCTGTCCCCATGCCGGGATTAGTGTCACTCCGGGCTATTTTTAGGATCGTTCCCTATTTTAAGCCGGAGGTTAAATCCCTTGGTGACACTCGGCTCCCGCAGGGGATTTACACGGAAAGAAGGATTTGGGATTTACTCCCCCCGCTTTTCCTCCCTCACCGAGGCTGGCAGAGCTTTCCCAGCTTGGAGGGGGGGGGGAAAATCCTCCCAATTCCCTGGGAACATCCCCAGGGATTCATCCCGAACCTCCTCACATGCTTGGAGGGGACAAATTCCCAGGAAACGGGGTAGGATTTGTCCCCCACAAGCCGGGGAGGAGGTTTGGGATGAGGGAACTGGGGGGGAATTTTCCCCTCCAAGGACATGAGGATGTTCGGGATGAATCCCATGGGATATTCCCGGGGAACTGGGGGGATTTTTCCCCCTATAAAGAGGGGAAGGGGTTTGGGATGAATCCCTGGGGATATTCCCAGGGAACTGGGGGGGATTTTTCCCCCTATAAAC
>VZTG01005766.1:88089-111977 GCA_013397845.1 Melanocharis versteri | reverse complement strand
TGCCCCAGCTCCCCCCATAACTGCCCCACCCCATAATTGCCGCCCACGCCCCATCCCCCTCTGGCTCCCCTCCAGGTCCCCATCCCGCGGTGTCCCCGGGCAGGGGGGACACCGAGATTCCAGGGTCACCAAAAGCCCCGGGTGTCCCCCAGGTGTGGGGACGAGGCTGGGGCTGCGATCGGGGGTGTCCCTGGCCCTCCCGGGGGCTGAGCAAGGGCTGAGCGAGGCAGGTGCTCCTGTCCCGGGGCAATCCGGAGCTGAATAACGGACGGCACCGAATTCCCCTTTGATTCACGATGGGTCCCTGCCCGGGGCTGCCTCACCCCTGTCCCTGTGCCCCGCCCGTGCCACCCCACCGGTGCTATCCCACCTCTTCCAACCCAGCAGTGCCACCCCACCGGTGCCACCCTACCCCTGCCACCCCACCGGTGCCACCCCAGCAATGTCATCCCACAGGTGTCACCCATAGGCTTTTTCCAGGAGTAGGCACTGGGGTCCCCTTGGGTGTCCCCTTGGGGACACCAGAGAAGCCACCACCCCTTCGGTGACACTCATCCCAGTGTCAACCCGTGTTTGGGGTCTCCCAAACCTCCCCACGGTCCCAGGGGGTCACGTACCTGCACCCTCCCCAGAGCTGGGTGGGCGGCTTGGTGGTGGCACAGTCACGGTCACTGTCACGGTCACCCACAGCACGCCAAGCTGGCCCGGGCTGCTTCATGGTGACATTGTCCCACCACGGGTGCCCCAGATGGCCGTGGTGGCCGTCCCGGTGGCGCTGCTCCCGGGACTGACTCAGGCAGCAGTGCCGGCGGCAGAGCCGGGCGGTCCGGCGGCACCGGCACACGGCACCCATGGGGAATGAGTGACTCCATGGGGACACATGACCAGGTCTTAGGATTTTTGACTCAGCGGGACTGGTGGCAGTGGGTGGCCCGGTCCCCATGGTGGCCCTGGCCAGACGGCAGGACACTGCACTCAGCGTGGCTGCGGCGAGGGCCCAGGCAGGGCTGTGACATGTGGCACGAGGTGTCGTGTGGCCTGTGCCATACCACGGCGTGGCGCGTGTCTGGCAGTGCCAGGCCCTGTCGTGGCACACCACGGCCTGTCACTGTCCTGCGTCACATCCCATCGTCTGCTGCATTCTGTGCCGTGCCATGGGCCAGACTACCAAGTGCCACGTCCTGTGCCATGCCACGGGCCACATCCCAGCATGTGCCGTGCCATGCGTCACACCACGCTGTCCCTCATGCCCCACCAGGTGCCACATCACCCCATGTCACATCCCATCACATCAGGCACAACCTGGCCACCAGAATACAGCCCCTCCCTGCCCACAGCCACCGGGACACAGGGACACAGGGACACGATGTCTCAGTGGCCCAGGGGCCAAGGTCAGCACTTTATTTCCTTCTGCCATTGTACAAAAATAAAGAAGTGCCACGTGGGCACTCTCTGTGTACCAAAAATATCAATATACATAAATAAATCCTTGGGATGTTCATAGTTTAACACCGTACAAAAAATATTTAAAAAATAGATATTTATATATTAGAAATGTCCTTAAATACTTCTGCAAGCTGCAGGAGTTAAATTAACCCTAACAACCAATAAATACAATAAACACACAAATATTAACGTATAAATTAGGGGAGAGGCAGTGGGGGCCGTCACCCATTGTCACAGTGCAGTGGCCAGAGCCCAGTCCCTGCTGAGCACGGTCAGGGCTGTGGTGGCACAGCCTGGGACGCCCAGGGGGGACACGGAGGGGACAGGGACACTGGAAGCACGGGAGCAGCGAGTGTGCAAGAGTGAGCCTGGGGACACTGAGACCACAGGGACACCGAGCACAGGGGACACTGAGCGTACAGGGACGAGGACAGGGATGTGCAAAGGGACGCTGAGCTTGGGGACTCCAAGCACAGAGGGACACTGAGTGTGCAGGGACGCTGACAATGCGGGGACACAGGATTCCCCTCCCAGCTGCTCTCTGGGAGCGGAGCTGGCGCAGGACAGGCAGGAGGTGACAACACCGGTGACAATCGCCGGTGGCAGCAGCTCTCTTCGTGGGCCCGGTGGCGGGTGCTGGGCGAGCAGCTCTTAGTCAGGCTGTGTCACCCGACCCCTTGAATCACTGGAAAATCCGGCAGGGCTCGGGGACAGGGGACAGCTGGGCCCCCGGAGGACACCCGGCTCCACTGGGGCTACCTGGATCCACGGGAAAGTGGGGCAGGATGTGGGAGAGCCAACCGGGGCTGTCCTGCAGCCGAGTGGTGGCACGGGGACAGCGGGGTCCCCGCGGTGAGCCGAAGCGGCGGGAGATGCTTTCAGTGCATCGGAGCCCTCGCCCCGGTGAGGTGAGGGGGCTCCGCGGTGCATCCCGGCCATCGGACGCATCTCCGTGCTAGGGATGGGTTTGGATCGGGTCACACGGGATGGAGATGGAGACGATGGAGATGACGGAGATGCAGACGGGAATTTCGGTGCCGGCGGGGCTGCCCTAGGGGCGTGCAGGCAGCCGTGAGCCCCGGTGCGATCTCCCCTTCTCCCGGCGCGTCCGCCGGCTCCCGGTGTCCAGCTCGGCGCTGCGCTCGGCCATGAAGCGGGCGTAGCTCCAGAGGATCCGGCACCCCTGCAGTTTCTGTCGGAAGATGCTGGGGGATGCCGCGGAGGTGGGGAGGGGCCGGCGGCGGGGGCGGGGGCTGGGGGCCGGGAAGAGCCCCGCCAGGTTGTTGAGGAGCGCTCGCACCTTCCGGTGGGTCCTGCCCAAGCGGCGAAGGATTTCGGCCTCGGGGTGGTGGAGGTTGCGCTGGTGCCGGATGATGTCCTGCAGCGCCCGGTCCATGTGGATCATGGGCCTCCGCAGCCTCCGCAGCCCCCAGGGCCCCTTCGCCGGCCTCTGCAGCCACTCGGGGGTATTGTTGGTGCGGCAGATGTTGTGGATGGCCAGGTGCTCCTCCTTCTCCTGCCCAGAGATCGAAGAGGAAGATCAGGGATGCGGGAGCAGCATGGGGACCGCCCCCCACCTGCCCTGCGGAGGGGACGGGCGTGACCCCTCGCCCTGGGGAAGGGGACTCACGTAGAAGGTGAAGAGCTCCTGCGCGTCCTCGGCCATGAGCCTCACCAGCGCCCGGGTCTGCTGCACGGTGGGGGCCAGCGGGGACCTGCCCCCCTGGCCCGGCACTGCCCAGAGGATGAGGAGCCCTTTGGCGACAGCTGGGGAGGAAGAGGAGGGAGTCAGGGGCCACTGGGGCATCGCTGGGCGCAGGGACGCAGCCCCCGCTCACAGGGTCACTCCCCCCGCGCCGGGAATGCTGCCTGCGCCGCAGTCGCTATCCCTGCTCCAGGGATGCCCCAGCCCTGCGCCAAAAGCCTGCCGGGACCCCGGCGGGGAGGAGGATGAGGGTGCTGGAGGTGCTGTGGAGCAGCCAGGATGCGCAGCCCAACCACAGCAGCTGCTCCAGCAGCTCCCCCTGCCAGCGTGGGCCACCGCAAAGGTGGGGACAGCGGCGACACTCCTGGATCCAGTCCCGCCGTCCAGCTCTGGCCAGTCGCTGTCCCAGCCCCGCTGTCACCCACAGGACTCTGGATACGGCACTGGGCTGACACACAGCCTCTGTCCCTTTGGGCAAGCTGACCCCTGACCTTCTGCCACTGATCTCCAAAGCCTCCCCTCCTGCCTACCCCTCCCAGCACCCCCCTTCCCCCAGGCTGCCCGCTCCCAGCGCTCCCTGTCCCATGTGCCGCAGCGGGGAATGTCCCCGTCCCCGCCAGTGCCCGAGGGAGGCGACACTGCCGTGGCACAGCCCCGGTGCCATCTGCCACGGCACCGCTGGCTCCACCGCCATGCGGGCCCCGCGGCCGCGCTCCTGCCGCGGCTCCCGGCCGGGGCGAGCGGGAGGGGACGCGGGGACGCGGGGACACGGGCACACACGTACCTGCCAGCACGCCCCAGGGCCGCCCGTCGCACCGCATGGCCGGGGCAGGGTGTCCGCCCGGGGCTGCCGGGCGCGCAAGGCACTTCCTTAACTGCTCGGCGATGGGGAAGCTCGGCTTTTAAAGCGCACCCGAGTCACCCCCACCTCCGAAGGACCCAACGGAAGGCAGCGAGAAGTGAAGACATGTCCCGGGGGCCAATGAGCAGGGTGAGAGCCGCAGGGGGAGGAAATGGGGCCGGACGGGATGATGGGGATGTTCTTCGAGTCAGTTCCTCGAGGGAGTCCGGGTGGGTTCAGCCTGGAGGCTGCGGTGCCGCTGCTCATCTCGGGTCTGGACCCCCGAGTCTCGGCTTCTTGGGAAAGAGACTTTTTGATTCACGCTAATGTCACCGCTCGGCACCCAACAGGTTGAACTGAAACCAGCGCCGGCTGCCCCGAAACCCCAATGCAAAAGAGGGCAGCGGCGGCTGGCAGCGGGGACAGGGATGTCACCCATGTGCCACCACGGGGTGTTTCGCATCCCACGTCCAGCTCTGGGAGGCAAAAATCTGTCCTGGCAAGGAGGGAGGTGGAAGTGCGGGAAGTGCGGGGCATCCCAGCACCGCCTGATGCTCCGCGGGATGCTCCGTCCCCCTGCTCACACCCATCCACACCTCTGGGTGACAAATTTGGGTGCTGAACCAAGTGGGGGACACCAGGCTTAGTCTCTCTGCCCGGCAGCACCCACGGGAACACCGAGGGCGCTGGGTGTTGCGCGAGGCAGCGCTGCCCCTTGTGCAACACTGCCCTGGGAGAGCCCTGGGGCTCGGCACGGCCCCACCGGCACCGGCCCGGGGCTGGCACGGCCTCGGCACCGCCGGCAGCACCCAGGGCAGTCCCCTTGTCCCCCTGGGCTCCCCTTCCCGGCAGGCGGAGCCCGGCACCGACAGGGGGTTTTCCCCTTCCGTACAGATTAATGTCTCTGATCCGCGTTTCGAGGTGTGTCGCGATCCCGTTGATTTTGGTGACCCTCAGAGCCGCCCCGCGCCGAGTTTACGCATTTGGAGAGTTCGGTGGTGGAGCAGGGGGACAACCCAGAAATTAACAGCTCCTTCCAGGAGGAAGGATGCAGCGGTGACTCACTTTCAGAAGTGCTTTCTTTTCCTAAAATTTCCCTGCTCTGGCCGCACCACGACCTGCACGGGCTGCTTCCTCTGCCAGCTGCCTCTGACAGCTCCTCCTCTGCCTCCTCCTCGGGGCCTCCCCGGCAGAGGAGGCGGCTGGGGGGGGCTCCATGGGCCCGGGGTGGGCAGGGCTGTGCCCAGGGCAGTCCGGGAGGGGTGGAGGAGCCAGGAGATCTTACTCGCTCAGCAGCAGATTGTCCATTCCTCAGGCTGCCTAGACAGGCTGCTTGCCAGCTGTCCACACATCCATCAATCCATCCATCCATCCATCCATCCATCCATCCATCCATCCATCCATCCATCCTTCCACTCATCCAGCGATCCACCTGTCTGTGTGTCCATCCATCCATTACCTGCGCACCCATCCAACGATTCCTCCACCTGTTCACCTGTCCATCAACCTATCCATGTGATGAACCAACCATCCATCCATCCATCCATCCATCCATCCATCCATCCATCCATCCATCCATCCATCCATCCACCCATGCCCTGCTGTGGCAGGACCCCTGGCCACCCTGGCAGGTGATCAGGGCCCCCAGCCTCAGCTCTCCCCTGGCCACAGGTGGCCCTGGCCCTTCCATATGGCACCATCACCCCTGGGCTGGGCCAGCAGGACACCAGGGCGGTGGCCACCCCGCTGATGGCAAGTGGGTGGCCAGGACTGTGCAACACCCAACGGGGACAAAAATAGCGCCGGTGACCGCATGGGCCAGTGGCAATTTCTTCATCGCCGGGAGCGCGTCACCGGCGTCCCATGACTCGGAGAAGGGACCGAGACAGGAAAGAGAGCGCCCGGAGGGTTGGCAGGAAGCTGGTGGCTGGAAGTGTGTGGGGCTGACGTGGGCAAGACGTGCCAGGACCAGGGCACAGCCCTGCTCAGAACGTGGGAGAGCAGGGGACAGATTTTGGGACAGGATGGGAGCAGAGGTTCCCACCACGCTCACGCTGGGTCTGGCTGAGGACCAGGCACACCCTGGGGGCACCCACTGGCTGCAGCACTCCCCAGGAGGGCACAGCCCCCACCCCATGTACCCCACCTTGCCACAGGACGCCGTGCTGCCAGCAAGGGAAGAGGACGTGGGGACACAGCGGCAGTGTGACAGGGACATCCCCAGGCCTGGGGTCAAGCTCAAGCCTCAGTTTCCCCCCAGTCTGGCCCAGTGTGGGGCAGGGGGAGGATAGGAATGTGGGCCTGGGTTTCCCCAAGGCTGGTGGTTTGCGGGGGGCTGCAGCTTTAACCCATTTTTTCACCCAAAATACATAGCAGAGAATGTGGCTGTGTCCCAGTCACCTCACAGTGGGACCGTGTCCCCCTGTCCCATCCCAGCCCCTGCCACCAACACAGGGACCAGCTCTGGGCAACCTCCCTGGGCTACACAGAAATAAAAATAATAAGAATTTTATTGACTTATCAAAAACTATGTGAAAATACAACTTGTGAGGAGCTGGGGGTCACTGTCACCCCTCCATGACAGGTGACAGCCAGGGCTGGGGGTGAACCAGAGCCCCCCCATTGCCTCCTTGGAGATTTTTGTGGTGCCAGGAGTAGCCCCAGCTCCAGGAATGCTCTCCCCTCCAGGGGGCTGGTCCAGGGGTGTCCCTGAGCATGGCGGCCACTCGTCCCTTCCCCAGGGGACACATCCCACCAGCCCCAGGCTGTCCCCCATAGCACCGCAGTGGCACACCACTGCTCTTTGGCATGTCCCCCCTGTGTCCCCTCCACCTGGAGACACCCACTCTCCCCTGGGCCACCCACCCTGTGCAAGCCGGGCTGGAGGGAGAGGATGGCACACAGGGACTGACCCCTCTCCTGTGGGCCAGTGCCCACTGCCACAAGGCCACCATGTCCCCAGAGCCACCACATCCCCAGCACAGAGGGAGCGATGCTGTGCCCGGCTCTGCCCCGTGCTGGGGGATCATCAAAACTAAAAATTAATGAATAGGGCTGGGGAGGAGGGGAGACACCAAGCTGGGACAGTTGGCGTGGGGACGGCCGGCCGCTATCTGCCGCCCTCCTGCCGCTGCTGCAGCAGCTGGATGACCTCAGCGATGCCCTCCTCGGGGACCTGCCGGGGGACAGAGGGGGTGTCAGCACCAGGGGACACCCCGGGACTGGCAGGGGTCCCTGGGGAGGGGCAGGGGCTCACCAAGGCGTGATCGAAGTTGAAGGTGCTGATGTAATAGGCCGAGATGTCGGCGGCCGCCAGCGGCTCCGCGATCTGCGCCACGATGCCACACTCGTCTGGGGGGGCAAAAGGGGTCTCAGGTCACTGCTACGGGGACATACGGGGACAGCAGTGCCCCAGAGCACCCCCCGGGGGGCAGTGGCACAAGAGGGGACACGGCCACCACGGCCACTCACCGAAGCCGAGGGGCTGCCCCCCGATTCGCACCATCCGCCACAGCTCCCCCGTCGAGCTGGTCAGCAGGAGGTCACTGGGGAACCTGAGGGGGATGAAGCCAAGTGTCACCCCCTGCCTGAGCCCCCAGACCCAGGGACAGAGGGACAGACAGCCCAGGGATGGCACCTACCGCTTCTGGGTCTCAGCATCCATCACGATGGAGATGTAGCCCTCGATGAGGGAGAAGGAGAAGAAGGTGATGGAGTCGAGGTCCTGGCTGCCGGCGGCTGCATCCCACGGCGGGCTGCCGAGGGGGAAGGGGACACAGGGAGGGGTCACGACCCCAAAATGGAGAGGAGAAGGGCTTGGTGGTGGCACTGGGTGAGCATCATGTTGGGGTGCTGCGGGGTGGGGGCAGAGAGGACAGGTCCCCACAGGGTCTGCAGCTCACGGGTGACACCAGGTTTTGGGGCATTCCCAAAAGGCCACGGTGACTCTGGAGCGGGAGCATGCCACCAGAAGGGACCCCATCCCAGAGGACATGGGAAGACCCGGCCAGGAGCATTCCCTCCCCCAGCACCGTTCCCACTGCCTTTTCCAAGCACACCCCCTCCTGCTTCACAGTCTCCCCCCCGGGATTTGGTACAATGGTGGCTTTGTCCCTTGTGTCACCTCGGGGCTCCCACTCCTCACGGTGCAGCTCCTGGGAGTGCGAAACCAGTTCGGAAAACACACCCAGAGCCTGAAAAGCCACTGGAACCAATGGCTGGGATATGTCACCGCAGTTCAGGCGGCACCAGGCAAGAGGCCACCCCCATGTCCCCGTCCCCGGGACTCACCTGTGAGAGTAGAAGAGGACGTCGATAAGCATGGTGGCGATGGCGGGCAGCGTGTCGGGGGCCACCGTCAGGACACAGAAGCGGGTCTGGGGGCTCTGCACCGGGTGCAGCGTGGGGCTGGCAGCTGGCAGGGGAACGGCCGCGCGTCAGGCCTGGGGACAGCTCGGGGACAGTCCCGCAGTGCCACCCCGTGGCCACCGCGCCCACCGCCCGCAGTCTCTCCGGGAGCAGAGGGGCGGCCCGGGCGTCCCAGAGGATGGGGGTACCAACGGTGCGAGCTGCAGCCTCTCGGTGGGGACTGGGTGGCTCCGGGTGTCCCCCAGATGGGCATCTCCAGTGGGAACTGGAGCATCCTGGTGGGGCCCCCCAAATATGTAGGTACCACTGGCGGGAGCAGGAGCCCCTCGGCAGGGACTGGGTGGACCTGGGGACAGGGTGACCATGGGGGTCCCCCAGGATGTGGGAACCACCCATGGGAGCAGCATCTTGGCAGGGACTGGATGGCTCTGGGACAGTGTGGCCTGGGGACAGGGTGGCCTTGGGGTCCTCCAAAGATGTGGGTTCCACTGGTGGGAGCGGGATCATCTCGGTGGGGACTGGGTGGCCCTGGGACAGGGTGGCCCTGGAGGTCCCTCAAGGATATGGGTACCACCAGCTGTAGCTGGAGCATCTGGGTGGGACTGGGTGACCCCAGGGGACACAGAGCCCAGTGTCACTCACGTGGCTTGGGCTGGAGGAAGCCGTTGCTCACGTCATCACAGGTGACAGGGACACACTCGCCGCTCTCCTCCTTGTAGATGTCGAACTCCCCGGCCAGCGTGTGGATCACCACGGGCAGGTCCCGCTCCCGCACCTGCCCCGCGGCGCAGGATCAGGGCCCGGACTGCCACCCCTCCCGCAGGGCACAGCGGGGCCCGTGGGACAGCCAGCCCTTGGACAGCCGGGCACCACCGTGCCTGTCACTCACCAGGATGAAATCAGTCTGGTAGGTGGAGAGCATCAGCACCGAGACGTGGTGCTCGGCCAGCGGCGCGATGACCGACCGCGCGATCTTGGTGACACCGGTGGCCTGGCAGCCGGGGGCTTCCCGCCCGTTGGAGACGACACTGAGCACCAGCCACGTGGAATCTGCCACCTGCATGAACTCGGAGGGCGGCAGCTCTGTGAGGGACAAGGGACACTGAGGCAGGTGGCTCCACAGGGCTCGGCACAGCCGGACACAGAGCCAGGGCCAGCTCAGGCCCTGCGTGTCACACTGTCCCCTGGGTGACGAGCGGACCCAAGAGAGGATCAGCCCCAGGCGTGGGGACACCGGCTTGGGGGTGCAGATGAGCCCCATCCACAGGTGGAATGAGCCAGACAGGGCTCGGCTGCTCCACACTGGGATTTGGCCATAGGGATGAGGGGGGCCAAGGCTACAGCTCCCCAAAACCCAGGATGTGTCTCTCATCCCTGTGCCAGCACCCCAGGCTGAGTGCATGGGGTTGTTGGCATTGCACCCCAAAAACAGCACCACCAGGGCCCTGGGGCTGCCCAGCCCATCCTCTGCCCCCCAGGAACTCCCAGCCCAGCGCCCACCACCAGGAATGCTCATGGGGACAAAAGGAGGGCCATCCCTCTGTCCTGGGGGGTCCCAGCACCTGGTGCCAGCCCGGTGGGGAGAGCCCAGACTGGCAGAGGGCCACAGCTGCTTCCCAAAAATCTGCTGGTGCTGGCAGGATGGGCATATGCCAGCTGTTCCTGCCTCCCACCCACCTTGCTCCAGGAGAGGGGCTGGCACTGCTGGGGCACCCCAGGACTCAGCCAGGCTGCCCCCTCCTCTCTGGGCTCCCCTTTCCAGGAAGGGACGGGCCAGGGCACCCAGAGGGTCTCCAATCCACTCCTCCCATCCAGGAAAGGTGGGAGGCAGCTCTCATGGGAGACCACACAAGGCCCTAGCCCAGCTGAGACCCCAAACTCATCACACCAGTGGTGGAGGGGAGGTTGCACGGGGGGAGGGTCCAGCACCCACTGGGGGGGACCCCATCGCGGGATAGGCTCCATATCCCACTCCCAAACTCGGCGCGGGGCAGGGCGGGAGCAGGGCCGGATCCAGGGCCTCGGCGGGTGTTCCCAGCGCCTGTTCCTGTGCAGGAAGCGCCAGAACAGCCTCGGCTCCGGCCCGGGGCCCAGTGCTGGGAACAGCGGGGTGGGACAGGGACTCGGGGACATGGGGACCTGTCCCAGAGCTCCGTGTTTAATTGCTTTTCAACACCACCCTGGGCGAGGCTGAATGCAAGGGGACCTTGCTGTCCCTGTGTCACCCACCCCAGGGCTTTATCCTGGTCCCCAAGGGAAGAGGGGGCACAGCCCTCCTCTGCCGGGGGTCCCCTCCCAGCCCGGCAGCGGGGGGACACTGGCAGCCCCCCAGCCAAGGGGGGTTCACAGGGCACTGCGGGGCCGCAGGCTCGCAGGACCATTGTTCAGCACTTCCCGCCCTCCCCTCGGGATTGAGGAATATTTGTCCACAGGCCCCGAAATAAAACAATACGTGGGGAACAGCTCTGGCTCTGGGAGCGGGGAGAGCCCGGGACGCGGTCACGTTCCACAGCAAAAGGAGGTGAGACTGGGTCCTGGCCGTGAGTGCCCGTGGCCGGAGCACTGACCCTTGTTCCTTGGGTCACGGCCAAGGATACGCTGAGCCCGGCTCCTGCGGCCTCGGCAGGAAGGTTTGGGCGTGGGAAGCTGGGCCGGGATCCGGACCCTCCGGCTCAGCCCGTTGGGCCGGTACCCCCGGCAGGACCGGCGGAGAGGGTGATGCACGGCACGCACCGGGTCACCAGCAGTGGGGACGTCACCATATGGCACATCCCGGGGAGAGGGACTGGCTTGGAAGGGATCCAACCTCCCCAGGACACCCCAAAACCCGGACCCTGCTGCCGGACAGGGTTCACCCCTGCCAGCCTGGCTGGACCTGTGCTTTGCCCTCCTCTGCCAAAGCACCGGTCGGCCCTCAGCGGGCGGAGGGACAGGATGAAATTGGACACGGGAGCGATGACAGGAGGGCTGCCAGAGCCTGGAGCGCTTCCCGCGGGTATCCCAGGAGGTCCCTGCGCCCTGCCGGGAGCACCCGGGCTTCGGGCTGGCACCGGGCTCTCCGCAGCCTGGTGCCACGGGCTGGGCGGCAGCTCTGCCCGGGAGCAGCAGCCGGAGCCGGCAGAGCCTCGGCCGGGCAAGCCGGTGCATCCCCAGCGCAGGCGCCGAGAGGACGGGATAGGCACGTTCCGAGGGAGCCAAGCACAAGCCGGGACTCGCTCCCTGCGGCCCGGGCGCGGAGCCGCGCTGGGGACGCGCGCAGCCCGAGCCCGCGGTGCCAGCCCGCCCCGCCAGGAACGCCACCGCTCCGTACCTTTGAAGCCCTCCTCGTCCAGCATGACCGTGTAGTCCTCGGGGGTCTCCGTCAGGCTGAAGAACTTGCATCTGAAGAAGAAGAAATCGGTGCTGCTGATCCCAAAACCGCCGCCGTCTCCCGGGGCCGGGAGTCGAGGGAGGAAGATGAGGAGGAGGGTGGTGGAGGCAGAAAGGACGGTACCGGCAGCGCTGGGGCAGGAAGAGCAGCTTGAGCAGCGGGTGGGTGTAGAGCCAGAGCCCGCGGCGGGCCAGGCTCAGCACCCGCACCCGGTGCTCCAGGATGTGCAGGTCCATGGCGGCCGCGCCGCCCCGGGAACCGCCGCCGCTGTAAGGGAGGACACGGGACCGCCCCGGGACCGGCCCAGGACCGCCCCGCACTGCCCCGGGACCGCCTCGCATCGCCCCGGAACCGCCCTGGGACCGCCCCGCATCGCTCCGGGACCGCCTCGCATCGCCCCGGAACCGCTCCGGAACCGCCCCGCATCGCTTCGTCACTGCCCTGGACCGCCCTCGTCGCCCAGGGACCGATCCGGGAATGCTTCGCCGCTCGCCGGGACCGCCCTGTGACCGCCTGCATGGCCCCGGCACCGCCCCGCATCGCTTCGGGACCCGACCCGCACCGCGAGAAAGGCAGTGACCCAGCCCCGGTGCTCCGGGAGCAGCCTCAGTTCAGAGCCCCGGGATGCCCGCACTGGAGACCCGGGATAGCCGCACCGTAGCCTCGGGACCAGCCCCCATACAGAACTCCATGGTGCCCAAACCAGCCCGAATTCAGTGCCCCGGGGTGCCTGGAGCAGCTCCAGCTCAGAGTCCCGGGGTACCCCCGAGCTGCGGCCCTGGGGGTGCCCAAACCAGCCACAATTCAACAGCCCGGGGTGCCCAACCAAGGGAAACCGTCTGGGAGTGCACTGCCACCCCCACCCTGCCCCCTTACCCCAGCACCCGGCCGGGTCCCACATGCTCAGCCCCAACACGAGGCCTGAAGAGGGGATTCACCAAACCAGGGACACCCCCGGGAAAAAGGGGTTTCTGGAGGGAGGAATGGAGGTTTGGGCAGAATTTCTTCCTGCAGGAAGCAGGACAGAGATGGCCTGGGCACCATTTTGGGGTGGGAAGCTGAGCTCTGGGGTGTCATGGAATTAATTAAGGGTCTCGTGGCTCTGTTTGGCCACAGGAGCTGTGACAGTGGGAGAGGGGAAAAGGCCTGGGTGGGGGGATGGGAATGCACCTCATGGCACCCGCCAGGGCCTGGCAGCCACCACTATCACAAGCTGGGGCAGGTCTCAGCCTCCTCCCATTCCACTTCAAACAGGCAGCCCCAAGGCTGGGTGAGACAGTGGGGCTGGGCCACCCTCTGTGGTGACAGAGGAGTGACAGAGCAGTGACAGAGCAGTGACAGAGCAGTGATGGCCGTGCGGGCCTTCCCAGGACCCTGCCCAGCACCTGCCCCCCAGGTTAGGGGAACCAGGGGGGATGAGACCCAGGGAAGGGTGCATGCCAGGGTCAGAATGTCCAGTGCAAATGGGATCCAGGGGAGGGTGCTCCCCAGGGATGGAGAACCATGGGTAGGGTCAGTCCAAGCCAGGGTGCCCCCCGAAGTTGGTACTGGTGCAGCAAGTGGGAGGTGACACCCTTGCCCACGCCACCCTTCACTCCCCATCTCAGGCCAAGAGAGGCAGGAGCCAGGGCTACGCCTTTACACACTTGCTTTATTGACCCCTTTGTACAAAACTGCTTTTCCCGCTTTATTTTACAAACCCACCACCCACCCTCGGGGAGGGCAGGGGGGGCAGAGGGGACCCCCCAACCAGGGAGCACCTGGCTGCTGCTCACCCACCCCATCTCACCTGTGCTGGGGCCTGGGTGGGGGGGCAGCAGTGGTGGGGTGAGCCCTGGCAGGGTAAACACTCCCCCTGAGCTTTGGGGAGCTTGGGGATGGGAGGGGATGGGATGGGGGGGCTTTAGCCCCGAAATTCGGCATCAAATCCCGCCGCCTCTAGCGCATCCTGCCTCGGTCCCTGTCCTGCCTCGGAGGAATAATAAATAGGCTCAGTGAGTAGGTAAGTTGGGTACTACATATAGGGCTATAGCTTGATACATCCTCACTAGATAAAGAGGGGAGCGAGGGGTCCCCCGGCTCCTCGTGTACCCCCAGTGCCCTGCGCCAGGCCTAAGTGCTCAGGAACTGGGGCTGCCCAACTGGCGCAGGGTGGGGGCTACAGGAGGGACCCGGGGGGCGACGGGTCAAGGGGCTCTGGGACGGGGAGAAGGGCCCGAGGGGCAGCCCAGCCCCCCAGCGTGGGGAGGGAGCTCGGGTGGCTCAGCCACCCCCTGCCCGGGCTCCCACCGCTCGTGGTGCCAGCACCCTGCGGGGTGGGCACCCAGCACAGACCCACGGTGTCCCCTTTGGTCACCACACCTGGCCAAGCTCCACGGATGCCCCGAGAGGGCCACGCTGTTCTCATGGAGCCGCACAGCCCCCCTGTCCCATCCCTCCAGCTCAGAGCCCCCAGCGCCGGGTGCCAGGGGTCCCCCTCGGTGTCCGAGCGCCCGGGTCCGAGCGCAGCCCCGCTGAGCCCGGCTGTCCGGGGTGTGGGCCGGGCCCTACAAGTACGTGTCCTCGCTCTCCCGGGAGCTCAGGCTCTCCTTGGACTGGTGGTGGGGGGAGACCTGGGGGTGCAGCAGCTCCCGGGTCGTGCCGGGTGCCCCGTTGCCCTCGGCCCCGGGGCCGTTGGCAGGACTGGCTGGGCCCTTTTCCCGGCTCTTCTCCTTGCTCTTGCGGGCCTTGGGCACGGGGGCGGGCCCGGGGGAGACGATGATGGAGGGGACGGGCTCCAGTGCCTTGCGCGGCGCGGGCTCCGCCTCGCTGATGGCCTTGGCGCCGTGCAGGCGCGGGGGGGACTTGCACTGCAGCTCCCCGTGCGTCTCCCGCCACTTCTTCAGCTGGATCAGGTGCTCCCGCTCGATCTGACGCTCCGTCACCGGCAGCTCGATGACCTGTGGGGACACTTGTGCCATAAGCGACAGTGCCACCGGGGCTGGGTGTGGGATCCCCCTCGGGGCAGAGGCAACCCCTAACCAAGCTTTCTGGGGGCTGCTCCCCATGCTCTGCCCACCCAGGGACAGCCCAGTCTGGCAGCACTGGCCAACTGGGTGGCACTGGGTGCCCAGACCGTCCCCAGCACCTCACCTCCTGCACCAGGAAGGCCTCCTGCATGATTTTGGGGCTGAGGGCCCTCAGCCTCTCCATGGTCTCATACTGGCCCTGGCAGGATTTGAGCTTGTCCGAGGAGCCCAGGGTGTGTTTGAGCAGCACCAGGCCTACCCGGAAGATGATCTTCACTCCTGCAAGAGGAGACGTGAGGCAGTGAGTACCAGGCAGGACAGGGTGACACTGCCACCATGTCCCTCAAATGCTGTGGGGCAGCAGATCCCAGTCCCACTAACGGGACATGCAAGAGGGTGAATTTGGGATGTACATGCCTCCTAACCCCCAGGAAAACAGCCCATCTCCACCCCAGGCATGTGGCTGCCCCAAACCTGCCCTTCTACAGGTGCCATCCCATGGCCGTGGGGAGTGCAGTCACCCTGGGAGGAGGAGGAGGAGGATGGTGGGGAGCTCCTACCTTCACAGAAGAACATGTCCCAGACGCGCAGGACGGAGCTCCAGGGCAGCGTGCGGGAGAAGGCGCACATGAACCACTCCGTCATGTACAGGATGGGGTCGATCTTCTGCTTGCTCAGGTGCTTGTAGGCCACAGGTGAGACCTTGTGCAGCAGTGAGAAGAGGATCTGCCCGTCCAGCTGGATGGCTTCCTGCAGGGACAGGGACCAGCATCCCAGTGAATACCCCAGCCCTGGGATCAGCTGCCAGTGCCCACCGCCTGCCATGGGCAGGGACACCTCCCACTAGCCCAGGCTCCTTGGCCTTGGACACTGCCAGGGATGCAGGGGCAGCCACAGCTTCTCTGGGCACCCTGGGCCAGGGCCTCCCCACCCTCACAGGGAACAATTCCTGCCCAATATCCGATCTAATGCTGCCCTGTAGGAAGCCATTCCCCCTTGTCCTGTCCTCCAGGCCCTCGTCCCAAGTCCCTTTCCAGCTCTCCTGGAGCCCCTTCAGGCACTGGAAGGGGCTCTGAGGTCTCCCTGGAGCCTTCTCTTCTCCAGGTGAGCAGCCCCAGCTCTCCCAGCCTGGCAGAGGGGCTCCAGCCCTCGGAGCAGCTCCATGTTTCCTCCGAACTGGCTCCAGCAGCTCCAGGTACTTCCTGTGCTCTGCCCCAGGGCTGGAGGCGGCTCTGCAGTGGGGTCTCACCTGAGTGGGGCAGAGGGGCAGAATCCCCCTCCCCTGCTGCCCACACTGGGGGATCAGCCCAGGACACATGGCCAGGGCATGGCCAGCCCTTACCCATCAGCACCCCCGAGTTTTTCTCCCCAGGGCTGCTCTTGATCCCTTCATCCCCAGCCTGGGTTGATCCTGGAGGTTGCCCCAGCCCAGGTGCAGCACCTTGCAGGTCCCTGCCACTGCTGAAAGTTTAATGAGCCCTTTACTCACCAGTTTCTCGCTGTAGTAGCCAGGGAGGTACTTCTCACAGATCTGCACCAGACACCAGAACGCTTGCTGCAAGCCAAGGGACAGCAGGTGAGCACCCAGGGGACATCCCTGCGGCCCTCTCCCTGCTCCCAGGGACCACGGGAGAGGCTGGGAAGCAGCAGAGCACCCCTGGGGCACTCTGGATTGCACCCCACTCATCAGCACCCCCCCAAAAGGGCCGCACACCCTCCAGGAGGCCCCAGCTGTCCCCTGCCCTGAGCCGCGTGCCCGTACCTCGGCCGGCATGTGCATGAGCAGGACGGCAGCGATGGGCGCCTGGGCCTGGCAGTACCCCTCCTCCGGGCGGTACAGCGTGTACGCCTTCAGCACCCGGAACAGGTCCTGCTGCCTGCGGAGACACCCGGCACAGGTGGGCACACGGCACGCACACGGCCCAGCAGCCTTCCCCGTGCATCCCAGGCACGAGCCTGGGTCAGTCCCCGGCTGGGATCCCTTTTCCACACAAACCCAGGGCTACAGGACACAACAGCTCTGGGAAGCTCTGCCCACAGAATGCACATCCTGCCTGGATCTGGGAGTCAAGGCATGGAGACAACTATCCGGCTCAGGGTGAGCCATGGACAGGCAGGGACCCAGCTGCAAGCACAGAAGCACACATGCTCCCCAAGACATTGGGAGCAGCATTTTCCTGGTGAAAGGGAGGCCGCAGGCTGCCACCTCCTCCCTCTGCCCCCCTGCCATGGCAATTCCCACCCCATTGGGTGTCAGAGCTGGTCCGAGCCACCCTGTTTTCAGTCAGTGGATGCTCTGTGACTGTGGGAGTATAGGGACTGTTGGAGGAATGGGGAGGACACTGGAGACACGAGTGTGGCTCCATGAGCTGCGATAGACAGTGCCCACCCCATGGCTGCTGAGAACTGGACACACAGTAGCTCCACGTACCCATGGCCTCCACGTGAGACGAACATCTCATGGAAGGGGAACTGCCGATGGAGATCCCGCTCAATGACATCCAGCCACTTCGGATCTCCTGTGAGAAGGTCCAGTTCCTGAGGAGGAGAAGACTGGGGTGAGCAGCACCCTTGAAACCGCTCCAAGATGTCTGAGATCCCAACGTACACCCAAGCCCTAGCAGGAGCAGGAGCTACCCCAGCACTGCCCCCTCCCTGGTGGAGCAGGAGGGTCCCCAGCAGGACTCACATCAAACTTGCCCATGTTCTGCTCCAGCTTGACCTTGCTCCCAGAGAGGTACTGCCAGGCACGGCCCCGCAGCGAGGGCGGGATCCCCTTCTGGCACCGCAGCCGGATCTGCGGGAGAGACACAGCCGTCACGGGAAAACCACGGAGCACTGGGAAACAAAGAGGCTCCTGGGGCAAGGTGGGAGTCAGGCCAGCAGCATGGCCACAGGCTGGCCCTCTGCTGCTTCCCAAACAAGAAGTGTCCCTGAGCCCCTGGGATGCAGGGATGCCAGCTGGAATGGCAGTCAAGGCTGCACCAGCAGCACGGGGGAGCTGCCAGGGGCCCAGCCAAGGCTTTGTGGCTTGCAAACAGCTCCAAACAAGCCTGGCACTGCCTCAAAGCCGGATCCTGCTGGGAAGTGGAAAAGCAAACATTGGAGCCAAGGTGGGGAGCGGGTGGCTCTGTCCACATGGGAAGCACTGAGGACACAGGGGAGGCTCCCCAGCCTCCAATCCAGCCTCCCACTCCCCCATGGGGCCATGGAAAGCAGGGATGTGCATCCTGACGAGCGTCTCAGCCTTTCCACCTGCTCATCCTGGGCAGAAGGGCAGGTCTGGTCCTATCTCCACGCACAGCCAGATCCTGAGGCCCCTAGGGCCAGCTCCGTGCCCACAGTTTCCGGTGCCCCTGGTTTCCTTGGCACTGGGCACCAGCCAGGAGCAAAGTCCAGGCGAGGCAGTCGGTGCTTACCCTGCGTGGGAAGGTGAGCCAGCTTAGCCCTGGTGCTGCCCGCACCAGCAGGAACCAAAACAGAGCCCCCAGCATCCCCTTCCAACTTCCCATCACAGCAGCAGCTCCAAACCACAGAATGATGGAATGGTTTGGGTTGGCAGGGACATTAAAGACCTTCTCTTTCCATGGGCAGGGTCACCTCCCACTATCCCAGGTTGCTCCAAGCCCCATCCAACCTGGCCTTGGACACTTCCAGGGATCCAGGGGCAGCCACAGCTTCTCTGGGCACCCTGTGCCAGGGGCTCACCACCCTCCCAGGGAACAATTCCTGCCCAATATCCCATCTAACCCTACCCTGTAGGAAGCCATTCCCCCTTGTCCTGTCCTCCAGGCCCTCGTCCCAGGTCCCTCTCCCGATCTCCTGGAGCCCCTTCAGGCACTGGAAGGGGCTCTGAGGTCTTCCCGGAGCCTTCTCTTCTTCAGGTGAACACCCCCAGCTCTCCCAGCCTGGCTCCAGAGCAGAGGGGCTCCAGCCCTCGGAGCAGCTCCACGGCCTCCTCTGGACTGGCTCCAGCAACTCCACATCCTTATGTGTCCTTCTCCCCACAGCCCTCAGCCAGGGCATGCAGCAAGGTGGGCCCCACAAGCCTGGTGCTTTCAGCACAGCCCCCCTCCACAACACATCACAAAATCCCAGCACAGCCTCCACTCCCCTCATGTCCCTGCTCGGGTGGCACATCTCAGCTGTGCCAGGGCTCTGAGAGCAGAGGCCAACAGCTCCCAAATCCTCCCCAGGCCTCTCCTGCCTGCCCGGGGCTCTGTTTCCGTTTGCTGGAGCAACTGGGGAGCAGGTGGTTGCTTCCAAGCATGGTACCAGCACCTCCCCAGGGGGTTTGCTGCTCCCTCACTGGTTGTTTACACGGGCAGGTCCCCTTGTGCAGGCAGGAAACACAGCAGGCGATGCCCAGGGGTGCTGTGGGCAGCTCCATGGCTGCTGACAGCTCCCATTTCCAGCCAGCTCCCCTTCCTGCTGGCCAAGCTGCCAGGAAGGAAACCGCCTCACTGGGTTTCGGTTTGGCAGCCCCTCCAGCTGGCCGGGCCAGCGCCACTGGGGCTGAGCACCTCCATCCTCTCGGTCCCACAGGGGTGCTGCCATTACCCCCGCGATCCCACCGTGTTCTTCCAGGGACTGGGAGTGTGTCTGGGCTGAGGGATGCTGAAAGGTAGGTGAAGTCGGAGCACTGCCCACGCCAGGAGAGCAGTGGGAGCTGCCCACCCACACGTCTGCCCTCCTTCCAGCACGCGGTGCTGGCACGGCTCAGCACCACGAAGGATGTGGGGTCAGGTTCCTCTGGGATCAGGGCCAGGCAGGGAGCGTTTTGGGATGCTGGAGCGGTGCAGGTGTGAGCAAGCCCGGCAGGAGCTGGCCCAAGGGATCCCCGGGCTGCCTGCCAACCCTGGTGAGGCAGCCAGAAAAGTACTGGGGTTTTTCAGAGGCTCAGGAAGCTCCCCCAGAGCAGCAGGGACCTGCACCAAGCAGGCTCCTGCCAGACCAAGGATAGTTGACAGCATCCAAGGCCAGGCCTGGCAGCCTTCCCTGAGCAGCCCCAGGGATCCAGGCCCACAGCAGCATTCCGGAGCAGCTTCTCCAAAGCTCCAGGCATGGATTTTTGCTGCAGGACAGACTATACAGCACATCAGCCCCATGGAGACTCCCAGAGGTTCGGCCCAAGCACAAGGGAGCTGCTGTGCCAGGCGCTGGGCTGCTGGAGCATTCACCCCATCCCGGAGGGCACCCTGTGGCACACGGCCGGAGAGCGGCGGAAATTGCCCACGGAACAAAGCGCCCGCCTGCCGTGGCCCAGAAAACTCTCCCAAATCCTTTAAGAGCAGCCAAGAAACAGATGAGGGATTCCGGTGTCGTTCACCAGGCACTGAGTGGGGAGAGCACTTTGGGCACACTGAGGGGTGCCAGGAGACTCTGCCAGCACGGGGAGGAGAAGGAGAAGGCCCTTCGGCCACTCTCCGCCACTGCTGCCCCATGCCAGCAGCCTCACTGCTCCCAGCAGACACACAGCAGCAACCCTGGACTTGCTGCATCCCAATTCCAACCTCATCTGCAGGCTCAGGGGATCAGGGAGCACCAGCAAACCAAGCCATGGAGCCACCACACCAGGAGTCTCCTGGGGACCCCAGTTCGCAGACCAGTGTCACGCGCATCAGGCTCAAACATTTCCTACCCAGAGCTTTTTTTGGTCTGCAAGATGCTCAGAACAGAAGTTTCCATGAGCAAACAATTCCCATGGCTGCCTGCAGGCCGCCAAAGAAGCCCTAGGAAGGCTCCAGCCCAGCAGGGAACAGTTGGAGGCAGAAGTGGGCTGGCTCGGAACCACTCAGCCCCCCCAAACTCTAGTTTCCAAGGGGAATGAACAGCCCATTCAAGCCAACAGCATCATCCAAAGGCATACAGACGCCTGTCTGCAGGGAATCAATGACACCAGGCTGCCTCAAAGGGACACCGCTGTGCCTGGCTGTCCCTCCCTGCCACCTCCCAGGGGGGACACGACTGTCACTTACCTTCTTGTGTTTCTTGGCCATCCACTTGTCCCAGTTGTTGAGCATATCCAGCCACTTGGACTCCCGCTGCCGGAGCACCTCCAAGGGCACCTCCTCCAGCCTGCGGGACCGGGAGGAAGAGGCCGGTCAGTGGGTGCCTGGCCATCCCTACAGCACTGCGCCTCCCTGGCCTCCCGGGCAGCCTGGGTGCGCCCCATGCCCAGGTGGCTGCACCCCTCAAGGTGCAGGGCTCAGCTCAGGACACACTCGGCAGCACCGGCGTTCCGGCAGCTGCCGGAAGTGCTCGCCACCCGTGAGTGAAGTCACCGTGCCAGCACAGCAGCTCAAACCTCTCGGGAGCAGCCTGCACTGCACGCACCACGTGCCGCAGCATCCCCAGGGACACGCCAGGAAGGTGAGGGATCAGCAAGGCCTGATCCCTGTGGCAGGGGCCGGCTGCACACAGAGAGAGCCAGGGCCATAAGCATCGTGTCATCCACACAGCTCCAGCCACGCTGCGCTCCCAATGCCTGGCGCTGCTCCAGGCCCGGCGCCGAGCCCGGACCAGGGTCCCTTAGGAGGGAGGGGAGTGTTTTCCAGAAACGGCTCAGCCTAGCCAGGGAATCCGATTTAACCCTGCTGAGGCGGGGGGATGCTGCTGCGATGCTGATGCTGGCACCATGGCCTGCAACCCCCCATGGCACCACATCTGTGCAGAGATGGGTGACAGGCAGCTCGGGCAGGCCCTGGGCAGGGACATCCAAGGAGAGCAGACGCTCCTTCAAGCCATCAGTGAAGACTCGATGCCTTCCCAGGCTCTGCTCCACACTGTCCTGTGGCCACACCAATCTCAGGAAGAGTCAGATCCTTCCTGAAGACCCAAGGACAGTGGCCTGGTGCTGAGCATCCTCCAGCAGCCAGCCCCGCTACAGGACATGCAGGCCCTGCCTCCTCTCTCCACATTCCGAGCCGGAAAGCGAGCGGCACGGCGAGTCCAGGGCCGCATCCAGCTGGCAGCACTGCCCTGCGCCCGGCCCAGCCCTTCCCCGCTGAGTCCCACCCGGGGCGAGCGCGATTGTTCCGAGAGCAAACCCGCTCCCAAAGGATCTGCTTTGCTTGGCTCCCCACCCTCCGCAGCACGGCCAGGCATGGCCGGCAGCTCCCCAGCCCGGCACGGGGATGGAGGCAGCGCTGGCCTCCAGCCGGGGCTCCGTGAGGCGTGGGAAGCTCGGGAGCGCGGGACGCTGGATACAGGAGCTGGCTGCGGGCCTGCTGGAGCCCTGCCAGCACAGACTGGAAGCTGCTCCCAGCTGATGGCTGCTTGGCAGCGGGCACGGAGCGAGGACCGGCTGCATTTCATATGGCCGAGGCAGGAGGACGGGGTGGGAGCACTCCAGGCGGAGAAGTGACGGAATGCCCTATGCCAGGAATGCACTCCTCTGCATCCACACTGTGGGTGACATCCCCACAGTTCAGCCCTTCCCGGTGCCCTCAGACCCTCCTTGGATGCCAGGACCCCCTGCCTGCCCTTCCTGTGCTTCCACTGCCAGCAGGGCAATCCCAACTCTTCCAGCCCCAGCAGGAGGTCATGGATTCCCCTTCATCCGCTCCTGGACAGACAGTGAGCCAATAAAGCCCTGGAGCAGGGCAGGATTGGGCCTCAGCACATCTGAGGGGTGCTGCAGGAGGCTCAGTCCCCAGTGACTGCAGCCAGCACACTGTCAGCACCCCTGGGAGCAGCCACTGGCCTCCAGCACCACGACCTTCATCCAGAGGAGCTGCTGCCCGCTGCACCCCGGAACAGGGACACCCACCCCAGGGACAGCCACAGGAATGACAGCCAGGACAAGTGTCCCCTAAACGTGGTGTGTGGCCAGGACAGGGCGCAGCACCACGGTAAGGAGAGGTCACACCACTCCCGCAGTGCCGAGGGACAAGGTTTATCACCCGGAGTGATGCACCTTGCCCAGTGGCAACATTCCAACCTCCAGCACCTTTTCACCCCACAGACCCACCCAGTAACACCCACAGGCTTATGGGGGGTGAACATTCTGCTCCTCATAGACAGGGAAACTGAGGCACAGCTGGAACCAGAGCATTCAGGTGGGCAAAACCCAGGGAGCCTGCTCCAGGCCATGTCCCAGCGGGAGAGGAGCTGGCTGACACGCATTGTCCCCACTGCCATCCCGACTTTCTCTGGGCGTTGCTGTGAAAGCAGGGCCAGGAAGGCAAGCACCAAACACGCTGCCGAACCAGCTCGACGGCAACAGCACATTCCTGGGTGTCAGCACCGCCCTGGGGCCCAGCACCTCGGGTTAGCCTCACTTCCTCCGAGGATTTCCTCTGCAGAGCGGGGTGACCATGGCGCCTCTGCCAGCACTACCAACAAGGGGTCCTTGGAAGGACATCATGGCCTTGCCTCCTTGGCTTGACAGAGGCCAAAAGTCCACTGGAATCAGTGCCTGGAGCTGGCCAGACACTGACCTCGGTGTGCTGGCAGCGCCCAGATCCCAACCAGAGTGGACACCGCTTCCCAGCCATTTCCCCTCCTTGGAGAGAGACGGGACAGCCGAAATAGCTTTTGGGGCTCTTCTCAGAGCCATCAGAACATCATGGAATGGTTTGGGATGGAAGGGACCTTAAAGCTCATCCTGTTCCACCCACTGCCCTGGGCAGGGACACCATCCACTATCCCAGGCTGCTCCAAGCCCCGTCCAACCTGGCCTTGGACACTGCCAGGGATCCAGGGGCAGCCACAGCTTCTCTGGGCAACCTGTGCCAGGGCCTCACCACTCTCACAGGGAACGATTTCTTCCCAATATCCCATCTAATCCTGCCCTCTGACAGAAGGAAGCCATTCCTCCTTATCTTGTCACTCCAGGCCCTTGTCCAAAGTCAGGAGTCCAGCTTCCCTTGCAGCCCCTTTAGGCACTGGAAGGGGCTCTAAGGTCTGCTCGGAGCCTCCTCTTCTCCAGGCTGAACACCCGCAGGACTCCCAGCCTTACTCCCTGGTTCACATCCCGGCTGCTGCAGCCTCCGCCGCGGGCACGAACGATGCCTGACACCGGTCCCCGGCGGCCCCGCGCCCAGCCCGGGGGCGGCGGGGACAAACCCCCCCGGGGCGGGGAGAGCCGCGGCCGGCCCGGCCCAGCCCCAGGCCCGGCCCTGCGGGGGCCGAGCGGCCGGAGCGGAC
>VZTG01005766.1:72782-87841 GCA_013397845.1 Melanocharis versteri | reverse complement strand
TGAGACATAACGGGATGGACTGGGACCAGTGTGAGACGTAACGGGATGGACTGGGACCAGTGTGAGACATAACGGGATGGACTGGGACCAGTGTGAGGCATAACGGGGCTGTATTGGGACCTGTATAAGGCATAATGGGGCTGTACTGGGACGTGTATGAGCCATAACGAGCTGTATTGGGACCAGTATGAGCCAAAGAATGGGTTGTACTGGGACCAGTATGGGCCATAACGAGCTATACTGGGTTCTGCATGAGATATAACGAGCCATACTGGGACCAGTATGAGCCATAACGAGCTGTACTGGGACCAGTACGGCCCATAACAGGCTGTAATGGGATCTGTATGAGATACAACACGGCTGTACTGGGACCAGTGTGAGATAAAATGGGCTATACTGGGACCAGTATGGGCCATAGCAGAGCTGTACTGGGACCTGTATAAAGGAGCTGTAGTGGGACCAGACTGAGCCACAGTGGGGCTGTGCTGGGGCTGTACTGGGATGGCACTGGCATTCCAGGAGGGCTGGATACTGGGACTGCAGGAGGGTTGTGCTGGGAAACACGGGCTGAACTACGGTTGCAGTGGGCACACACCTGGATGGGGCACTGGTGGGATCTGTTTCCCACTCCGAAGCTGGCCCTGTCCTGCAGATCCGACAGCCAGACCACTGCCGTGTCACCCCAAGGTCTCCATCCACAGCACCCCAGACAGGTAAAACCGGCCTGGCTCTCCCAAAAATAACACACCAAAGGATCTGTAGGAGACTGGGATGTGCTGGGACCTGTCCCTGGTAAAGCCTTCCAGGGGCAGGTCCATCCCACCTCCAGACACTTCTCCAGAGCCCAGCGCTCCATTTCCTCCCTCTTCCAGCACAGAATGGGGGGTTATTGGAACAATCCCTCTAAAGGTGGGATTGTGCCAAAGAAAGATCGAATGAGGCTCCTTAAAATCAGCAACTCAACCTACTTCCAGATTTTTCTGGCAGCCAGGCCCCGCCAGTCCTTGCTGCTTAAGCGGAAAGCTCGGATGGCGCTTGTTTTGTACCAGACCTCCACACACACAGTCTGTTGCAGCATTCATCCCTTGGATTTAGATGGAAACAGGCTGGCAAGGCTCAGTGCAAGTGATTTCCAGGGGGGAGTTTTCTTGCTGGAATGCCGGTAAAGGGGCTTGGCTGACAATGTCACCGAGGGAATGGAGGGAGCAGCTCCCACTGGGAAGCGTGGGCACCACGCTCTGAGCACAGCAGGAGGAGGAACACAGGGTGACCTTCAGCACAGCCCGGCACAGCCAGGCCCAGCCTCAGTTACAAACACAACTTCTCCATTTCGGAGCTCTCTTGGCAGCTTTTTTCTATCTGCTCTGGAAAACCCCGCTCACTGCCTGTTTTCTCTGGGATTGTACCTATTGTCTGGTTTTTAACAGCAAAGGGAAGTGATTATCCCGCCTTCCTGCGGGGCAGGAGCACCCTGCATCCACCGTCCAGCCACACGCTCTGAATTCCTGCAGCAGGGAGGGGAGCAGGCTGTGACAGGGACAGGTGGGGTCAGAGACAACAGCTGGACACTGTGGCCAGGGAACACCGGCCACCTGTGCTGGGCCAGTGCCAGCCACCGTCCCCACAGCCACAGGGCTTCCTCCAGATCCCAGGGGAGCACACCAGAGGCAGGAGGATGCCGGCTCTTCCCTCCTGCTTCATCCCTCTCTCTCCTCCTAAGCATGGAATAAGGTAAACAGGATGTTCCTGCACTGCCTGACCACGACTAAAAATACATAGAGAATAATAATCTATGGCTTTGGGTTACCAGAAAAAACAGAGGTACCCAAATCCCAGACACCTGCCTCTTCCTGGGCACCTAATTCCATGCATTAACTCTGCTGTGTTGTGTTCCTACCAAACTCTGACTGAAGGCCCAGAGATCATCTGTTTTCCAGACCCAGATGCTCTCCAGGACCAAGAGATTCCAGCTGCAGGATATAATTGTAAATCACATTTTCCAATAAAATTCTTGCTAAGTTCAGAGTATTTTTTTCCCCCTCACACGCAGACATAAGCATTCCTTCAGGAATGACTGAGGAGCACCAGGGAAACTTCAACAAGCCCCTTTTCTTGCAGCTTTTCCCAGAAAGTAAGAGGATTTCCTATTGTAAACTGCTTAATTACAAATCCCGATGTATTTCCCCATCCGAACGCTCCGAAACCAGGCACATCTCCATTAAAAACCCCAAATCCAAGGAAGGAGAGCTGCATGTTTATTAAAACAAATCACAGGCTGTCCAGAGCAGACCCAGATCTCCTTTATCACAGGAACAGCCACAAGCTCATGCTGAGGGAGGAAAAACTTCCAAGTCAGGGTCAGTACAAGATCCAAGACAGGGAAAGAACAGAAACAAGGGGGTTAATAAGTGTGTGGAGAAGAAGTTTTCAATTAGCAGGAGGTTAAATGAAGCAGTGAGTGCTGAGGGCAGACAGATGATGCTCTTGGGCACCATAAATCCCTCAAAGATGGATCTAAACTAAGCTGGGCATGACCTTGATGTCTTTTCTCGAGGGAATTCAAGGGAGAGCCGGCACTCGAGCAAAGCACTGATCACTACAAACTACTCACTACACTGATACATTTCGGGGCTCCATCAGCTTCTCCTCTCATCAGTGGGGGTCAGAGCCTCTCTGTTCAAACTACAGCTGGGGGGCAGTGAATGCAGCCCCAAAGAGGCCAGAAAGGAAACAGGATTGGGAGGGCTGGGGTCACAACACGGACATGTTACGTCTCAGGGCTCCACGGCTCCTATTTCTTCCTGCCTCCTCTCTCTTTGAGTGCCAGGTGAATCAGAGAGCCACTTGTCATGTTGTAATAAGCCAGGGAGTTGGAATCCTTGATGAAGATGCCCTGAGGGGAGGAGAAAAGGAAAAAAAAAACACCAAAGAGCAGTCAGAGCAAACCTTAGTGTTGCCTTAGTGTTGCCTTCCCACAGAATCCCACCCGGATCCCAACCCTCCTGCTCGGAGTAGGGGACAGAACACTGCAGGCTTTGAAGACCCCAAAGAGATCCCAGTGTCCACAATGGACACTGGAGGTCGGTACAGAATCCTAGAATGGTTTGGGTTGGAAGAGACCCTAAAGATCCCCCCATTCCACCCTCCTTGCCACAGGCAGGAACACCTTCCACTAGGCCAGCCAATATAGACAATGTGGCTCCTACAACACACAGATAAAGAGTCACCACAAGTGGAGTTATTAAGACTCCACTCTCTCCCCAACCTTTTTTTTTTCCCCTTAAAAATAATGAGCTCAGCTCCCTTTCTCGTTAAGGGTTAACAGAGTATCTGCCCACAGATGAACTCCTGAGGAGATAAGTGCACAAAGTTCACTGCTTAGGCAGCAGGTTGTGCCTGCCTGGGCACATGCATGACTGGAAATAAGTCATTAAAAAGGAACGGGGCCTTTCTCACAGCTCCAGCTTCGAGAGGAAGAAGAGAGAGAGAGAGAGGGGGAGAGCTCTTCCCTTCCCTGTTTTGGAGAAAGCTTTCCCCGAGCTGCCAGGGCTCCAAGGCACGCTCGCCCACCTCCCGGAGCACACACAGCAGAGCTGTGGGAGCAGGCTGCTGCAGTTAAATGTCAAAAAAAAAAAACAAAAAACAACACTCTAATAAAACAAGAGGCTGATTTCAGAGAAAGCCACATCAAGTTCGGAGGACTCATCTGCAGCAGCAACAATGTGAAAATCCACTAATCATCTATTAAAGGCCTGTCCTACTGTAACAGAGGGCAGTTCTGTCACGGCTGTGCTGTGCAGGCAGGAAAAACATTCCCTTTGCTCTTCCAGTATCTCACTGTGCATTAAATTATACATTACAATTTTTCTTTATAAAAAAGTTATGTGAGAGAATACACTGAAGGAACAACCAGCATTTGAAGGGCTTATACCCACCTCGTACTGCAGCTTCTGCTTTCCAGCTGGCATCCCTGTGGCCTCATGGATCTTAACCTTTATAACAGACACCTGGGGGGGATCAAAGGGCTCCTTCAGTGCTTTTGTCCCAGTCCTGCTCCCCAGCCCCATGGAGCTGGAGTGTGGGGAGCAGGCTGAGCTCCCAGCTGCTGCTCTCACAGGCAGCACACAGAGCAGGGCAGGGCAGGAGGATGAGCTACATGCCTGGTCTGAGAGGGGCAGGGTGAACACCAGCACTTGGCCGTTCAGCTTCCATTCTGTCTTGTCCTGCATGTTGGGAACCTGGACTTTGACCGTGACCGGGCCCTATGGGAAAACACAGATAAAGTCTCTCAGGGCTGTGATAACACAGCAGCAGACTAAGTATTTCCATATCTTGACTCCTCAGTAAACACACTGAAAGGTGTTTACAAGTTACTCCAACGCTTCCACAATAAAATATTTAGTTGGATTTCTCTTCCCTTTGTGTGCCATCTATCGAGCACCACACACACTGACAGTGTCACAGGGTAAAGGTGTGAAACACTGAACAGGAAACACATTCTCTGTGCACATGAAACCACAGAATCACACATTGGTTTGGGTTGGAAAGGACCTTCAAGTCCATCCAGTCCAACCCCCTGCCACAAGCAGGGACACCTCCCACTATCCCAGGCTGCTCCAAGCCCCACCCAACCTGGCCTTGGACACTGCCAGGGATCCAGGGGCAGCCACAGCTTCTCTGCGCAACCTGTGCCAGGGCCTCCCCACCCTCACAGGAATTCCTTCCCAATATCTCACCTAAATCTCCTCTCTTACTTTAAATATTCCCAGAAAAAACATACAGCCCTTCCTAAAGATTTAAAACTCCTCCTGTGATGCTGGCACTCCTCAGGAAGGAACTGAGGCTCACATTCAGCTCACCTTGTTATGGAATACACCACATTACCCTACTATCATGTTGGCATTGATACTCTAATCTCTTTGCATCTCCAGCTTAGCCCTCCTGTCCTTGAAAGCTCATTAGCAGCTTTAGTTCTACTCTGCATTATAACCTACCTCTCACTGCCCTTAATTACAGAAGAGCACTATCCCACTCTGTGTAGCTCTTCCCAGTAAGAGAGAAAAGGAGTTTGGTTTGCTCAGGAATGACAAAAGGAGGGAGATACCTCAGCAAGTCCCTTCTTTGCCAGGTATTTTTGACCCTCTGTGCAGGGAATTGGCTTTACAGCCCCTTTGGAGCTGGAGTGGAACAGCCCAGCTGACCCACACACAGACCTTGTTCCTTCGCAGAAACTCCTCCTCTGGAATCAGGCTGTCCTCACTCTTCAGTTTCTTGGAGACCGGCTCATCCTCCATGGGTGGCGGGGGGTGAACGGGAGGCATCGGCGCTGGGGACGGGACTGGAGCCACGGGAGGCGCAGGGACAAAGGCTGGAATGGATGTGGGACACACAACACAACCCACAGTCAGCCCCTGAGTGCACAGCAAACACCCCCGCACAACAAAAACGCTTTGAGCAGAGCAGGACAGGCTGAAAATAAATGCCACAATACATGGAGGAAGTTACAACCAACAGCAATATGCAAACTTCAAACATTCGGAGAGCTCTTATATTGGGAAGCATTCCAGGAAGAGATAACAAGGCATGAGAGCTTCCTGCAGATCTTGCAAAAAAAGAACACGCTCTCAGTTTGGCAGGCAGCAGTGCCAGCTCCTCCAGTTAGGGAAGAAAAGAATATGAAAAAAAGGAAGAATTGCTTCTTACATCATGCTTTTTAACTTCAAAGCACCTAATGAGGAAAAGGGCCAGCAAACAGCTTTTCCTCCAGCAGCAGCAGCTTCTGTGAGGAGCTGTAACACCCACTGAGGTGCTGGCAGCTCCTCTTTACCCCGCATTCCTAATTTTCACCCGGGCAGGCTCCTGGGGCCACAGGATTCCCTGCATTTCATGGTGCAGGAAGAGCCTGGAGCCCAACAGCAGGACTAGATAAGCTGTACCAAACACTCCAAATCTCTTAACAACACAACTTAGGGCCTGCAGTCCCAGTTACACACCAGTACCAGGGCACAGGAGGAAAAAGACTCCAAGCTGAAGCCCGTTACAAAGGAATTATCTGACAATTCCCCAGGAAAAACTGAAGTCACTGACCTGTGGGGACTATCATGGGGGGTGGGCGGGGGCTCATGATGGGGGGAGCAGAGGGGGGCATGGGCACCACGTTGATCCGTGGGGTGTGGATTATGGGAGGCATGGGGGTGGCTATGACGGATCCCGGGGGCAGCCGGACCACGGACGTCATGGGGGGACGAGGCATGACCGGAACTGCAGAGACCACGGCGGCACGGACAGGAGGAGGCATCTGGGGAGAGAAGTGAATTTCCTTAGCAGGAATGCCCAGGGCTGGCCACAACCCCGATTAAAATAACAGGGAAACACAGAACCGTGGGTTCTGCTGGCCAGAGACTTGCAGGGAGCCTTAGTGGCCCCACCATATGGGGAGCCCGAGCTGCTCTGAACAGGCACATAAGCCTCATTAACAGATTAAGGGGGTCCTCCTTCCCTCCCCACTTCGGGATCAGGCCTCCAGGCACTTATTTCCTTTGCTAAATTGCTGTTTGGGACTCACACAGCAGATCCCTTCTTACCTTGGGCTGCTTTTGTCCAACATCACTTTACACTACACAGGCCCCCAGCCATCCCTTTCCTAGCCATATTCTCTGCCTCCAAGATCCCACTGCCCAGCTGATCCCAGTCTTTTTGATACCTCTAAGGTAAAAACTCCACCTAAGTATTATATTCCATTTTTAACAGCAAGTTCAATAAGTTTCTTCTGATATTTCCAAACTACTCTTAAACCACGAACTTCCCACAAAATCCTCTTCCATGCCAGCACCCTTGCCCTTCATCAGGACCCTTCCTAATTAACTACAGCCCCAGCAACTGGCTTCTGAGAGCCCAAACACTCACGGTGGGTGGACGAGGTACAGATGTGATGGGCTGGGCACTGGCAGGGGGGTTGGAGGCTGAGGAAGGAGGGGGTGGCTGGGGTATCTCATTGGGTTTGCTGGGCCCGATCTTCTCCTTGCTGTCATCCTCTGGCACCAGTCCCTTGGCCTTGTGGATGGCTTCGATTTGCTCTTGCAGAGTGATATTGGCCTGAGCAGCCTGCTGTGTGCGGGCCATGCTGCCTGAGTGGCCATCCCAGGTCACCTGAGAGGGTAAAATAAATCAGAATAACCCAACTTGGCCAGACTGCAAAGAAATCCAGAGAGCAGCTTGATAGAAAGAAAAAAAAATTCAAGACTCTTGTGTCTGTGAGCATTCACAATGCTACAGGGACCTATTACAAAAAAAACCCCAAGCAATCAAACAAAAATTCCCAAATTCTACTCTACCTTTTCCTCTGGTTTCTGGATCTCTTCTTCACCAATCTTTTTACCAATGGCAGTCTCTTCTACACCAAAGATATCAGTACGACGCTCGGCCAGCTGCTTCAGGCTGCTCTCAATATCCAAACCTGAGGGAAAAAGAGCAATTCTTATCTCAAGGAACATAACCAAGCCTCTTAACCATCTTTCAATTATTTGACACCTAATGGCTGAGTGATGCTCTCTTTACACAGAATATTCCATGTTGGAAGGGACCACGAGGACCATCAAAGTCCAACTCCTGTCCCCTTTCTTCTTTTTGGAAAGATACTGGCCAGCAACAGCTAATTCTTTTTGATTTTAACTTTATAAAAGGGCTTCAATGTAGTAATGACAAACATTTCCATCTCATCATCACAGAAAAGGCATCACATATTCCAGATGGTCCTGATCAGTGGGAGCAGGGAGGGGCTGTGCAACCAATGCTCAATCTGACCTGGGGCATAGACCTCGTCATCACTCTGCTTCTCCCGGATGGATCGATCCCGCTGCTCCAGCCACCGCGGATCCAGGAGCCCAATCCTCATGTGTTCCTGCATTTTACTGGCGGGAATCTTCTCTCCAGTGATGGGAGACACGAGGTACTCATCTGGAGCCGGGGCGGGTGGTAACGGTTTTGAGGCTACGAGAACAAAACCACAGTGTTGGTTCAGTCTAGAAAAACAAATGGTTTGGGATTCTCCAGGAAGAAATGAAGGTGTGTTTTTCAGTTTGATTTACCTTTGGGATCGTAATCCTTCCGCACAATGACCTGATCTGGTGTGGGAGGGAGTGGGGGTGGCATTGGGGTTTCTGGAGGAGGAGGAACCTTCTGACCTTCATCTTCATCATCTGACCCCTTATTGAAAACGAAACAAAAATCATAACCGAGTTCCAGTGGTCAAATTCCTTTGAGAGAGACATAAAATCCTACACAGTGCTACAAGGATGGATCATGCAGCTTGAAAGCAACAGAGCTGTTTTGGACACCTATGGCATAGTGGTTCCTCTGGACCACAGTTCAGAAATTCAGCAGCCCCAGAAGAGGAAGCAAATATCCCTCAGCTTCCACATCACACCAGCCCGGCACACAGTCAACCACGCTCTTGTTCCTTGTTACCAGAAAAACAGCTTACAGTGGGCAGAGCCTGAGATGAGTCATCTCTCAGTGCTCCAGACTCTGGGCACAAAAAAGCCTGAAAGACTTAAAACCACAGAAATATAAAATCCACAGCACTCGGTGCCAAAATTACTGGATTTCTCTCTTGGAATGTGCATTGTCATGGAAAACATTTAAAAAATCCCATATTCCAGCAGTAACAGGTTGTTTGGAGATTTCATCAGAAGGAAATTTCATTTCCTCAAGAAACTGAAGAACTATTTCCAGTGAAAGCGGAGAGCATCATAAACCACGCGAACTTCAGGGGACAAAATCCTATTGCTCAGTTACCTCATCCATATCCTGCACTTGTGTGTCCTGATCCAGCTGAGCTGGAGGCTCATCTGTTTTCTCTTGCTTTTCATCTTCCTCATCTGATTCCACCTCCATCTCCACCTCCTCACTTTCCCCAAACTTCTCGTAACGCTCCTGGATCAGGATTCGAGCTCCCAGCTCTTCTGGAGTGGTGGGAGGAGGGAAATTCCCTACAATGAAGAAAACAGAGCTTCTGTTTCTCTATCCCATTTCATTACTCAACATACACAGACAGAAATATCAACTCCTGAGCGAAAAGCAGCGGCAACAAAATCCTTGGCAGCCAGAGGATATGGAAGGGAATGGATAGAGTCTATACAAACACCAGCACGACACATGAAGATAAAGTGACTTATAAATGGAAGCACTAGGAGGAAGTGGGACAAGCTCTGCTGCCCTGGTGGAAGTGGAGAAGTGGACACTACTGCAGTCCTGGACTTTCTTCAAGAAGAACATCACTGACTCCAGAAAAAAACAACAACCCTGCAAAATGTCAGTGTAAGGCTTTTCCCTTCCACTCTGAAGGATAAAAGGCTGTAAACCCCGAAGTCTGCCTAAATATGGCACTTCAGGACACATTTCCTGCTCAAAGAGGGGAAGAGTTTCATAAAGGTGACAACATTTAACATCAGTACCTTGCTCGTTGGGCTGGAAGTCAACTGTTTCCACAACCACAAAGTCGTGCCAGTCAATCTGGGCATAAGCAACACGCTCCTTCTCCTTCTCCTCCTCTTCCTTCTTTCTCTCTCGCTCCTGGAACTTGGCCCACTCCACTCTGTAATAGACCTGCAGAAGCAGACAGAGCACACAGTGTCAGACAAGGAACACCACAGTCATCTCACTGTTGATTTGCAAATGAAAGGAAGAACAGCTGGAGCAGGCTCAGGCTGGAGATCAGGAAAGGTTCTTCCCCAGAGGGTGCTGGGCACTGCCCAGGCTCCCCAGGGAATGGGCACGGCCCCAAGGCTGCCAGAGCTCCAGGAGCGTTGGGACAGCGCTGCCAGGGATGCACAGGGTGGGATTGTTGGGGTGTCTGCAGGGCCAGGAGCTGGGCTGGATGGTGGTATCCTTCCCACGCAGGATATTCCAGGACCCCACTTTATAAGCACTTAGGAATGGGGTTGTGCAGTATCTCTGTGCTGCCACGAACTACCCCCAATACCAACACCAGCTGCAGCTTAAAGCAACTTTGAGCCCCCCGTACTCGAGTGACAGCAAGTGACACATCCGTTTTATTAACTGCCAACAAGCCAAAAACATGCAAAGAGAAAAAATTCAAAACATAACCAAAATGCTTCAGCAGTTTTGCAAATTTTTCCTGGAATACCTGATCCAGGACTTCCTTGGGATTTTCAGCCTCCTTCTTGAGCTTGAGGAGTAAGCCCTTCGGTGGGATCAAGATCTGTAACACATTTTGCATGATAGTTGGTGATAATTCTTTGTGCCAAAGCCTCTTTCAGAGCAATTATTTTCTTTCCACACTACTAAAAATACCAGCAGAGCCCCGGGGCTACGTCCCATTTATTCTATTGCAACCCTCTCATTACTTACTGCTCATCCCTGCACTTCAAAATATTCACTTGTGGCCTTCCAATTATCCTCCAGATTAAAAAAACCCCACCTTTACTTAGATTACAATAGTGTGTGGTACATTCAGGTGACAGCCCATTGTGTTCAGCACAGTATCCACTGTGAAGAGTAGGATTTAAGGGATGGATTCCTGGACCTACATTTTCCAGCCTGGCTGGTTTGTAGGGCTTCCTCAGCCCTCCAAACTCATTCCTGCTGCGGAAGGAATCACCCTGCCGGGAATACCTTTGTGTACTGCTCCACCAGCTTGGTGAAGTAGTTGAAGAGGCTGTGCTGGGGGCGAAGGAAATCGAACTGGTAGTTCCTCTGCTCCTTCTGCATGAGCTGGGTGAGGAACTGCCTCCCGTTGCGGGCCACAAACTGCGCCGTGAGCTTCACCACGTCCAGGTCGAAGGCCGAGATGGACGGAGGGTCCGCGATGAACTCGAACTCGGGCGGGGGCTCCTTCGGAACCACCGTCTCCTGGATCACCTGGGCCTGCACCTGCAGGGAGAGCGGACACAGCTCAGTGACTTCCGGCAAGGAACAGTCACCAAACACTCAGGAGAATCTTTTTTTCCTCCAGCTGCTGTGGGAAAGCAATGCCAGTTGCCATCCTAGCAGGTGCAGGGATGAGAAACCATCAGGTATAATTCAATACTATTAAAAATGTTGCTCCAACAGCAAACAAATCTGGAAAGTATCAGGACTTTACTACAACGCTCCCAGGGCCACCAACACCACAGTGTTGCTGCTGGCCATGCCAAGCAGGTAAAAGCCCTGGATTCATTCCATGCCATTTTTCCACTCACTATGCTTAAAGGCACAGCTGAACAAGGAGAGCAGCATTTTGTACCCCATGTTTTAAGGGGAGGTCGATCCTTCTGGCAGGAAAAGTTTCCACAAAACAGTGCATGCAACACGGCCAAGCAGAACTCCAAGGGATTCCCAACACTTGCCTCTGCCACATGCGATCCAAGTGATCCCTAGTGTAAGTACTCTGTCAGTCAATACAGAGCTAAATATAATTAAAATGGACCAATTAAACTGTATATTGGCTCTTTCACACAACTTATAGTTACCAGGACCTAGGAGATGCACATCTGCATCAAAACAAAGCCCCAGACACTCAACCGCAAGCCTGTCACTGCTGGCATTTTGACAAGTGTATAACCAACTGCTCCTTCTTGACTTTCAAGCTTCCTGCTCAACCCCAGGCTGTGACACCACTCCAAAGTGGCCAAATTCTTCCCCAAAGTGATGAAAGGAACACTCACCTTCTGTGGGAGCTGCTGCTGGGCACTCTGCTGCTGCTGCATGACCTTGGGGATGGCAGCTGAGGGCTCCTGGGCTTTGCCCTCCTTGAATTCGCTGACCTTGTGCCGGTAGTAGGCATGGTAAGGGTCGTTGGGGTTCAAGAAGTTGAACTTGGGGTTATTTATTTCATTCTGACGAATTCGGGCTTCAAATTCTGGACCATTTCTGGGGAGGAACAAGAAAAATGGTTTAGGTCATCAACTCAAGTGTAAATGTCTCTTTCAGACTAATATTTGTTGAGGCATCAGCCCCTCAGAAGATCATTTTCTCTTCCACATGGGAGGAGTTTCTCTCTCAGGAGCTCACATCCAGCTGGACACACTCAGGTTAGAGGCAATTGTCCTCCTAAGTTTGTCTTTAATGTGAATATTAGAAATTCATACTCACAGGTGTTCTACAATCTAATCTGCCTGCACACAAAGGTCATTTCCACCATTGACTGGAGTTTACAGTTATGAAGTTTACAAGTTACTTACTACATCAATTTTATCTGCTCTATTAACAAGCTTTCGAGACTAATTTCAGTTCCAGAACGATCATATAAGAAAAAAAAGCAGGTAACCATCAGCCTGTGCAGGGACTGACCACCCCAGAGTGCTGCATTTAGGAGCCCAGCCCAGGTAACATCCCCTCCTCTCACCCAAAGCATGAGCCAGTTATTTCAGGGCAGTTTGAGAAAACTCCCAGCTGCCACAGGGTGTTTCTCCTCATATTCTCTGGATACTCCAAGTGTCATTTAGACACTCCAAAAGAGGAGGTCTCTACAATCCCAAAGGATAAACACAGTCCCTTCCTTATGCTCAGAAGCAGCCAACACTCCTTGGCAGCATCTTAGAGATGAGTTACACAAGAAGGGTTTGACTGGAGCAGCATTTAGCAATTCTCTGAAACCAAAACCCACCACATTTTAGCACTAAAACACAGCCATGACTCCTGTGCCATGGCTCCCTTTGCACCTGGAATTTGGTTTCCCCTTCAGATCATTCAGAACAGGCCCTGTTACCCAGTTATTGCAGCACCTGCTTCACATTTGAACGAGGACTTTATTTATTTACCACCAGTTTCTCCAGCAAAGAGTGTCTTACACCCTCTTCAGTTGAACAGAGTTGTTTCTTTTCCAGTCTCACTGGTACAGCCTCAATCCTTAAAATCCTTCATGCAAAACCACAGAACTAGGACCTGCTTCAGCTTCTGGAGCTGCACTGAACAGCAGAAGCACGAAAATCCCAGGAAAAAGAGACACCAGCGGTGTCACTTACCTGGCTACGAAGCTGGCAGTCTTGTCCACAATATTCCTGACCTCTGGAGGAGGGTAAATAATTCCCACCACAGGCTTGGCTGGTGCTGCTTCCTCTTTAGGCTCCTCTTCTGGCTGTAATAAAGATTGTTTTATTACAAAAGGTGAACGGGTGTCAGGATTAGGCATTTTAAACGCAATCCCAATGGCACAGAGTAACCTTTATCCATCCTCCTCCTCAGCCCTCCAACCACTGAATTCTTCCTGACATCTGGCTGAACAATCTGGATCATCCATCACACCAATTCCTTGGTTTCTCAGGGTGAGAGAACAACCTTTTTCTGCCTCTCAGGGGCACCTGCTGCAGGGACAGGGACGGCAGGACAACAAGGAAGGTGCCTCCATGGGAACCAAAATAATTCTCACAATTTCAGCCTCGACCCCAAGTATGTTTTTAAATGCTGAGCCAAGAGCCTCTAGTAACATTTCCAGGAATAACTCATCATTCCTAACGAGGTGTGGAAGTTCTGGATGTTCCTAGGGGCCTGTGGGACTTGAATTAACTCCATATTAAATAAAATAAAGCTTTTAATCCCACTGTGGTTGCAACAGAAGCTGTTTTGTAGAGAGAAGCTCCAACTGAGTGTTCTTCTCATTGATATTACAGGAGGATCCAAACAAAAATCCCAGAACCCTCCCTGTGGATGGCTCTGCATTCCAGTAAAACCAGAAGCTGCTTTTGCAGGATACTAAAGATGTTGCTTCTCTTTCCTCAGCAAGCAGCTTCTGAGAAAAGGTGCTATAAATCATGACAGCTCTACTGGAAATGTTTATAATCCTAACAGGGACTGACAGGGATAACTTAAAATTCCAGTAAAGCTCCCAGCTCTGCCAAATCCATGGGGACTTCAAGCCAGAAAATGTTCTCAAGTCAAACTGATCCCTGGAAGCGCCCAAGGCCACGCTGGACAGGGCTTGGAACAACCTGGGATGGTGGAAGGTCCCTGCCCATGGCAGGGGTGGGATGAGATGAGGTTTAAGGTCCCTTCCAATCCAAACCATTCCATAAAACACAACCTTAATAAAGTGTGTAAAGAAAAAGGCACCATGAATATATTCAGTTTTTATTCCCACTCCCTCAGAACATCATCTTGATGAGCTGAAGGATGAGGCAACATCACTCTTGAGGTATTTTATTTAACAGTGATGCCAAGTTGCCTAGGTAACATCTGTGCATGAAAGTAACTGGGGTTTTGGGGGGGAATGATAAATTTCCAAGGTTCTCAGTGGGATCAGCTCCCTGTCAGTTCCACGAGTGCTGACGTTGCTGCAAAGAATGTGAATATGGCCAAGAGAGAAAGGATCTGGGAGGGTTCTGGGGTACACAGGACTGCCACGCCCCCTCAGACTTTTAATCCTTCCACACATCATTCCTGGAGCCAGGGCAGCTCTCACAGCTCCTGGCAACCCCCCACACCCATCGGAATCACAGCCCTGGGGCACTGCCAGGGAGAGGCTCAGTTCCTGCCCAGCCCCAGCAGGACGCTGCTGTCCGGGAAGGAATTCTGGAATGGTTTGGGCGGGAAGGCAACCAAAGCTCATCTCATCCCACCCCCTGCCATGGGCAGGGACACCTCCCACTATCCCAGGCTCCTTGGCCTCGGACACTGCCAGGGATCCAGGGGCAGCCACAGCTTCTCTGGGCACCCTGTGCCAGGGCCTCGCCATCCTCCCAGGGAACAATTCCTTCCCAATATCCCATCCATCCCTGCCCTCTGGCAGTGGGAAGCCATTCCCTGTGTCCTGTCCCTTCAGCCCTCGTCCCAAGTCCCTCTCCAGCTCTCCTGGAGCCCCTTTGGGCACTGGAAGGGGCTCTGAGGTCTCCCTGGAGCCTTCTGTTCTCCGGGTGAGCACCCCCAGCTCTCCCAGCCTGGCTCCAGAGCAGAGGGGCTCCAGCCCTCGGAGCAGCTCCATGGCCTCCTCTGGACTGGCTCCAGCAGCTCCAGGTCCTTCCTGAGCTGGGCCCCAGGGCTGGGGCAGCTCTGCCGGTGGGGCCTCACCTGAGCGGGCACAGGGGTCAATGCCGCGCACCGGACAAAACTGCAGCTCCCCCAAG
>VZTG01005766.1:61791-72537 GCA_013397845.1 Melanocharis versteri | reverse complement strand
GGACCGGACGCGGCGCCGGCACCGACTGGGGCGAAATGGCGGCGGCGGGCGCTGTGCCGCGCGTGCGCGCCGGAAGTGACGCAAGGCTGACGGGTGGCGCAGGCGCAGATTGCCGGGAAGTGGGTGGGCACAGGGCGCGCGCGCCCGCTGCGGGATGTACCATTAGCGCCCCGCGCGGGGGGAGCCACCCAAAGCGGGAATGCACCACTGCGGCGCGGGAGGGGCGTGGTTGCCATGGCGACAGGGCTGGGACGCCGCGGCCTAGCGCAAGGCCCGGGCCCGGCGCCTCCTCCCTGCGGTTCCCGCTGATTTCTCCGATCCCCGCAGGTTCCCCCCGGCACTCCTGGAGACCTCCAGGCCCGGGGGGTACCGTGCCGGTCCCTGTCCAGCATCCCGGCCCGGTAGGGCGTTCCCTCCATCCCGGGCTTGGTGACCCCATCGGTCCCTGGCCTCGTGGCCCCGTGGCTCCCAGGCCGTGTCCCCCCGGCCCGTCCCACCCCACACCATGGCGCACCTCCTGGGCCACCGCGGCTGCATGGAGAGCCTGCGGGCCGACCTGCGGGACCTGCAGGCCGCCATCGCCGACGTGTCCTCCCGGGCCGGCGCCGTGCGCTTCCCCTCCTGGAAGTTCCCCGACAAGGTGTCCTGCGACCTGGACATATCGGTGCTGCTGCAGCGCTACAGGCACAGTGACAGCGAGCCCGAGTTCAGCCAGCACGCGCACGTGGTGCTGCTGGAGCTGGTCATAGACAGGTGAGAGGCCCCAGGCATCCCGGAGCGGCTCCTGCCCCGCGGGGGAAGGGGGGGGGTTGTGTGTCTGACTAGCTGAGCTTATCCAAGTCCTGAGGAAGGTTTTGGACGCCTCAGCACAGAAAGAAGTTAAAGTTGTTAGAGAGTGTCCAAAGGAGGGCTGAGAGAGTGGTGAAGGGCCTGGAGGGAGGCTGAGGGTGAAGCATTTGATCTGTTCAGCTGGCTCAGACCTCACCGGGCTGCAGCTCCTCCCGAGGGGCAGCTCTGCTCTCTGTGACCGGAGACAGGATTCAAAGGAATGGCTGGAGCTGTGCCAGGGAGGTTTATCAGGATATCAGCAAAAGGTTCTTCCCCCAGAGAGTGCTCGGGCACTGAACAGGTTCCCCTGGGAATGATCACAGAATTATCTAGGTTGGAAAAGACCTTGGAGATCATCAAGTCCAACCTGTGACATAACACCACCTTATCAATTAAACCATGGCACCAAGTGCCACATCCCAGCCCCAAGGCTGCCAGAGCTCCAGGACCCTTTGGACGATGCTCTCAGGCACAGGGTGGGATTGTTGGGGTGTCTGTGCAGGGCCAGGAGTTGGACTGGATGATCCTTGGGTCCCTTCCAGCTCCGGATATCCCATGGTTTTATGAAGTCTTTTGGATGCTTTGTTCCCCACGTATTTCCATGATGAGCAGTGCCAGCACCTCGGCCTCATGCCCTGCAGAGCTTTAAAACCCAACTTCTTTCCCTGCTTAGAGCTCCCAGCACAAACTGGCCGCGAAGGAGCAGAGCCAGACATGCTCCACCCAGGAGCTGAGGTGGAGCAGATGGGACTGGCTTGTTAAACTGCCTCCCAAAACCTTGGAAACACTCGGACACAGCTGCATCGACAGCCCTGGGAGGCCAAAGCCCCTTTTGCAGTCTGGGTGAAATAAATACAGCTCTGGTTTAAAAGATGAGCCACTCCCACCAAGGCGTTGGCCCTTAAAATCAGGATTTGCAGCAGCATGGGTGCCCCAAATCTTTGGGGGGAGCTTAATCACAGCCTCTTGGAAGTGGCTGCTCCATGGAGTGATCCATGCCTGGGGTGTCCGGGGAGCACCAATACCACTCTCCTGTGTCACACCGGCTTTGTCTTGGTGATGGGCAGGGGGCTGACCTCCCTGCCCCAGCTCGCATTCCCAGCTCCCGTTGCTCCAAGCCGTGTTTTCCTGTCGGAACAGGCTGCTGCTGCTGCTGCAGAGCTTCACCGGCTACGCGGAGATGGTGCTGAGCGGGCGGGCAGTGCCGCCGGCGCGGGGCCTCGGGCCCTGCATGTCCGCGGGGCTCACGGCCAGGACCTTCTGGAGCACCATGCTGAAACTCGGGGCCTACTGCCAGCAGCTCCGGGACAAGGTGGGACATCTGGGGACGTCCCATGAGCTGAGTCACTCCCCTCCCCACAGGATTTGGATCGTGGTCCTTCTCGACACCCTGTGGCCGTGCCAGATGTGCTCCCACCCTTTGAGTGCTGGCCCCTGTGTCACACATCTGTCCCCTCTCAGCCTGCATTTTATTTTCTCCAAAATGATCTTTCTCATGGAAAAGTCTCACAACAATCCATGTGGCAAAACCAAGAGGCAGTGCAGAGGGCGGGAAAGAAGAGATGGTCACAAGGAGGGGAGTTGGGGGGCAGGTTCTGCTGCTGAGGCTTCCCCTTGGTCACTGTCCCTTGGCTGCACTGCTGCCCTATCTCCACACCTGACTGAGGCTTTTATGGGTCACTTCCACTTTGATCTGGGCTCTGGTTTTGTTCTGTGCTCTCTCCCTCAGGAGAAGGATTGCAGGCGGGAGATCCGCATGCAGCAATCCACTCCACCCTCTGCTCCCCAGGCTGGGAAATCTGAGAAGGAGCACCTGAAGTGCTGCTTGCCGGATGTTTTGGACTCAGGAGCTGCCCCAGCAGCTGCCCAGTCCACTTCTGTGTGCCCATGTCCGAGTGTCCATGTGCTGGGCAGCTCGGGCAGCTCCCAGCCCAGGGCTGGCCCCAGCCTGGGTCAGAGCACCCGCAGTGTCCCCACGCAGACCCCGGGGTCACCCCTGGGCTCCTGTGACACCTGCTCCAGCGCCCAGGCCAGCCTCCACGAGGTGGGCAGAGCCATCACCAGCATCTGCCAGAGCCAGAACATCCCCTCGGCTCTCAGCAAATTCCAGGAGGTGCTGGGGGACAGCACAGGGAGAAGGAAGCTCTCCGCAACAGACATGAGCTACTGGGCGTCAGAGCAGAGCAAGGACCTCTCCCGGATCAACAAACACCTCCAGGGGCTGCTGCAGCAGGTGAACCCCGTGAAGGCTGAGCTGGAAGAGATGGGCAGAACGAAGGAGAAGCTGCAGAAACAGGTCGAGGACTTTTCCAGGAAGCTGCAGGCAGAGAAGGACACCCAAGCAGAGCAGCAGAGGAGGGCTGAGCAGAGCCTGAAAGCCAAGGACGAGGAGCATTCCGAGGCTGTGGCCAGGCTGGAGCGGGACAAGAACGACCTCCAAAGAGGTACAGAGCTGTTCCCAGCATCCCCTCCCAGGCCCGGGGGGATTTGCAGGAGAAGAACAGAGTCCATGGGCAAATTTTGGCCCCACCACAACCAGCAGGGCTTTTTGTAAGTGCTGGGGGATTTTCCCTGCTGTGAGGCTAATCCCGGGCAGTGGGAGCTGGTTGTCTATGTCCTGTCACTGCCTCCTCCCTGGTAGCATGACACAATCACTGGATGAAAACACTTTAGTGTGGCTGTTTGCTGCCCCTTAGTTTAGGCTTTTTTTTTTTTTTGAGGAACTGATTAATGAGAGGGGTTTTGTGCTGATTTAGGAGCTGCTCTGCTGGAGGAGCAACTCTCAGCCCTGAAGGAGGAGCTGGCAGCGAAGCAGGTGGCTGTGCAGGAGCTGGGTAAGGGGCTCACACAGGAGCTCACCCAGCTCACACATCTGCCCCCTCACCCTGGTCTCACCAGTGTTTCACACCCGTGTAGCCCCCAGCACCCCTTTGATTGGGCTGTAGAGCTGGTGGGGATGGGCAGAGGATGGGTCTCCTTCACAGCAGCACCCCAACATCACCCAGTGCCAGAGTGGGCTGGGGCTGATGGAGGTTTGGGAGGGTAACAGACCTCCTTTCAGACCTGCCTCCCTTTGCCAAGGCCTGTGGAGGGCATGGGGTGCCCCTGAACCACAGAATCACGGACTAGTTTGGGTGGGAAGGGACATTAAAGCCCACCCCATTCCACCCCCTGCCATGGGCAGGGACACCTTCCACTATCCCAGGCTGCTCCAAGCCATGTGCAGCCTGGCCTTGGACACTGCCAGGGATCCAGGGGCAGCCACAGCTTCTCTGGGCACCCTGTGCCAGGGCCTCACCACCCTCACAGGGAAGAATCCCTTCCCAATATCCCATCTCCCTGCCCTCTGGCAGTGGGAAGCCATTCCCCCTCGTTCTGTCACTCCAGGCCCTTCCTCAAAGTCCCTCTCCAGCTCTTTTGGAGTCCCTCTAGGCACTGGAAAGGGTTCTTAAGTTCTCTCTGGAGCCCCCTCTTCTTCAGGCTGAACACCCCCATCCCTCTCATCACCTCCATGGTCCTCCAGCTTCTTCCCCCTGCCCAGCCTGGGCCACGGTCGCTGTGTCTCCCCAGAGCTCTCCAAGACCACCTTGCTGGAGGAGATGAGGACCACGATGGTGGCCCGGAGCCAGGTGCTGGAGCTGGAGGAGAAGGTGCAGGTGCTCACAGGCCAGAGGGACAGCCTGGACCAGGAGCTGAGTGCCACCAGCCTGCAGCTGGAGAAGGAGAAGGTCCGTGTGGAGAGCATGTTCCGGCACGAGGAGGTACGGCCGGCTCCGGAGCGGTGGGAACGGCTGAGCTGCTGCCCGGTGTCAGGGCCGTGGGGAATGGGTGTCACAGCCCCACACAGGCTCAGCCCCCCACCACAGTCCCTGCAGGCCAAGCAGAGGACCCTGCTGCAGCAGCTGGACAGCCTGGACCAGGAGCGTGAGGAGCTGCAGGCCAGCCTGGGAGAGGCTGAGGAGGACAAGGCCCAGCTGGCAGAGCAGCTGGAGCAGAGCCAGGAGCAGAGTGGGAAACAGCTCCAGGCACAGCAGGTGAGTGCTGACACCCAGGTGTAGGACACAGCCTGTGCCACAGGGGTGTCAGGAGCCACACACTGCCCTGTCCCACACCCAGAGCCAGAGTTTTGCCAGGAGGGATACTCTGGGGCCTGGGGTGACATTGCCATGTCCTCCTGGGATTCCCTGGGGAAGAGCCCTCTCCTTCCACCCTGTGTAGTCAAGTCTCTCGTTGAGTCAGGGCAGAGGGGAGCAGCAGGAAGAGACATCTTGGGGTGCTTCCCCACCTCCAGTGTCCTGTTCTTGCAGACCTGAACACGCTCCACATTTCATGGTTGGTGCTCCTGCTTCCAGCACACACAGGGATCTCACAACTAAAACCCTGCTCATTGTCACTGTCCACTTCCCACTGCCATAGGACATCCTTATCATCAGGGAAGGGTGGGAGCTTTCCGTGGGGGCTGAGCCCTCACTCCTGCAAACTTCATCTCCTCCCCACTGTGCCGTGCAGGAGCTGCTGGACACGCTGCAGCAGGAGAAGCTGGCACTGGAGCAATCCATCCTGGAGCTGCAGATGAACACATCCCGACTGCAGGAACAGGCACAGGAGCTGAGGGAGCGGGAAAGGCTCCTGGTGCTCTTCCCTGAGCTCCACATCCCCACTGAGACGCAGTTTGAGAGTAAGGGAGCAGATGACAGCACAGTGGGTTTGTGCTTTGGGGTCTCCAGAGCTCCCAGGGGATCCTGCTGGCCCCAGACACTCCGTTTGTCCCACTGATATCCAGGAAGGGCTCAGACCCTGGGCTGTGCAAAGCTGTGATCATCCCAACGTGCTACATGGGTGCTGTGTATCCCATGTCTGGGCCAGGATATACAGCAGGACCAGGACATGGCAGAGCTTCCTTTGCTCACAGAGTTTGGGGTCCCAGCTGCCACTTCCCGGGCTGTGCCAGTGCTCCCTGCCTGGGGCAGGCTCCTTTCCTTGGGAGGCAGGAGGGGTGCCCACGCCTCCGAGCAGGCAGGCAGCAGCAGCAGGCTGGGCTCTGTTGGATTTTATTTGCAGGCAGCGGGAACTTGACAGAGGACATGGAGAGTCAGCTCCAGGCCAACAACATCCGGATCGAGGTGCTGGAGCGGGAGAATGCACAGCTTGAGGCTCTGCTCGCCAAGGTGAAGGCAGCAGCTGAGCAGGGCGTGCTCAAGGTGAGCTGGATGCCACAGGGGTGGGTGCTGTGTACCCCAAAACCACCCCATGGCCCCCAGACATCCTCTGAGGACCCCAGGAGGGCAAGGCCCAGGCTCCTCATGTTGCTGGGAGGTCGCTCTGGTTTAACTGGTGTTGGTCAAGGTGCCCGAGGCTGGTTCCAGCTCCTTTCCATCACTGTGGCCATTGTGCCACCTGCTGTGGTGGCCGAGGGACGTTACTGGAGCTGAAGCTGGTGGGGGAAAATTTCACCCCCTCTTCCCTTCCCTTCCCCAGCTCGTCCCACAGGCCCAGCTGGGGTCCCAGCTCCAGAGGGAGGCCAGCAGGCAGGACACTGGGTGAGTAGGACCCCAGGGAAAGGGGCTGGGGGTGGGTTCCCTGCTCTTCCTCCCCTTTAACTGCTCCCACCCTGCAGGTGGCTCAGCAGTGGAAGCAGCAGGGACAGCACAGGGATGCCAGGACGCATCGACAAGGCCTGGCATGGAGCTGCCAGCAGCCAGCACTCCAAGCAGCTCCGGGCAGAGCCCACACTCCAGGCCAAACCCTGCCTAACACTCCCAGTGCGATGCCTGGGGCTTGGCCTCCCCTCACACCACACCAGGGCTCACCGCAAATAAACACGGATCAGTCTGAATTTTCTAACAGAGAAGTGTTCCACCAGCAGCCACCTGCCCTGCCCAGGGGACCTCGTTACTGGTTCTTTGTGCGTCAGGAAGGCGCATTCCCTTAGGAAACCTGGGCTCTGCCTGGTTCCTTGGGGAGCTGCTCCAGGGATGTTCCTGGGCACTGGAGCTCAGTTACCCCTGCCTACGTGCAGCTGGAGTCCCCAGAAGAGCCCTGACCCTGCTGATGCCTGGGCACAGTGTGTGCTAGCTCCTGCCAGGAACCATTCCCAAGAGGGGACTGGGATGTGGCCACACTTGGAAGAGGAAAGCAGAGCTGACCTGGGATGAGAGGACCACAAGCTGCCCTTAGCCCACCAGCACAGCCACAACCTGGGAAAGTCATTCCCCACTCCATGAGCACCCAGAGGGGCTGGGAACCACCAAGTCACTGGCGCAGGCTGGCCCTGACCTCTGAGCTGCCTCCCCAGCCCTATGAGCCCCATGTAAGCCCCACACAAACCACACAGCCAGTCCTCGCTCCATGTTTAATAGGGATGGACACGTGCCATGTTGCAGCCCGTGGGGCAGGACCCAGGCAGGACTCATGGCGTGTCCCCAGTCACTGTGCTGGGTGAGCCAAGCTGTGTGTTGGCTCTGCAGCCGACTTGTGCCATCCTTTCTAATAAATTATTATAAATAAAGTGTCTGACCCCTGCCCTCCCGTGGAGAGGCCATGAGTTACCCCACAGCCCTGCCAGCCCCAGCCCTGGCAGGTCTGTCACCCACCTCCCGGAGGGGTTGGCACCACAGCCAGGCTCTGCCCACCCTGCCACGGCCACCAGCAAATAGACAAAAAACCCAAGACTTAAAAAAATTGCTGTGAGCAGGGCAAGAGCACAGCAGGACCAGGGCTCTCCCTGCCCCAGCCCCTACCCCGTTACACCCATGGGTGCCCCATATCTTCCCTCCCCAACACTGCCCATCTGGACCCCCCACCCCTCTACTCACACCCGGCAGAAGAGCCCTGAGTCCTTCCTCTCCGAAGTCTGGGCACTGTGACGGGCACAGCCACGCCGACCCTGCTCCAGCAGCAAGTGCCGCTCGCCGGGCACCCCCTGCCCCCCCTCCCTGTCCCCAGAGCGGCCGTGGGTCTGTCCCTGGCGTGTGTCCTCGGGCCAGCTAGCTGTCCGTGCAGCAGTTCCCTGCAAGGGAGAACAGAGAGCCTTGGCACAGGGAGCCTGGCGGGCTCCAGCTCCTCCCCAGCCCATGCCCCAGGGTCAGCGGGGGCTCGGCCAGGTGCCGGGGCGGTTCTCACCCAGGATGTTGCGCTTGCAGAGAGGGCAGGTCTGCTGCAGCAGGAGCCAGGGATCCACACAGTCCCGGTGGAACTCGTGGGAGCAGGGCAGCACCCGCAGCCACTGCCGGCAGGGAAGTGAGGGCACGTGTGAGCACAGCCAGGTGGCTGGGACACAGCCCAGACCCTGGCAGGGACACCCCGGCCCTGGCCAGTGACGGGAGGCTTGGCCCAGGGTGGGCTCCAGTCCCCCCAGTCCCACCTGGCTCTTGTGGAACTGGTCCAGGCAGACAGCACAGCTGTCGATCTCGCAGGCCCAGCTCCGGGGCGGCTTCCCGGGATGGTACCGCCGGGTTTTCAGCGCCGACAGCCGCCGCCGGATGTGCTGCTTCAGGTCCAGCTGCGGGGGCAGAGCCGAGGGTCAGAGCCCACCCCCCAACCCCCAGCACGGTGCACAGCAGAGACATTCCCACATTCCCACCTCGGCATCCCGCTCTGACAGGTCCTGCCGCGACTGGCGCTGGGCCTGCACCATGACGCCGGTGCAGAGCAGCAGGGCGATCAGCAGGATGGTGTTCCACAGCTGCTGCAGGTACTTCTGTGGGGACAGCGTGGTGGGGACGGGAGGCGGAGACCCAGCCCCACTCCCGGCCCCACTCCCGGCCCCACCGGAACCCCAGTGCTGTACCTGGACCTGCGAGCTGCTCTCCCCAGGGCAGATGACCCCCTGCCACTCCCCGTAGAGGCCCCCTCGGGACAGGCCGCAGGTGGACCACAGCGTGAGGGTCACTCCCTGCAGGACAGGACACGGCATTGCTGATGGCCACAGCAGCGTCCAGCAATGCGAGCACACGCGTCCTGGGAGGAGGAGCACTGGCACTGCCAGCTGCCCTGTTCCCACGAGTTCCCTTCCCTTCCCTGCTCCCTGCAGCTGCTTCCCGTGGATCATGGAAGTTTGGCTGGGCACAGTCACGCCCTGCCCTCCCACTGGCAGAATGAAGAAGAGGAGGAAAGACAGACATACCAGGTTCTCCAGCAGCACTGCCTGGTACGTGATCTTCGCTGTAGCCCGGAGCCCGCTGTGAGCAAAGAGAAAAGTGTCAATTCCATGGACACAGCAGGATCCAGGCACAGCTCCCCAGTGCCAGGGAGCACCCCCTCCCCACAGGAATATACAGGAGGAGTGACTGAGGGGGACCAGAAGAACACACAGGGGAGGTGACAGTAAGACACTTCCTCCCCAGCTGTGCCTAGCCCTCAGTGACCCTACACAAGGCTCTTCCTCCCAACCTCATGCCTCAGTTTCCCCCATGCGTGACACCATAGCAGCAGTCCCAATGTCCTGCATGTCAGGAGGATCGAGGGGGTCCCACTGCTGCTGGCGGTGAGGACAAACACCCACAGAGGTTGTGGGGATGCCAGTGCCATGACGAGAACCAACCAGTCTGGATAATTTCTACTGAGAGTCCTAAAGCTCTTGGCTGAGGCCCCTGTCACACCTGCAACTACATGGGGACCCATGGAAGGGGCTGCAGCCCTGGGGAAGGGTTGGATCTGACACAGATCTCCCCCGGAAACGCATCTCAGCCCCAGCTGGCCTTGGCATGGCGCAACACCACCCCAGCAAACGTGATGAGCTGAGTGAGAGACCCCCAGGGTGGTCCCTGGGTGTCACAGCCCAGTGGGGGCAAGGCAGTGACAAAGCAGGGACCAGGCAGGGTCCAGCCCCTCCCACACCCCAGCCCGTACCGCAGCAGCGCTCCCAGCAGCTTGGTGACGTTGTCCGAGGACTGGATGACGATGACGGGCTTGGCGAGCAGCTGGGACACATCCAGCTGCACCGGGAGGGAAGCGGAGCCGTCAGCGGGGCACGATCCGCGCCCGGCCCCACCAGCAGCACTGTCCTACCTCACGGATGGCGTTCTGGTTCAGCGCCAGGATGAGCAGGGCAGAGGCCCCCAGCACCAGGGCTCGCTTCATCTGCAGAGACAGTGGAGACACCATCAGGGGACAGCGAGGCTGTGTCCCCAACAAGCTCCTGTCCTGCTGCAGGAAGCACCCAGCACCTCTTTGCCATGGTGAAGGGTCATAAGGGACCCAAGAGGGGTCAGAAGCTGTACCAAGCACCCCTGGCCACAAAGCACAGACCAGGACCCCCCAGTTCCGGCTAGGAGACACCCCAGGTGACACCCATGTGGGTCTGTGACCTGTAAACGCCATAGCAGCCCCCAGGCCAGGCAGGGGAGAGGGCCAGGCAGAGGGGACAGGGTCAGGCAGAGGGTCACCTTGGTGACAACGGCGGTGGTGAAGGACTCCTCCTTGGCACCCCGGGGACCCTCGGCCGGCTCCTCAGTGCCCACGGGCACCACCCCGATCCAGCTGTCGGCAGTGCCCAGCTCCGGCTCCACGTCACCCACCTGGGGACACGGCAAGGAGAGGGAGAGCTGGGATGGACCCCAAGGTTCAGGGCACGCCAAAAGCACCCCCATGCCCCCAGGGGTCCTTGAGAGCCGTGCACTGTGTGGAGACAGGGGCAGCAGCTGGGGTAGTACAGGGAACACGGCCTGGCCCCACTGCCTCTGTCCCCCTGCCTGCACCTCCTCTCTGCTGCTGGCCACACACGGGCAGTGGGCTACCTGCCCTGGTCAGTCCCCCAGTGTCTCTGGCCTCCCCAACGACCCCCAGTGCATCCCCGTGCCCTCCAGTTCCCACTTCTCCCCTACCTCATTCCTGTCCCAGTGCCCAAGGATTCACCCCAGCGCCCACTGGCCCACAGTGGCCACCGAACCCCCTCCCTCCCTCCCGCACTGACCACTG
>VZTG01005766.1:28776-53938 GCA_013397845.1 Melanocharis versteri | reverse complement strand
AGAAGGTTCTGCTCCGGTTTGTGGCTCCCCGGAGCACGAACTGCCCCCCCAGCGCCAGAACTGCCCCTGCTGCCGCCCTCAAGCCTACAACCAGACCGGCTGCCCCCCAACCCCCTAACTGCCCTCTCAGTCTCATAACTGCTCCCCCCAGCCCCTCAACTGTCCCCCCGGTCCCACAGTTACCCACCCAGTCCCAGNCCCCACAACTGCCCCCCACCCCCACAACTGCCCCCGTGACCGCCGGTGACGCCAGGCCGCGGGGTCACGTGCGCGGCCAGGCCCCGCCCCGCCGCCATCCCGCGGCCCCGAGGGGCGGGGCCAGGACGCGACGGGCGGGGCGGGGCCATGCAAATCAGCCTCGGTGTGGGCGTGGTCTGGTGACGTCGCAGCGGGGGCGGGGCATGCGGCGGGAGCGGTGGCGCGCGCCATGGGGCAGGAGGAGCCGGACCTGTACCGGGACACGTGGGTCCGATACCTGGGTGAGCACCGGGAACCGGCACCGGGCACTGGCACTGAGCGCTGACCCCGGGAGCTGGGCGCTGACCACGGGAATCGGGCACTGAGACCGGAAACCGGGTACCGGCACCGGGCACTGACATTGAGCGCTGACACCGGGAAGCGGGCACTGACATTGAGCACAGAGCACTGACACCGGGTGCCGGCGCCGGGAACTGCGGGAGCGCCGGGAACCGGGCGCTGACAGCGGGTACAGGCACGGGGACCTGGGCATTGACAATGGGCACTAGCATCAAATACCGCCACCGGGACCTGGGCACTACACTGGGCACGGACGTCGGGTGCTGACACTGGGTACAGGGCACTGACATCGGGTACCGGCTGTGCAAACGGGCCAGTGATACCGGGCACCGGCCCCTGTCACAGGGTACCGACACCGGGAACTGGGCAGTGACGGTGCGTACTGACCTCAGGAACTGGGCATCCGTGTTGGGCACTGAGCACGGCACCGGACACTGGTACCAGGTACCGATGTCAGGCACCATACTGGGAACGCGCTGACACCCGGCACTGCTGTAGGAACGTGACACCAGACACTGCATCGGGTACCGGGCACCAACACCGCACACTGCACTGTCCCGGGCACCACACATGGTACTGGCACCGGGCACTGGCACCCAGCACTGGTACCATGAGTGCACTGGGTCCGTGATACTGGACACGGGGCACTGGCACCCAGCACCAAGTACTGGGCCCTGCACCAGGCACTGATGCAGGGTTCTGGTACTGGATATCAGCACCACACAGCAGGCCCTGGCCCGGGGCACTGGCACTGCACACTGCACACAGGGTAACAGCACTGCACACCAGCACCAGGTACCTGTCACTGTCACCAGACCCGACACTGGCTAGTGGCATCATCCACCAGCACCATGCAGGGACACTGGGGACCAGGACCAGTTATGGGCACTGGGCACAGACACAGATACCAGAAGTGGGCACTGTCACTAGCACGGGGCACCAGTCACAGACACCAGAACTGGCAGCTGTTAGCCCCAGCCCAGCTCTCCTGGTGGCACTGGGGTCCAAGGAGACCCAGGCACTCCAACCGCTCCCTGTGCAAGATCCACCCAGTGACATTGGGACACCCTGGAGGGGTGACATGGGGACACAGTCAGTCCCTGACCCTACCATCCCCTCAGGTTACGCCAACGAGGTGGGTGAGTCCTTCCGCCCACTGGTGCCAGTGCCGGTGGTGTGGGCCAGCTACGGCGTGGCCACCGCCTACGTGACTGCCGACGCCATCGACAAGGGTCGGAAAGCTGCCGCCGTGAGTGCCAACCCCTCCTCACCCCCCCAAGCCTCTCCCTCCCCGCCCTTCCACTGACCAGTGTCCCCCCAGGCCCATGCACAGGACCCCACGCGGGTGGGGGTGGCCGTGGTGGACACCTTCGTGTGGCAGAGCCTGGCCTCGGTGGCCATCCCCGGCTTCACCATCAACCGGCTCTGCGCCGCCTCGCTGGCCCTGCTGGGGTCCCTCACCCGCTGGCCCCTGCCCGTGCGCCGCTGGACCACCACTGCCCTGGGGCTGGCTGCCATCCCCCTCATCATCACCCCCATCGACAGGTAACAGGGACACCCCTGGGGCAGGGGGACAGGCAGGTGCCACCACCCCATCCCCACAGCCCAGAAGGATGGAGCACATTGGTCTCTCTTGGGGAGCTGGTCCCAGTACGGGCTTGGGGCTGGGAGCAGAGGGTGGTGACGGGATGTCTCCACTCCAAAGGGGCTTTGCTGGGGTCCAGCCGGGACATGTCCCTGCCAGGATGGGGATTATCCGGACCTGAGCTGGGATTAGCACAGTGAGGCTGTGCTAAGCCTGGTTTTGGTGGCGCTGGTGTCTCAGGGGTATTAAGGACAGCCCCACCCACTCCATATCACATCCACTACCCCAGAGACACCCCCCGGGACCCTGCTGACGCCCTCTCCTGCTGCAGGACTGTGGATTTCCTGATGGATTCCAGCCTCCGCAAGCTCTACGGGACACCAGGAGAGCCCCCGACGTCCCACTGAGCACCACCCTGTGCACTCTGGGGAAACTGAGGCATGCTGCTGTGACCCACCTACTGTGACCCCTCACTCTGGTGACCCCCAGAGTGGCCACCCTGCCCCACAGTGGTCCTAATAAACCATTTCAAACGTGATCCCTGATGGGTGATGCTGAGGTGCCACCACGGCCAAGCCATGTCCTCTCCTGGGGGACACATGGGTCTGGGTGGGTCCCAACCCCTCAGGGGTCTCCACCTGGGAGAGGGGGTCTCTACCTGCCCAGAGCAGCCCTGCTGGGCCCACCCTGGAACCTCTCCATCTCCGCAGCCTCGTGGGACATCCTGGGGACTGTCCCCAAAGAGCTGCCACCACGTCCGTGGTCTCCAAGGACATTAAATCCACCCAGCCAGGAGCCACCAGCTCCAGCATCGCAGGCTGGAACAGTGCCACAACACCTGGAAGCCACATCTCCTGGAGCAATGTGGAGGAGATGTGGCTTGCCAGTGTAGTGGCACATCCCCATCCCTTGGTGGCATCCACACACTACCACCAGGAGAAGCTTTAGGCAGAACAAAACCACATTTATTGGGGAGAAAGGGGCTCTGGTCCCACCTCACGCTATTTCTCCGTCTCCCTGAGGACCAGGGCCCCCACCACACTCTGCAGCTCAACCTGGAAGGGACACCTCTGCCTCGGTGGCCGCTGTCCCTGCCGGGGTCTGCCCAGGCGCCAGGTGGTCAGGGCCAGCCCCAGCAGCCCCCCCAGCACAGCGACCACCGCCATGGCACTGCCCACCAGGGCCAGCCCGGCCAGCAGGAAGCTCTTCACCGTCCGGCATGGTGCTGGGGATGGCAAACAAACACACCTGGGGGTCAGAGGGGGGTTCAGCACAAGGGGTGGGGGTTTTGGGAACATGGGAGAGGGTTGGGGTGTTCCTCACCTTCGTACCATGGCACCTTCTCCTTCCGCACCACCACTGGTCCAACTGTCTCCCGGTGGAGTGTCCCCTCTCCTGGGAATGCTATGGGAGGATGTCCAAGGCAGTCCAGCCCAGGAACCCTCCCAAGACCCCAAAACAACATGGGGCCACCCTGTCCCACCCCTGGTACCTGGCATGTCTCCACGGAGGGTGTCAGCAGGGGGACAACCAGTGTCACAGCAGTGGCATGGGGCACTCTGGACAGGGTCCTCTGCGTTGTGCCAGCTGGGAGAGGAGAGAACAGAATTGGCGGGGTGGCTCTAGGGGTCCCCTGACTCCACCACAAGACCCACATGGTGCCACCCCAGAGATGTCTCCAAGCGCCTCCCCAGCACATCTGCAGCATGAGGGAGTTGGGACCTGTGGCAATGCCACCAGCTGCCATCGAATAAGAGGTGACATCCAGACCACAGTGGGGTGACTTGGTCCTCCCAGAAGTGGGTTCTGCCCCCAACACACCCATGGGGTGCTCATGTCCCAGGACACCCAGCGTACCTGGCCGTGGTGTGGCTGTAGAAGCAGGACCTGGTGGCATGTCCTTGTCCCCATGCCATCAGCAGGCAGTGCACGTAGACCTGCTGAGACACCACGTCCTTCCTCAGGGACCCTGCTCTCCTTCCGCATGACCTCATGGGGCTGAGGCCACCCCAGCAGGAGCAGTGTGTCTCAGGATGGACAATGCTTTGGGACCCCCAGGTCATCCCCCTCCCTGGGACCTCCATCCCACCACCGAGGGCATCGTCCCCACCTCACCTGCTCCTCCTCGGGCTCACCCTCCAGCGTGGGGGCCGGGATGGAGAGCTGGAGGACAGACCCCCCTCTCTGGTGCTGGACAGACACATTCCCCAGCTTCTCTCCGTGCAGGCATCTGTGGCAGAGATGTGACACAGGGACATTCCGGGGCTGTCTCCAGGCCCTGGACATCCCTTTCCATCAGGAGGTTCTGCGGGACCCCAGGGTGCCTGGAGAAGGAGCCCCTACTTCCCACCAGCACTGACCCACGGCTGTTCACCACCATGAAGACCCTCCTGGAGTGTCCTGGCTGCTCCGTGGTGGTCCTGTAGCACTGATCCACGTGGATCTTCATGGAGATGCTGGGACTGAAGTGGACACTGGCTTCCAGGTGGATCATAGAGCCGGGGCTGAGCACTAGCAGCTTCTCTGGAGTGGCACTGGAGTTCTCTGAGAAGTGTGGGTTCAGTGTGACACCCCCAAACCTATCCCACCAGAGATGGGGGCACCAGACACATCCCAGACCACCACCCACCAGTATCTTGGCCCCCATCCCTACAGCTTCCCCCTTTCAGAGCCAAGCCCCTGCCCTGGCTCTGTCCCCCCGTCCTGGCTTCCCTGCTCTCCAGAGCTACAGCACCTTCCTGGACCTCCCCATGCCGCTGAGAGGGACCACGTCACCCATCAGGCACAGAGCTGACCCCCAAACCCCATTGTGGCATCAGGGACAGGATTGGGAACATCTCAAAGCCCCACCATCCAAAGCCCTACACCCTCCACAAGGAAGGGGGAGTTCCTGCAGGGACAGGCACCTTTCCTGGTGGTCCTACTGCTGGGGCCAGCCAGGAGAAGGCACTGACAGCTGCTGGTTGAGCCCAAGGGTCTTGGCTGGACCCATCCCATGCTCTCACCCCACAGAGCTGTCCTGCAGCACCCCCAGAGCACTCACCATCCTGGAGCCTCAAGGTGAAGTTCATGATGGGCTCCTCAGAGCGGGGGTGAGCAGGAATCCTCCCTGTCCCCATGCCTGAGGACATCACTGGAATTGTCACCGTGTGACCAGGGGGCTCTGAGGCAACAGGAGCCATGGTGGTCCCTGCAAGGGGAGGGCTGAGCCAGCAGTAGCGTGTCCCAGACAGAGTAGGGACATCCAGGTCCTTCGGTGTCCCCAGGACTTGTTGGGGACAGGTGGCAGCAGCACACAGGCAGGGAGAGCACCCAGGAGCACATCAGGGGCTCCTCTGTCCCCAGCCCCACCCCAGCAGGAATTCCCCTGCCCTACAGGAATACATCACGAGCATTCCCAGCACCGTGACCTTGACCAGGGCTGGGGACAGACCAGGAGCTGCTCATGGGGTGGGACACCACTGTCAGCAGCCACAGACCCCACCACTGCCTCTGATCCCCCCCACCCCAAATAGGTCCCACCAGCCCTGCTGGGACCCAGGGGAGCTCCTGGCAGCCCCTTGCCCCAACCCTCAGAGCTTGGGATCAATTTAGGAAGGCTCCTCTCCACCAGGACAGCCCCCAGGTGACCATCAGGAACCAGCACTGGGCAAAGCAAGGGGCACCCACCACCCACTTCCCCCAGTACAACCAGTGGGAGGACTGAAGCGGGGGGCCCAGCCCCACTCACCTGCCACCCCCAGCACAGCCCCACACACCAGCACCAACAAGCACAGCTCCATCCCCCGCGAGCAGCATCCCCACCCCACCAGCTGGGGGTCTTTAAGGACTTGGGGCTGGGTGTCAATGGGCCTCAGCTGGCACTGATGGGGTTGGGGGTTTTGCTTGGTCTCTGCAGCCATCGGCAGCCCCACACCTGGGACTGGTCCCACCCCTCACACCTTCCTAGTCCCACCACAAGAGCCTGTGCCCATTTTCCAGTCCCTGTTCCATCCCATGGTCCCAGTGCCACTACTCAGACTGATCCTGCAGGTGGTCCTGAGCGTGATCCCATCCATACCCACATGTTAGTCTTGGTCCCATACTCACCAATCAGTCCTGTTCCCAGGTGTGATGCTGGGCCCACCATGTGGTTGTTGTGGTCCTGGTCCTCAGCAAGGTCCAGATCCCACCACAAGGTTCCATCCCCACCAGTTGGTCCTGGTCCTGTCCATGGTGCTGGTCCCATTATGTCCTTTCATTCCTGCACGTGGTCCTGATCCAATCAGTTTACCCTGGTCCCAGTTCACCACATGGTCTGGTCCCATCACTCAGCCTTGGTCCCTTGGATGTCCCTGGTCCCACCTCATGGTTCCTAAGCCCACCACAGTTTTGACCCCATCGTTGTCACGATCCCATGGCTGATCCCGGTCCCATCAGAGAGTCCCAGCCCCCAGCACCCCTCCTTGTCCCATCATAGTTCTACTTCCAGCTCTGCTGGAGAGGAAAATCACCTGGGAGCAGCAGTGTGGTCACAGCCAGGACGGAGACCTGGTGAAGCGCTTATGTCCCTGGGTCCTGCCTGTCTCAAGTGTCCCCATCACAGCCCAAACACCCCACCACAGGCTTCTTCTGAGTGGGCTGACCTTGTGGCCTGGGCGCAGAGGGACAGGGAGCGTGGAGAAGTCCCAGTGCAAGTCCCATGGCCACCCCTGAAATGGGGTGCCCCCCACCAGCAGCAGAGCTGGGACGTGGTGGCATGAGTGGTTTGTGTCACCAGTGATGGCTGTCCTGTGGCTCTGGTGTCCCTGTGAAGCCAGCAGACCTTCCTGGGGGCACCTGCACACCATGGGGATGTCCCCCAGCACCCAGCAGGGACACTGGGGACAGATCCAGGCACCCCACTCGCACTGGGGTTCTCATTCTTCAGTACTGCCTGGGGGACACGGGGCCCCCCACTCCCAGGACTGATGGGGACAGAGGTGCCAGGAGCCTGGGGAGCTCCCAGAAGGAGCAGGGACTGGCTGAGCATCCTGCTGTGGCTGTAAGGACATCCTCACCCCATCCATCCGACCCCGGAGAAGGTGATGGCTGGAGACCAGCTGGACCATCCTTATATTAAAAGCTGCCAAATACACAATTATATTACAAAAGTAAATAGTTTTCTTTATTCCCGATCTTTACAGAAGGAGCTGAACACAGGTGGGGGACAAGGGGGTCCCTTTGCTGGGGGGGAGGCTCAGCCATAGGTGCCACCTCTGTGCCTAGCCAGGGCCACTCTCAGTGGGACGCAGCGTCACCGGTGTCATCCAGCCCAGCTGGGATGCACATGGTTTGTCTCCGAGGCAGGGTGGAGACTGGGGATGGCCCCTGCCCTCAGCATCCCCACCATGCCCGGGATGGCATCATGGGGACAGTTCCACTGCACCCACTCCCGTCTCCTCCCCACGCCAGTTGTCACCAGACCCTGTTGGCCTTTCGGGATGTCCCCTGTGGGGACCAGGGCCACGGGGCCCTCTAACTGGGATGATGCGGGATGGGCAGGCAGTGCCCTTTGCCTCTGTTGATAAAGGCTGGGGCTTTTGGGGTGGGTTTTCCAATCTCCAATGGCTCTGGGTGGCTCCAGGTCACAGCCTGCCATGGAGTGATGGCTGTGGGCGGGCTGAGAACATGCTGCACTCATCACACCCATGGGCTGAGGGAGTGCAGCAGGTTCTGACACACCCACACCCCAAAACCAGGGCTCAGTGGGGTGATTTGAGGAGCCCCTGGAGGGTTGGGTTCCCTGTGGACATCTCTGCCTACCCCGGGCAAGGGGGACCCTCTGCCACTACTGTCCCGGCACATCCCTGCCTGCACCCAGCAACCTGGTGATGGATGTCCTGCTCCTGCTGTGACGAGGCCACATCCTTCACAAATCCCTCCTCCAGCCTTTCCGCGGGGAAGGAAGAAGTGGATCCTGCAGGAAAACACCACCCCTGAGGCCCCAGTCCTTGGCCCTGCTGACAGAGGCAGAGTCTCCACTCTCCTGCCCAAGCTGGGGCTCTGCAGGAAGGTGATGGAGGATCCCCCCAAAAGTTTCCAGGCTCCAGAGCCTCCAGCCAGTTCCAAACCAAGAGAACCATGAATAAGAAAAACAAAAGCACCTGGTTCTTCCCCAGGGAAGCAGGGCACCTGCCAGCCCCTACCACTTGAGGAAGTCCCGCACGTAGCTCCATAGCTTGGTGATCCAGAGGTTGGCCCCCAGCTCAGTCAGGTACTGGATTTCAGGTGTCAGCATCTTGCGGCACAGCTTCTGGTGCTTCTTGCTGATCTTCTTCTTCAAGTTGTACCCCAGGATGGTCTTCTCCCCCAGGGGCTGCCAGGGCTGCATGGAGGACTCCTGGATGGCGCTGGCATCCACGGCGTGTCCCCCGTCGATGCAGATGCCGGTCATCTTCTCGTTCTCCCGCTGCAGCTCAGCCACATCCCTGGCCATCCTCTCCCTCCCGTAGGCCTCCACCTTGCGCCAGAAGGTGGCATTGAAGTAGCGGTAGAGCTTGGCGTCGATGAGGTTCCAGGCAGTCGCCTGCTCATACAGCTCAGGGGTCAACCGGGACACAGTGGAGCCCTTGCGGGCGTTGAGCTTGAAGTAGAGGATGTCCTCCAGCTGCCAACACAGCAGGTCCTTGTTCCAGGCAGTCGCCTGCTCATACAGCTCAGGGGTCAACCGGGACACAGTGGAGCCCTTGCGGGCGTTGAGCTTGAAGTAGAGGATGTCCTCCAGCTGCCAACACAGCAGGTCCTTGAGCAGCACCAGCGACTCGTCGAAGTACTCGAGCAACATGACGAGGTGGAAGCGGCGGTCGATCTCCCGGATGTGCTCCTCCACCAGCGGGCTGTTGGCATCCATGCTGCTGTCGTAGCCAAAGTCGAAGAACAGGAGGTTTTGGAGGTAGTGAGCGTTGAACCCGTTGGGGTCGTAGTAGTGCTGGGGGTCTCGGAGGAACTCGTCCAGCTTATCCTCCCCCGTGATCTTCCAGGTGAGGGGGATGATGGGCCCGAAGTAGTGGAAGGAGGACTCGAAGAGGTACGCGGGGTCCCGCAGCACCGTCACGAAGGTGGTGTCGGGCGGCAGGAGCTTGCGCACCTCCTCGTAGTGGAAGCGCATGTGGTTGCAGATGATGTTGAAGCACACCCCGGGTCGGTAGTGCTGCACCTGGCTGCGCTCGAAGAAGGACGGGTAGTAGAAGTCGTTGCGGCCGTTGGGAAAGGCGAATTTCAGGCGATGCTTCTCCCCGAAGCGGAAGAGGATGTTGAGGATGGTGCTGCTGGCGGTCTTGTGGGTCTTCATGAACATGACGTTGAGCTTGGGCCGGCAGCTCCACCCCGAGGCGCTGCCCGTGCCGTTGGATGGGGACGGAGCCTGGACGGGGGACAGGTGGGAGGAGCAGGAGAAGGGGACGGGGATCCTGGGTGGGAGAAGAGGTGGAATACCACAGTGAGAGTGGCCCTGGCACTTTGAAGGCTTAGGGATATTCTGTGCTGGAGGAGATGGATCTGGGGATGGATGCTGGACCTGGGAATAGGTGCTGGACCTTGGGAATATATGCTGAACCTGGGAATGCGTGTTGGACCTGGGGACAGGTGCTGGACCTGGGGATGGGCTCTGGAAATTGGAATAGGTGCTGGAAATGGAAATAGAGCAGGGGGTCTCCATGGGCATGGCCATGGTGCTCCTGGTGGAGGTGATGCCAAAATGTGCATTAAGGGGAGCTCTCCATGGCCACGACTCCATGGAGAGGGGCTTATAACATTTTTATGGGGTCTGAGAGCTCTCAACCTCTTGTAGGATCCATGGAGGAGGCCAGGGAACTCTCAACCCCTCCTTATAGGAGTCACGAACCCCTCACGGGATCCGTGGAGGAGATCTGGGAGCTCTCGACCCCTCATAGGAGTCATAAACCCCTCATGGGATCTGTGGAGGTCTGGGACCTCTCAACACCTTGTGGAATCCACGAAGGATCCAGCCCACAGCAAAGAGGGAAATAATTCCAGAGCCTAGCCCCACAAATGAGTTCATGGGTCCTGGAGGAGCATGTGAGGACACAAGGGNTCTCCTCTCCTCTCCTCTCCTCCTCTCTTCTCTCCTCCTCTCTTCTCTCCTCCCTTCTCTTCCCCTTTCCCCCTTCCCTGCCCTTTCCACCCAGGAGCAGTGAGTGCCCCANGCAGCACCAGCGACTCGTCGAAGTACTCGAGCAACATGACGAGGTGGAAGCGGCGGTCGATCTCCCGGATGTGCTCCTCCACCAGCGGGCTGTTGGCATCCATGCTGCTGTCGTAGCCAAAGTCGAAGAACAGGAGGTTTTGGAGGTAGTGAGCGTTGAACCCGTTGGGGTCGTAGTAGTGCTGGGGGTCTCGGAGGAACTCGTCCAGCTTATCCTCCCCCGTGATCTTCCAGGTGAGGGGGATGATGGGCCCGAAGTAGTGGAAGGAGGACTCGAAGAGGTACGCGGGGTCCCGCAGCACCGTCACGAAGGTGGTGTCGGGCGGCAGGAGCTTGCGCACCTCCTCGTAGTGGAAGCGCATGTGGTTGCAGATGATGTTGAAGCACACCCCGGGTCGGTAGTGCTGCACCTGGCTGCGCTCGAAGAAGGACGGGTAGTAGAAGTCGTTGCGGCCGTTGGGAAAGGCGAATTTCAGGCGATGCTTCTCCCCGAAGCGGAAGAGGATGTTGAGGATGGTGCTGCTGGCGGTCTTGTGGGTCTTCATGAACATGACGTTGAGCTTGGGCCGGCAGCTCCACCCCGAGGCGCTGCCCGTGCCGTTGGATGGGGACGGAGCCTGGACGGGGGACAGGTGGGAGGAGCAGGAGAAGGGGACGGGGATCCTGGGTGGGAGAAGAGGTGGAACACCACAGTGAGAGTGGCCCTGGCACTTTGAAGGCTTAGGGATATTCTGTGCTGGAGGAGATGGATCTGGGGATGGATGCTGGACCTGGGAATAGGTGCTGGACCTTGGGAATATATGCTGAACCTGGGAATGCGTGTTGGACCTGGGGACAGGTGCTGGACCTGGGGATGGGCTCTGGAAATTGGAATAGGTGCTGGAAATGGAAATAGAGCAGGGGGTCTCCATGGGCATGGCCATGGTGCTCCTGGTGGAGGTGATGCCAAAATGTGCATTAAGGGGAGCTCTCCATGGCCACGACTCCATGGAGAGGGGCTTATAACATTTTTATGGGGTCTGAGAGCTCTCAACCTCTTGTAGGATCCATGGAGGAGGCCAGGGAACTCTCAACCCCTCCTTATAGGAGTCACGAACCCCTCACGGGATCCGTGGAGGAGATCTGGGAGCTCTCGACCCCTCATAGGAGTCATAAACCCCTCATGGGATCTGTGGAGGTCTGGGACCTCTCAACACCTTGTGGAATCCACGAAGGATCCAGCCCACAGCAAAGAGGGAAATAATTCCAGAGCCTAGCCCCACAAATGAGTTCATGGGTCCTGGAGGAGCATGTGAGGACACAAGGGACGTTATCTGAGCTGCCTGGGGCAGTGAGCAGAACCCACAGAGTTGAGTGACTTTGGACACCTGCAATGAACTCGCCAAACTGATCCTTGATAAGGATCCCACCCAACAGCGTGGGGTCAGCACAAGGTATACAAAGCACCTGCACATGGACCTTTATTACAAGGTCTGTTGTGATAAACAGACCTTGTAAACGGATTTATCACGTTGGAGATAAATCTGACGACAGGAGACACAGCTGGGAGCTGAGCGCTGCAGAGCTCTGTCAGTGACAGAACTCAAGACTCGANCCCCAGGGTGTGTCCCCAGCCCCTCGGGGAGTTGGAGACCACTTCTCCCCCAGCTGTGGGACAGGGTGCAGCCTCCAGCAGGAAGGGGACATCTTGATGTGAAGCCACCACGGCCTGGAAATCCCCAGGGCCATCTCCACGTCCTCCACCTCCAGCTGGGGGTTCCTGGTGTGGAACAGGGAGGCTGAGCCATGGGGGGGACACGCGGGGACCCCAGACTCACTCAGTGATGCTGACTTGCAGCGGAGGGACAGCGTAGGAGTAGAGCAGCAACATGAAGCTGGTCAGGAGGGTCCCCAGGACCAGCCCCTTGCACATGGACCTCCAGGGCTTCCCATGCCACAGCATCCTTGTCACCTGCAGCCAGAGAGGAGAGACATTGGTGCCAGGGACACGGGGACTGCGGGGTGTGTAGCTCGAAAGGCACGTGGACATTTCATGGGCATGGCAATCCCCAGGCAAGCATCTCCCTGGCACCTGGTGTGTCCCAGCCAGGGACACATCAGATCCGTGGCCCAGGCCCAGCAGCTCTACCCACCCAGCCAACCTTTGCCCGCCCAGGGAAAACCGAGCGACTCCCAGGGTGACTCCCAGGCCCGGAGGGAGGGGCCGCTGCGCTGGGACTGGGGGAAGGGGGAGCTGGGCCATGGACAGCCTAGGGCAGAGTGGGCAACCGAGGGACAAAGTGGCCATTCTCCACTGGGACACCAGCAGCACCGGCAGGAGCTTCCTGAGGGCGCTGGGATCCATTTTCCCAGGAAAATCTGCAGGCCGGAGCAGGAGCTGCAGCAGCTCGGGATGGTTTGGGTGCTGCAGTACCCTCCCAGCGCGGCCTCTCTGGCCCCACCAGCAGCAGTGGGGGCTTGGGGGGCCCCTCTGGCTGTGGCAGCTCGGGCTGGCCCAGGGTGGGGGCCAGGGACACGGAGCTGGGGACAGAGGGGTGCAGGGCAGGATGGCACCCCCAAGGACACAACACACACACAGGGGCACGCACAGACACCCCCGTCCCCACGTGTGCTCGTGTGTGCACGAGGACACACACGCACACATCAGTGCATGTTCATATATACACACACACGCGCACGCACGCACTAAGTGTGCACACACACATCAGTCGTGTTCATTCACACACACGTGTGCACACACACACACACACAGACAGACACACACACAGAGCCCCTGTGCCCGCTGCCCCCTCCCCAGCGCTCCCCCCGTGCCCATCATCCCTGTCCCCTCCCTCCTCCAGGGACACGGGGGTCACCCTCGCTGTGACACCGCATTGCAGCAGAGCCGTCCCCTGCGGCAGGACACGGGACATGGCGACACGGGGACACGCCACCCGCGACCGCAGCCCCCCACAGCAGAGCCCCGCGCCCGGGAGCCCCCCCGAGCTGAGGGCTGAGCCCCCCCGGCCCTGCACCCCCATTTAGCGGCGGGAGCAGCATCGCCTGCCTGCCCCAGCTCTCGCTGCTCCCGCTGCTCCACATCCTCCGGAATCCAAGGCTGGCTGCGCTCCCACTGAATAACACCCCAAAAATCCCCCCCCGCGGCCCCCACCCCCGCCTCGCATCACCCCCTCAGCGCCTCAGCCCTGCCGCGGGTGTTCCGGCGGGATGAAACCCCGGTGCGATGAGCCGCGGGTCGCAGCCCGGCGCATTCCAGCCCCTGAGCTCCCGAGGCAGAGCCCCCCCGGCTCCCGGCTCACCCCCAGCGCCGCGGTTACCGGCGATCCCGGGGTGCCGCTGCCGCCGCCGCTCCCCCGCGCCGGCCCCCCCGGCTCGGATCGCCTCGTGCTGCCGAGATTTCCAGCTCGATGAATAATGAATGGAAATGCAACCGGAGCCGCGCGCTGCGGCCGGGTGCTGGGCACAGCGCCGCAGACAGCGGGGGAGCTGGGAGAGGGGCACCTGCGGCACCCGAAAAGCTCAGCCAAGGTCCCTCCACTTCCCCCGGAGCCGGGACCGCTGGATCAGGCGGGGCTGGTGCATCCAGCCTCTTCCCGAGTGGTTTTCGTGTGGATATGGGGGTGCACGGTGTCACCACGGGGGGAGCAGGTGGCTCTGACTGTATCCCAAAACCACCGTGTAGGTGTGGATGCCAGAGGGCTCCATGTGTCCCGGAGCAGCTGGAGTTCAGTTTTACACGGTGGCTGTGATTCCATCACAGTCACCACCTGGCACCACCTAGAAAAGCCACTGGAGAGGGCCGGGGAGACACCCACTTTTGTGGGTGCTGCCAGGTGGGAGTGGAGCTGGCACCAACCCCACAGGAGTGAGTGAAATGGCACCATGAACCCCCTTGGTGAGTCCCAATGGGTCCCAGTGAGTCCAGATGGGTCCCAATGGATCTTGATAGATCCCTATGGGACCCCACCAGGCCCCCAGGACCACACAGCACCTCATTGGGATGCTGAGGGGATGCCTCGCTCCACCCCGCCTGGCTCCCTGGGGTGGTTCTGGCAAACACTTCCCAGCCAAATACTCTATTGACTTTGCCTTCAGTGAGCAGCTTAATTATTAATAGCTCGTCAGGAGAAACGTGGTGCGCCGGGTGTTCTCCTGGGGCTCCCACGGGTGGGAGGTGGCTGCGGTGCCAGCTGGCTGAGATGCCCAGCCGGAGAACACGGCTGTACCCACCATTTCTTCAAGAGTTACCCCCGGGCCGAGCCAGGCCGGGCCGGGCCAGGCCGGGCCATGCAGCTCTGCAGCCCCATCTCCGTGTCCCAGCAGCTCCCCATCTCCCTGGGGGCATCCCAGAGTCTGCTTTTGGGTTTTCCCTACAGGATCAATTTTTTTAGGGCCAAACCCCTGCCATACACAAGGCGCATCCAGCCTGTTTGCTTCTGATCCCACAAATCCATGGACACACTGTTTTCCACAGGCCCCATCCCACACAGGCATGGTGGTTCCTACCCCCCGTCCCCTCTGTGCCCCACGGGTACACAATTCCCCGCGTCATCCTGCCCCATAGAGCTGCTTCCCGAGCATCCCACTGCCCCCCACAGCATCCTAACACCCTCCAGGCATCCCAACACCCCCTCAAGCGTCCCACTACCTCCTTATCATCCATCCTGCTGCCCCCCAAGCATCCCGCTGCCCTCCAAGCAGCCTGACAAGCATGCCGCAGCCCCCTTACCATCCTGCCCCCCTCCAAGCACCCCACCACCCCCAGGCATCTCGACAGCTCCCCCCCTCCCAGTACCCATCACCTTTTCCTCTGCCTGCGCCGCTGGCGCTGGGCCGTGCCTCTGCTCTCCTGCGCTGACCGGGGTGCCAGGGGAGCGGGCGGCACGGGGCGGGGGTGCCGATGCTGCTCCGACATGGAATAAGCTCTTCCCGGGCAGCTCCCCGCAAATGCTGGCTTTTCCAAAGCCTCCCCGCAGCACCGCGCTGTTTACGGCATCACCGGGATTGCGGCCCTGGGTCGCCGGCCTGGGAAGGGGGAACGGGACAGGAGTGGGAGCAGCTGGCGGGGGGACGCGGGGCTGCGGCCGGGCACTGCCCGGCTCCCCGGGGCCGGCCCTGGGTGCCTGCGGCCACCCCGAGCCACCCGGCTCCCCACCCACCGCCGGGGCACAGAGGAGCCATTCAGCCCGTGCCGGGAACAACGGGGACATTTGTCTCCATCTGTGACCGCGGCCTCAACGGGGACATTGTCCCCGCGGGCCCCACTGCCGGCCCCTCGGCTCCCCGCCACCAGCCCGGCTCGGCCCCGCAGCCCTGGGTGACGCCGGCTGTCCCTGGGCGGTGGCACCCACCTCTCGCCAGCCGCCGTCCTCCTCGTCCCGCAGGACAGATCATGGCCTGGCTGTCACCTCCCGCAGCCGCAGCTCGCCTGGGCTTGGGGAGCTCGCTCCCGCTCCCCGTCCCAGCCGCCTGCTCCCCGGGGCACCCTGGCCACGCACCATCGGCTCCACTTCATCCTCCCGCAGCTTCCCCGCCCTCCTCCCTCCCACTATGTTTCCATGGATTTATGGCCTTAATTACAGCAGTATTCTGGCATCTCCAACCCTGGTGCAGCAGCTGTGGAGCCACTGCGGTGCCACTAGCCTTTCCACCCTCCTCTAGTCATGCCAGCTGACTGGGCGCCCAGAGGGTGCCCTGGCCACACCAGGAGGGCTCAGCCCTGCTGCTGGTCCATCACCCTGCACGTGGCAGGGTGAAAAAGGGGCTCTTGTTCTCCTGGATCCAGCCTTGGCGCTTCCTGCTGCCCTCAGATCCGGGTCTCTGTCACTAAAGGGGGTGGCGGTGGCCTTGGGTCCCCAAGCAAGGGGTGACCACCTCGGCCATGCCTGGGCCTCACCACCCCTGTTGGAGGTGTTTGGGGTTCAGAGCTTGCCCCTACAGGATTTGTGGGCAGCACCCTGCAGTGAGCTGGCAGCCCTTGCCTCGTCCCTGGCAGCTGCCCCATTCTGCCTGACCTCATCAGGACCAATTTCCCCACCAGGGTAACCTGCACAACCCTCCAGGATCAGAAAAAGCCAGGATAGCTCCATTTTCATCATCATCATCCTCATCATTGCAAGAGGAGGGGTGAAGACGAGTGAGCACAGCCACAGGATTTGCTGTGGAATCGGTGGCGTGGGAACAAGGAGCTGTCCCACCCCTTCTCTGCAGGGCACCTCTCCTAATTCCAGATTTCTCCCTCCTTTTTGGGATGGGTCACAAAATGATTCCAGGTTTCCCCCTTTTTGGGGGTAGGTTATGATGGGATTCCAGGTTTCCCCCATGGTTTTTTTGGGGGATGGATTGCAAAGGTTTTCCAGGTTTCCCCCATGGTTTTTTTGGGGGATGGATTGCAAAGGTTTTCCAGGTTTCCCTCATGGTTTTTTGGGGGGGATGGATTGCAAAGGTTTTCCAGGTTTCCCCTTTTTTCTTTTGGAATAGTTCACTCAGGGTTTTCAGGTTTCCCCTTTTCTGGGGAATGGGTTATAAAGGGTTTCCAGCCAGAAGAGAGCCGCAGCAGCTGCGATGTGGCAGCCCAACCATGGAATGCTAACGGCCTGAGGACAGCTGTGGCCGAGCTGGGAAGCCACAACAGCCCATTTCCCACATCCATCATGTCCCACATCCACCACTTCCCACAGGGGATGACCAGGAGTGCTCCTCATCCCCATCCCTGTACCCCAACTGGGGGGCAGAGCAACCCCAGCCCCGATTTGGGGGTACAAAGCAGCACTCACTGAAAGCTGTGATGGCCGCAACCGTGGATCCCGGGGGAGCTGTGGATCCTGAGGGATTGGGATTGGGAAGAGACCGAGTGGGTGGCAACACCGAGGGGTCACACTCGGCCGGACACACGCTTTTATCGGCCGGAGAGGCCCCGGGCAGCACCGGGAGCCGGGCCGGTCTGCGGCCACCAGCACCGGCCCTGCCTGGCCGGCCCAGGCCCTCGGCCGGGCCCTGGGAGTGAGGCCTGGAGCCGGGGCTTGCTTGGAGCCGGGGTTTGTTTGGAGCCGGGGTTTGTTTGGAGCCGGGGTTTGTTTGTTTGCAGCCAGGATTTGTGTGTTTGCAGCCAGGATTTGTTTGTTCAGAGCTCAGGTTTGCTGGGAGCCGGTGGCTCCCAAGGGTGGAGGCCCTGAGGGGGAGCCTCAGCCCAGGGGGTGCCCCAGGGGTCAGTCCTGCTCCTCTTGGGAGAGGGGAAAGGAAGGGGAAAGCAAGGAGAAAAACATAAAAAAAACGGGAAAAGCCTTCCAGCCTGCTGAAGTGGAAAAAAAGGAAAAAAAAAAAAGAGAAAGAGAAAAATAAAAGGTAGGGAAAAATGGGGGGAGCAAGGGAAAGGGAAAAATAAAATTAAAAAAAATAAAAAGGAAACAAGAAATAGAAAAAAGAAATAGAAATAAAAGGAAAAAAGACGAAAGGAAAAGACAGAAAAGAAAAAAATGAAAAAAGAAAAAACTGAAAAAGAAGGAAAACAAAGTGGGAGAACAGAAAGGGTAAAAAGAAAAAAAGCACTTAAACCAAATTGAAAATAAAAAAAAAAAAGAGAAAAAAAATTGGAAATAAAGATCTAGGGAAAGAAACTAAATCTGAGTCTTTCAGGCTGGGTGTTGCCAGCTGTTCCCTGTCTGGGCTCACTCCCTGCCAGGGGCTGTCATTCCCCGGATCCTGTGTCCCCACAGTGGTGCCAGGGGTGGGTTCCAAAAATTCCTCAGAGACAGAGCCTTCACCACACTTAGGGGCAAAGGTGTGCCCATAAACCCCGTGGGACACCTTGTCCCCAGCTGTGGTGTCTCCAAGGTGTTTTTGGGGAAAAAACTGGGACTGAGGGACAACTGCTGCTGCCAGGAACACATCCAGCAGGATCAGCAACCCTAGCATCAGCCCCGAGGAGCCTCCCCCATGCCCAGAGAAAAGGAGCAGACAAACACCAGGAAAGCGTCACCTTCTTTAATTAAAAATAAAAATACAAGGGAATATGGTTTTCTGTGTGGATACTGGGAAGCAGCTCCGGGCTCCGCACGCCTCTGCCCTGGGGAGCTCCTGGGAACCAGACTCCAGCACCCAAGGGCTGTGCAAATTCTCACGTAACAATCCCAGAGCTCTCCTTGGCCTCCTCTTCCTCACACAGAGGTGGCACCAGCATGGAGAGGACAGTCCTTGTAACACCAATTCCACAGAGGGGCCGGGGAAAGGCAGAGGAGCAGGTGTATTTACAGATGGGAAACGTTTCAAATACAGCATTTCTGTCCCAGGAGCAAAGCCAAGGGTTTTCCACTCAAAAGCAACAGTGGAAAACCATCCAGGAGCCCCCGGCCTCGTCACGCCTGTCGCGCCTTCTTGCTCTTCTTCTTCTGCTCCTTGAGGGCTGCGTCGTGAGCTTTCCTCTTCTCAGCCAGTTTGTTGGCCTGAGGAGAGACCCCCGAGACCCCCAGTCAGAGCAGGACAGGGGCTTCAACCCCTCGGTCCCACCAAAGCTCCAGCTGCACGGGGAGGATGGACCCCACGGCACCGGGAGCAGGGGTGGGATATGGACAGCAGCCACAGGAGCCACGGCCCCGAGGGGCACAGGAGCTCTGCCCCGCCATGGGGCAGCCTGGAGACACGGGGGGGACCTCAGCACCTTCACCAGGGACAGGGAGCAGTGGAAGGAGTGGGCTTGGGAAGAGCCCATCCCAGGATGCAGGTGGGGGGCAATATCTCCATACCTCGCGGATTTTGCGCTTCTTCCCGAACATGATCTTCTTGTAGAGGTATTTCTCCCTCTTCTTCATCATCATGATGGCCAAGCGCTTCTCCTCGCTCTGCTGCTCCTGCTCCAGGCGTTGCTTGTCCTCCACCCGCACCTTCCCCGCCGTCACCTTCACAGGAAGCACCTGTGGGGAGCCAGAGAGCTCAGGATACCGGGAACCCTCCCTCCTTCCACAGGGAGAGGCATTTCCAGCCCTTTCACTGCGGGCCAGAGAGAGCCACAGCTCCTCTAGACCTGTGGCAGGTCCTGACAGGGATGGGAGCTGCAGCTCACACACGTGGGGCCAGGAGCACCCCTGGAAGTGTTCCAGGCCCGGCTGGATGGGGCTTGGACAGTGGAACGCGTCCCTGCCCACGGCAGGGGCAGAACAAGATGAGCTTTAAGGCCCCTCCCAACCCAGCCCATTCCATGATTGTTTGAGCGTCCCAGTGGTCCCAGGGCAGGGACACCTCTCGGCAGGGACAGTGACACTGGAGCTGCCTCCATGGGCTCCCACCTTGTTGCTCTGAGTCTTCTGCTCTTCCATCTTCTGCTCTTCCATCTTCTGTAATTTCATCTCCTCTTCTTTTTCAGACTCATCTTCCTCTTCCTCCTCTTCATCATTGTCACCTTCCTTTTCCTCCTCTTCTTCCTCCTCCTCCTCCTCCTCTTCACTCTCTTCACCTACAAGGAGACACCACCGTTACCCTCGGGATGCTCCGGAGCAGGCACAGCCCAGCACCCAAACTCCTCCGAGGGCTCCCAGCACCTGGATTCTCTCCCCTCTGCAGGGCCAGCAGCTTCAGCTTCTCAGGAGGGACGTAGTCACCCTCCTTCTCTGTCACGAAGGGCGAGAGGTGCGGGGGCAGCAGGACCCCGGGGAAATAATCGGCCACGGGCAGGCACAGCTTGGCATTCACCGAGTCAAAAACCCACTGGGGCTGCAGGTAATACCTGGGCGAGGCAGAGGGGTCCCACCTCAGGCTCTGGAGCCCGTGGGACAGCTCTGGGATGGCTGTTCTGGGGAGGGCCCCCCTGCCTCACACACCTGCCAACCACCTGTTTGTCCACGCGGGGCCGGTCGACGATGTGGTGGGTGATGGACGGGTCGGTGGCGTCGTAGGTGGCACCGATGCACAGGGACTTGTCCCAGGACACCTGGCCACCAAAGCACCTGCGGGCAACGCCACCGAGGAGTCAGGCAGGCGGGTGGGACCCTCAGGGTCACCTCACCCACAGGACATCTGGTGGGTTGGCCCCAAAAGTCCTGCTGGAGGGGGAAGCCAGGGCTGCCAAGGCTCCTGCCCACCACGCACCGGATGACAAAGGCCAGTGGCTCCCGGGGCACCTCCCTGTTGAGGAAGAAGCGCAGTCCCTCAAAGAGCTTCTTGTGCTTCTCCAGAGCCTCCTGCTCCTTCTTCTTGGCATCCATCAGCTCTGCTGTCTCCTGCTCAGAGCAAAGCCCTCAGCCTCCTCCCCACGCACAGCCCCTGCCAAGCCCCCCTTGGCAAAGGGAAGCTGTCCCCAAACTGCCAGCCTGGGCACAGGACAGGATCCCCCAAGGCCAGGGATGAGCCCTGCACCAGGGTCTTACCCCCTCCACTGGGAATTCATCCATCTCCACCTCATCCTCGTGAGCTGGAGCCACCGCCCGGGCCAGGCTGGCGCTCAGAGCTGAGAGCCTCTGCAGAGAGAGGACACGGAGTCACATCCAGGGGGTGGGAAAAGGGGCAGCCCCATGAGGGAAGCAGATTTCTCAGAGCAAGAGGCCAGAAGAGCCAGGGCCTGGACAGAATTCAGCCTCCTCCAGGCACTGTCCCCAGCACGGGGCTCTGGGGGGTCCCTGGCCATGCAGGGGGAGGCTGGTGCTGCCTGAGGCCAAGCCCAGCTCTGCCCTAGAGGAACAGGGAGTTTGGGATCAGCTCCCTCCACCCTGCAGGGATCTGGCCCTGTCTCTCAGACACCAGGAGGGCTGTGGGCAGGACACAAAGGCCACACACTGTCCCCATGGGTCACAGTGCCAGCAATGTCCCTCACCTCCAGGTAGCTCTCCGAATCCATGGCGTACTCCTTGCCCTCCGCAGGCTTCAGCTCATCCTCAGCCTGGCTGGCGATCTGGGGAGGAGCAGAGGTGTGGAGGCGGCTCCCAAAAATTCCACATTTCCACCCTTCCTCCCACCGATCCGGGCTGCCACCAGCCCAGGGTGGGACACTGTGACCCCAGGGTGGGGGGTGGCCTCACCTTGGGGGGGTACAGCAGGTTCAGGGAGTGGTAGAGGCGGAAGTTGACGAAGCCCAGGAGGGTGGTGTAGAACTCGGTGAAGGTGGCCATGACCCGGTAATCCACATCCGTGGGGTGCTGCCGGCACATGGGATGGGGGGACACAGGGATAAAGGACCCCTCTCTACAGGGGCCCATCCCACCCACAGAGACAAGGATCACATAATGTCCCCATTTAGGAAGGGACCCACAGGAATCATCCAGCCCAGCTCCTGGCCCCGCACAGACACCCCAACAATCCCACCCTGGGCATCCCTGGCAGCGCTGTCCAAATGCTCCTGGAGCTCTGGCAGCCTCGGGGCCGTGCCCATTCCCTGGGGAGCCTGGGCAGTGCCCAGCACCCTCTGGGGGAAGAACCTTTCCCTGAAATCCAAACTAAACCTGCTCCAATCACAGAGATGTTACAGCCACCACCAGACCCTGGGCAGGGAGAACTCTGCAGGCTTCTCCCAGGGTCCTGCTGCCACCCCTCCATGCCTGGAGACATGGAACACTTCATCCCATCATGGATGGGGACCTTGGGGTTTGGTCCAGAGACCCCAGCTCCTCACGGTGAAGAGTGCAGGGTATGGCAGTATGGAGAAGAGCAGGACAAGGACAAGGGGCAATGGCTTCTCCCTGACAGAGGGCAGGGATAAATGGGATATTGGGAAGAAATTGTTCCCTGTGAGGGTGATGAGGCCCTGGCACATCAGCTGTGGCTGCCCCATCCCTGAAGTGTTCAAGGCCAGGTTGGACGGGGCTTGGAGCAGCCTGGGACAGGGAAAGGTGTCCCTGCCCATGGCAGGCGGTGGCACTGGATGAGCCTTAACATCCCTTTCAACTGAAAACATTCCAGGATTCTATGATTCAGAACCACAAAACCACAAAGCCTCAACCCAACCGTGGCCAGCCCTGGAAATCCCGGGAGTGAATGGAGAGGGCCCTGCTGTGCCCGTGACCTTCTGCCAAGGCTCAGGGGAAGCTGACCCAGCACAGCGGGCACCTCCCCTTGCCCTGCTGCCTGGGAGACACAGCAGAACCCCATTGGGAAGGCTGCAGGATCTGACTCATCCCTTCCCTCTGCTCCACCAGCCTTGCTCCCGCAGGTTAATCTTTAATAGCTGATAAAGGAGCACATTAATAATTGAGCATATGAGGAGCTGGGGAGACTGGTACAGGCAGCCTCGGGGGATCCCGAGGTGACAGAGGGCTGTGTCCCCACGTGCCTCTGGAGCAAGGCCCTGTGGTCTCACCACAGGCTGGGCACAGCCTCATCTGCCACGGGATGGTCCCTCACCCCTTCCCTGGTGATCCCCCGGGCTCTTCCCAGGTACTCACATCATGGGCGAAGGCGTAGGGGGTGATCCAGGTGATCGGCTGCCCCATCACCTCTGCCTGGTAGTAGATGCCCTTGATGGAGAGGAACACCTGGCAGGACAGAGCAAAGGCTCAGCGGGAGGAAGGCTGCTGCGTCCCTGTCCTTGTCACCCCTTCCCCCGGCAGGAGGCTCTGCAGGGAGCGCCGGATCCCAGTGGGATCTGTGATCTGGCATCCCAGCGCCTCCCAGTGCCCAAACCCAGCCCCCCACACCCCCAGGCAGGGGCCCAGCCCCTGCCCAGCTCCCACCTTGCGCAGGGAGCGGGAGGCGATGACGTAGTTCTGGAATTCCACGGCCAGGCGCCGGCACAGCTGGATGGTCTGGACATGGCACTTGCCCGTGCGGGGGAAGGTGGAGAACAGGAAGCACATGGACAGGGCATCGTCCAGGTCCCGCAGGGCGTCTATGAACGTGGGGTACCTGCAGCCAGGTGGGGGACAAGGGGGGGTCACACCTGGCCCCAGAGTCCTGCAAAAGCTGCCAGGGCTGGGGGAGACCCTGAGTGAGAAAGGAATGGGAACTGTGGAGCATCCACCTGCACATCGCAGCAGAGCTGGACACAGAATCATGGAATATCCTGATTTAGGAAGGGACCCACAAGGATTATGGAGTTTCCTCCCTCCTGTCTCCCCTCCTTGCTCACTGTCACCAAACTGACCAAAGCCTTGGCAGCATTAACCCTCCACCAGCCCTCTGAGGAAAACACCCCACAGGGAGAGCAGGGGAGCTCCTTGTGCTCTCCTGGTGCCACCCAGGAGGGCCCAGCAAAGAACTCCCTGCTCTCTCATTCCTTCTTCTCCAACCCAGAAACAAAATTGCATCCATACCTCCAGAAATTACATGAGGCCGATTCCCAGAGAGGGATGGATGTGGTGAAGGATCAGAGAATCCCAGGATTGTTTGGGTGGGAAGGGACCTTAAAGCCCATCCTGTGCCACCCCCTGCCATGGGCAGGGACACCTTCCCCTGTCCCAGGCTGCTCCAAGCGCCATCCAACCTGGCCTTGGGCACTGCCAGGGATCCAGGGGCAGCCACAGCTGCTCTGGGCCCCCTGTGCCAGGGCCTCCCCACCCTCCCAGGGAACAATTCCTTCCCAATATCCCATCCATCCCTGCCCTCTGGCAGTGAGAAGCCATTCCCTGTGTCCTATCCCTCCATCCCTTGTCCCCAGTCCCTCTCCAGCTCTCCTGGAGCCCCTTTAGGCCCTGGAAGGGGCTCTGAGGTCTCCCTGGAGCCTTCTCCTCTCCAGGTGAACACCCCCAGCTCTGCCAGCCGGGCTCCAGAGCAGAGGGGCGCCAGCCCTCAGAGCATTTCTGTGGCCTCCTATGGACTGACTCCAGCACCTTCAGGTCCTTCCTGTGCTGGGACACAAAGCTGGATGCTCCAGGTGGCTCTGCCAGGGCTGCCTCACCTCTCCTTGACGATGTGGTCAAGTTTGTAGGTGGGTTTGTTGTCCTTCAGCCGCTCTACAGTGCCCCACTCGCTCTTCCCGTATGCCTTCCGCAGCTTCCGCACAAACACCTGGGGGGACAGGGGGACATGGGGGCCCTGTGGCACAGGACGAGCCCCAGGGGCCCCTTGGGGGGGACAGTCACCTTGTATTCCCGGAATTTGTTGACGATGGGCTCATGGAGCAGGAATTTGATGTCCTTGAGCAGGTAGAAGGTCCTAGGGGCGGTGGAGCCCTTGTTCACCTTCTTCTTGTGCTTGGGCTCGTGGGGGTAAATCCCCTTGAGGATGCAGAGGCGCCTGGGGACAGGGACAGGGCTGGGACAAGGGGGCCACAGTGCCCCTGTGTCTCCTGGGACACCCCAGGCCCTTCCCTTGGAGAAGTAACCCTAAACTTGGCAGCCTGAAACCTGGGACACACAGGACACTGCTCCATGACCCCGAGGGAAAGGGCCACCCCAAGGGCCACCCCCGTGCAGAGGAGCTCAGGGTGTCCCACGGCCACCCCACACACCCAGCACAGACCTCAGCCCCTCTGCTTCCCCAAGGGGGGAATGGGGGTGCCAGGGGACCGAGGTGGGTGATCAGTGGGGTCTGGATGGGCAGAGCTCAGGGGGTATGGGATGCCTCGGGGGAGGCAGGGGGGCTGCAGGGTCCGAGGGCAGTTCAGGGGTCCCATGGGGGGTCCTGGGGAACCGGGAGCAGGAGTGAGGTGTTTAGGGTGTCCCGGGGAGAGCTCAGAGGTCTGAGGTGCCTGGGGGGCTGCGGGGGGTCTGGGAGGGAATTCAGGCAGGGATCCCGGGGGAGGGGCTCAGGGGGTCCCAGGGCCGCCCCACGCACCCACCCCGGGCTCCGTCTGCCATCGCTTCCCTGGGGAGTTCAAGGAGACCGGAAGGTCTGGGGGGATGGGAGCTCGCGGGGCAGCTGAAGGGGGGAGGGCTCAGGGGGTCGGGGGAGCTCTGGGGGGCCCGGACGCACCTGAAGTCGGGCAGGCTCAGCTG
>VZTG01005766.1:0-23917 GCA_013397845.1 Melanocharis versteri | reverse complement strand
GGGGCAGGCGGACGGGGGGCGGCCGCCGCCGGGGCCCGCGCTGCCGCTGGCCCTCAGCGTGCTGGCCTGGCTGGGCACCGGCACCACCATGGCCGGCCTCAACAAGTGGATCTTCGCGGCGCACGGGTTCCGCTACCCGCTGCTGCTCTCGGCGCTGCACATGCTGTCCGGCGTGGCCGTGGGCTACCCGCTGGGCTGGGCACGGGCGCCGGGCCCCCGGCCCCGCGCCAGGATCTACCTGCTCAGCCTCACCTTCTGCACCAGCGTGGCCCTGGGCAACCTGGGCCTGAGCTACGTGCAGCTGGACGTGGCGCAGGCCGTGGCCACCACCACGCCGCTGGTGACGCTGGTGCTGGGGGTGCTGGGGGGCCGGCGGCCGCACCCGCTGCAGTTCTGGGCCATGGGGCCGGTGTGTGCCGGGGCCGCCTGCAGCATCGCCGGCGGGCTCTGCTTCTCCCAGCCCGGCTGCGGCTTCCTCCTGGCCGCCACCGTGCTCCGCGCCCTCAAGTCCATCCAGCAGAGTAAGTGCCACCTGTCCCTGTCCTGCATGTCCCCCCGCCCCTGGCATGGCCCCTGGGGCACAGGGGTGGTGGTGTCACCTCGGTGCCACCCCGGTGCTGGGGGTTCTCCCTGCTCACCCTGCCACCCACTGTGCACCCTGGTGTCACCCCAGCCCCAGTGCCACCCCACCCTGTCACTGGTGTCACTGCAGTGCCACCCTTGTGCTGGTGACACTCCCTGCGCACTCTGGCCTCATTGTCACCCCAACTGTGGTAGCACTCTGGCTGCCAGTTTCACCCCAGCCCCGGTGCCACCTGCTGTCCTGGTTGACCCTGGTGCCACCCTTGTATCACCCCAGCCCCAGTGCCACCCCTTGCACACTCTGTCTCTGGTGCCACCTCTCAGGGCTGTGTCATGCTTGTGGCCCTGAGGTGATGTGACTTTAGTTCGTCAGTGATGACACCATTAGTGTCCCTGCGGCGTCCTTGGGCCATGGGGGTGGAAGTGCCCAAGTCTGGCACAGGGTCACCCAGCCTGTCCCGTCCCTGTGGGCTGCTGGACTCCCTGCGAGTCCCCCCTTCCCGGGGACTCTGGTGGCAGCAGTGCCACCCGGGCCGTGGTGTCCTTGGCAAATGGCAGCGAGGAGCCAGCTGCAATGTTTTTGGCTGGGAAGGGAGCGTTTCCTCCGGAGCCTGTGACTCGGAGCACCACGGGGATGGGCTCTGGCATGGGGCCCTGTGCCCACTCCAAGATCTCCATGGCTCTACTGGGGTGCTGTGGCCCCCCAAGGGACACCACTGGTCATCGTGCCACTGCCCTGTCACCTTTTCACCTCTGATGGGACATAGACAGTGGCCCTGGGGAGGGTAGGGGCATGTGTGTGTGTGGCAGCCAGCCCTGCTGTGCCTGCTGTTCCTTCATTGTCCTCGGATGACCTGGAGGGGGGGACGAATGCTCCAAAAGGGGCTGGGAAAGCTGCCCTGTCCAACCCTCCCTGTGGCACCCTGACCCCAAACACAGGCACCCTCTGAACCAGGGCATCCTCAGAGTGGGACACCCCCTCAACCAGGGCACCCCTTAACCAAGGAATCCCAGAAATGGAGGACTCCTGAATTCCTCAACAGAGACACATCCAAACCAGGGAGCCTCTAAACTGGAACCCCCCCAAACCAGGGCACCCCCAGCCCATGGAAGGAACTGTCCCCCCCCATTTTCCCCTTCCCAGTGACATTTGGGATTTCTTTGCTGCTTGGTCTCATGTTGGTGGGTGTCTCCTGTGGGTGCTGGGTGTCCCTGCGGCGGGTGGGTGTTCCCGTGGGATGTCCCACTGACTGTCCCCTGTCCCCCCAGGTGTGCTGCTGCAGGAGGACCGTCTGGATGCGCTGTCCCTGCTCGGCCTGACGTCCCTGCCCAGCTTCGTGCTGCTGTTCGGGGCGGCCGTGGCACTGGAGCTGGGTCCCTCGTGGCAGGGCGTCCTTCGCCCCGACGCCGCGCTCTGGGGCTGTGTCCTGCTCAGCTGCCTCGGCTCCGTCCTCTACAACCTGGCCACCTCCTGCCTCCTGTCCCTCACCTCGGCCCTCACGCTGCACCTCCTGGGCAGCCTCACCGTGGTGGGCAACCTGCTGCTGTCGTGGCTGCTGTTCGGCACACAGCTGGGCGCGCTGGGCTACGCCGGCGTGGCGCTGACGCTGGCCGGGATGGTGCTGTACCACCAGCCCCGGCTCCTGGCTGCCTGCTGGGGCCTGCGTGGCCTGAGGCAGCACCCGCACCACGAGTAGGGACCCGCGGGGGGGTCGGGGCCAGGAGGGCTCTGCGGGAGTGCTGTGCACGTGTGCGTGACTCTGTGCACGTGTGTGCCAGTGTGCACGGCTCTGTGTGCACACAGGTGGTGAGGTGCACACGTGTTGTCAGTGTGCATGGCTGTGTGCACGTGTGTTTTCTGGTGTGCCCAGATGTGAGTGTACATGTCCTACTTTGCACAGGGTACATGTGTGCTGGTGTGCACATGGATGTGCTGATGTGTACACGTTGTGTGTACAGCTCTGTGCACGTGTTTTGAATTGCACACTCTTAGGCATGAGTGGTCTGTGCACAGCTCTGCTTGTGGGTGCGCACAGGCTCTGCAGGTGTGAGCGTGGCTCTGTGTGGGGCACGTGTGTGTTGATGTGTATGACACTGCACACATTGGTGTGCACAGCTCTGTATGCACATGTGTTGGTGTGCAGATGTGTGTTGGCGTGCACAGGCTCTATGTGCAAGCAGGTCTCGTGCTTGTGGGCACGTGTGCATTGGTACAGACTGTACATAGGTGAGTGTGTGGCACACGTGTGCTGGTGTGCACAGGTTGGGCATGCACAGCTCCGTGTGTGTGCGCAGGTGTGTGCTGCTGGCAGGTACCGCTGTGCACAGGGGCTCTGTGCAGATGAGGGGGTACCTGTGTGTGTGCACTGGCTCTGCACATGTCCCCATGTGCACACACAGGCTGGGCACGCCCAGGGACGTGGCTCTGGATACACGGCTCTGGATACACAGCTCCATGCATCCGGCTGCTGTCCCACCTGGGAAAACAGACATGTGTGTGTGTGACTCTGTGTGTGTGTGACTCTGTGTGTGTGTGACTCTGTGTGTGTGTCACTACTGAGCTCTGCTGGCTGGAGTGGCCCCTGGCTCTCTGTGTACACTCGGTTCTCGTGGCCGAATGGGACGCCCAGGACAGGGCGGGTGTGTGTCCCCTCTCCTGTCCCCATCCCCACCGTGTCGTGACAATCCCGCGGGGCTGCGGGTGGTGCTGCCAGTGTCGTCTTTGTCCCCACCATGCCCTTCAGCCCCCACAGTTGTCCCCACCCCTCCCAGCTCGCTGCAGACTGGCATCCGTGGCAGAGATGGTGAGAGCCCAGCTGAGGGGACCGGAGCAGCCTGGACCAGCTGCCATAGCTCCAGGACAGTGGTGGGCTGTGACACGGGACAGTGCTGGGCTGTGTGACACAGCACGTGCTCCCCATGGCAAAGGGACAGCCCAGTGTGTGTGCCTGGCACTGCTGCTGGGGTCTGTGGTGGCCGCTGCCACACTCGTATCTCCGCGCCGGGGCCAAAAGACCCAGCTCCGATTGCACTTGTCCCAAAATAAAGCTCTATTTTTGTTGTACTCCACCCTCGGCTCCCAGTGATCTCCTGGCCAAGAAGGAAGGAAGGGAGGAACACCCAGTGCAGGGATAGGAAACTGAGGCACGGAAATGCCTCAGGATGTTCCAGCTCCTGGGAAGCTGTGTCCCGCATCTCCAGCTCTGGCAGGGACAGCTGTGGTTTGGCAGCCCCAGGGCTGGCACTGGGACACCCCACAGGACGTGGGAGGGATGCAGTGACATGGAGAGCAGTCACTGACCACAAGTGTCTGGAAAAGGGCTGGGAGCTTTGCCCTGCCCTGGGGTGGCATGACGCTGGAGCATCCTGTCCCCTGAGTCATGGAATCGTGGAATATCCTGGGTTGGAAGGGACCCACGAGGGCCATTGAGTCCAGATCCTGGCCCTGCACAGCACAGCCCCAAAAGTCACACCATGTGTTGCTTGTCTCGCTGCTCTCCAGCCTGGTGACTCACTTGAACACACAAGCACAACCCCACTTCCCCTGGAAAATCCCCACTGGTCCCTGCCCTCTTTCCCGAACAGCAATTTTTTTCCATTATTAGGGCAGTGATTTGAGGCTGCTTCCAGCAGCACCTGAGGAACGGCTCCCTCCCAGCACACAGTGAGGGGTGGGCAGCTCTCCGGGGTGTGCCGAGTGCCACTGCTGCTGCCACCTTTGCCAAGGTGCCCCAGGTGTGGCTGGAGTGGTGCCCATCCCAAAAAGGACACAAAGGGCCTGCAGTTATCAGCCAACAACCCCTGCTCTGGCCAGGAGCCCGTTTGCTTTCTGGGCTCACATTCCAGAGGCTTTGTCATAGCAGGGAGTGTTGGAAGGGAGGAGTGAGACCTGCAAGCCTGCCACCTGTGGCATCGCTGGCTCAGGAGCCTTTCCCCAGGGACTCCCTGCCTATCCCAGCCCCCTGACTCATTTGCTGGCACTGGGGTCTGCCTGGATCCTGGCTCCATCCACAGCTTTGCCTTTTCCACCTTGAATTCAGTGCCTTGCGGTGCGCCCAGTGCCCCGCAGCTCCAGGGATCGTGGCTGGCTGTGGCCTGTGCAGTGGTGACAGTAGCTGGGCTGGTCATGGGGTCCCAAGGGCAGCACTCCCGCTGGGATTGGGGGTTGTGTTGCCCATGGAAAGCCCAGCAGTGGCAGGAGGGGTAGTGACCCTCTCTGGGTATTACAGGCTGTGATTTCAGCCTGGTGTTATCCCTCTGCTCCGGCCCCAGGAAGGATCGGGTTTCCCACCGGCACAGCGACAGCTGCCCATGTGCTGAGTCCGGTGCTGCTCCGGCCAAGCTGGATGAGGGAAAGGCATCCCAGCCCTGGGGTTTTTCGGGAGGGGAGCAGATGGGACACCTTCCTGGAGAGCAGCCCCTGGCACGGGGCAGGACCAGCCCAGCTGGAGCAGGGAACAGTGGGCACAGCCCTCAATGAGCATGGGGAGGGGTGGCCCCTTGTGAGGAGGGGTCACAGCTCTGAGGGATGGGTGGCATCCCCACGGACTTGGAGGTGCTGGCTGACAAGGAATCATGGAATCATGGAATCACAAGATGGTTTGGCTGGGAAGGGAACTTACAGGTCACCTCATCCCACCCTCTGCCATGGGTAGGGACACCTTCCACTATCCCAGGATGCTCCAAGCCCCATCCAACCCGGCCTTGGACACTGCCAGGGATGGGAAGTGGGGCAGCCACAGCTTCTCTGGGTAACCTGTGCCAGGGCCTCCCACCCTCCCAGGGAACAATTCCTTCACAATTTCCCATCTAACCCTGCCCTCTGGCGGTGGGAAGCCATTCCCCGAGTCCTGTCACTCCAGGCCCTTCCTCAAGGTCCCTCTCCATCAAGGAGCTCCAGTGGGAAAGTCCAAGGTGGGAGCAATAAACCCGTGTCCAGTGGGACAGTGTAGTTATGACATTGGGCCAGACAGTTTCTCCTGGATCTGCTGCTGAACCACTGCTGAACCCTTCCTTGGAAGTGGCGATGGAACGTGCTGGGAAGGCGCTGGAGCAGGAGCAGCATGTGCCCATGCAGGGGAGAGGAAATCCAGGGTGGATTTACTGTGTGCCTGGGAGCACAGGGTGGAAATTATCTCTGTTTCAAGACAGGGATTAACTGTTGCCCTGGGGCCCGTCGGGAGCTCACTGCACTGGCACAGCAGGATTTGGGATCTGCAGCGGGAGGCAGCAGGGACAAACACTTGCTAAGCTGGGGAGCCTGAGCCAGGAAATGATATCCTTCCGGGATATGCTGGGCTGTGCTCTTAAACCTACCACATCGCAGTCCTCAAGTAGTGTCAGGGACTGTCCTGGCTGTGGAGCTGAAATTATGGCAAAGCATTTTTTAGGGTAGATGTAGGAAGATTGCATTTTTCATTGTGGGACAGTCTGGCCCACAGAGCTGAGGGCATTTGAAGCTGCCCAAATGAGACTGGAGGCCAGGAGACGGACAGGATGACTCCTCAGACTCCCTTCCAGCCCCACAGTCTCTGCTCCAGCACCCAAGAGTCCCCTCCAGGCTTTGTCCTCAACCATTTGGTGGCTTCACTGCTGGCTTCACTGCTGGCTCTCCTTGTCACAGGCTCCTGCCCTGCGCTGAGCAGGCTCTTGGCTGAGTAGCTGAGTTTCTAAAAGATGAAATCACAGGAGCTTAAAGACATTTTAAAAGTCATAGAATCAGAGAATCATGGAGTGGTTAAGGTTTGATATGCTCTCTAAGATCACCAAGTCCAACTGTTTCCCCAGCACTGTCAAGGTCAGCACAAACCCATGTCCCCAAGTGCCACATACACACATTTTTTTAACATTTACAGGGATGGGGACTTAACCGCAGCCCTGGGCAGCCTGTTCCAATGCCTTACCACCCTTTCTGTGAAGATTTTTTCCCTAATATCCAACCTAAATCTCCCATGGTACAACCTGGGGCCATCTCCCTTGTCCTGTCTCCTGCTCCCTGTGAGAAGAGCCTGACCTCCACCCAGCTCCAACCCCTCACATCTGTTGGGGCTGTGGGACCCCACCAAGAAATGGGGTTTTTCACAATCAAGGGGCAGCTTGCTCAAATCATAAGACTTGGAATGATTTGGGTTGGAAGGGACCTTAAAGTTCATCTCATTCCAATGCCCTGCCATGGGCAGAGACAACAACCGTGGATCTCCCAAGGCATCTCCTGAAAAAGAGTTGTGGCAATCAGGTGGGGGAAGAGAAAGGGTTTGTGACATCTTTGGGTCTCTCCCAACCAGAGATGCTGGAGCCTGTGCTCTTCCTTCCCTCTCTGGAAGGCAGCAGATGATGGGACTTCGAGTTGCTGTCTCAAAACCCAAAGCTGTATCCCAGTTAGGAAAAAGAAGTGTTGGTGACATTCCAAGTCTCCTGACTCACAGCAAGTTGCTGTCCTGCCTCAGCAGCACAGTTTGTGCTGGAATAAAACAACACTCCCTAAGCACGTGGTGGTCTCAGAGTCCCTGTCAGGGCCCTGGTACAAATGAGATGTGAAAACTGTACTGATTTTATTTATAGTACAATTCACTACTCGCTGGGGTATCTCAAATCCTCTGTACTTTCAGCAGCGCAGACTTCATGTTCCAGCTCCTCAGATGTGAGTTTATGTTCAGTGCTCCAGCATGGATCTGGAAGAACTGCTGCTGGCTTTCCCTGGATTTCTTCCCAAGAGGTTACAACAGCTCGTTTGTACTCAGAGCATCAGTGTTTCTCCTACTTAATTTCCATAAACATGGGGCACCATCCCGGCCGGAGAGCCGAGCATCCGGACCTGCTGATGCTGATCTTTGCACTGGCCTGACCCCGCTGCCAGGAGCTGTTGTTGGGCTCTATGCTGGGATGGCAGGATTTGACCTCCCAGGATTTGACCTCCCAGGATTTGACCTTCCAGGATTTGACCTGGAGAAAGCCACCATGTGCTGGGCTGATCCCCCAGCGTGGGCAGCAGGGGAGGGGGGATTCTGCCCCTCTGCCCCACTCGGGTGAGACCCCACCTGCAGAGCTGCCTCCAGCCCTGGGGCCCAGCATGGGAAGGACCTGGAGCTGCTGGAGCCAGTCCAGAGGAGGCACCAGGACGATCAGAGAGATGGAGCAGCTCTGCTGTGAGGAAGGGCCGAGAGAATTGGGATAGCTTGGCCTGGAGAAGAAAAGGCTCCAGGGTGACCTAATTACAGCCTTCCAGTACCTGATGGGAGCCAACAAGAAAGATGGAGAGAGAAAGAAAGATGGAGAGAGACTTTGGACAAGGGCCTGGAGGGACAGGATGAAGAAGAATGGCTTCAAACTGAAGGAGAGTAGGTTTAGGTTGGATATTTTGAAGAAATTTTCTCTGTGAGGGTAGTGAGGCCCTGGCACAGGGTGCCCAGAGAATCTATGGCTGCCCCATGCCTGGCAGTGTCCAAGGCCAGGCTGGACGGGGCTTGGAGCAACGTGGGATAGTGGAAGGTGTCCCTGCCCATGGCAGGGGGTGGAACAAGATGAGCTTTAAGGTCCCTTTCAACCCAAACCATTCCATGATTCCATGATTCCATGATTCTATGGTTCTATTCCCGTTGGGGACATGGAGCAGTGCTCCATCAGACCAAGCAGCCAGTGGAGACTGACTCACCCCTGTGTGTCCCCACGCTGTGGATCCCTGCTGCCACTGAGCCCAGCTGGGCTGGAGATACAGGTGGTGGGGGTGTCCATCATGGGGACACACAGGTGCTCCATGTCGGGACAGAGCCTGGTCAGACATCAGGCAGACATCAAGGACGGTGCTGGTGCAGGTGGTGAAGGGCAGGAGAAGCTGTTGGGACCCCTGTGTCACTGAGGCAGAGTTTGGAGGTGACTCCTGACAGGCCACCTGTCAAGGTCACCATGACGACAACTGACCACCAACAGCAGAGACAGGGGGCCATGGAGGAGCAGGGCCAAACACGGCCTCGTGTCACCGTCTTCGCACCGCCCCAGAGCCAGCAGATCAGCAGGCCCCGGTGCGGGGCTGGGGGATCCTCACACCATCCTGGGGCTGGGGAACCTTCACAGCAGGCTGGGGGACCCCCACACCGTCCTGGGGCTGGGGAACCCTCACTCTGGGCTGGGGAACCCTCACACTGCAGGAGCAGGTCTGTGGGCCTCTGACATGAAGCCCTCTGTCACCCAGAGCAGCCCTGCAGACTGGGACCTTGACCTGGACTACCCCCTGCCCACCTCCAGCGGCCCTACCAGTGCCCATGAGCTGCAGCTCCTGGAGGAGAAGGTGAGGTCTCCTCTTCCCTGGGATGAGGCTCACGTCCCCCTGTGGCACAAGGAGGCTTTTAGGTCTTCAGCCTGCTGGATCAGGAGGGAGTGCCAAGGCTCTCTCCAATGGCTGGGAGAGGAAATTGTTGGATTTGGACCTCCATCCTAACCTCAGGACACAGCAGGCTTATCCTATCTCCAAGTCATCTGTGGTTTGGAATCAGCTACAGGCATCACTGGCCATGGACTTAACCTGGACTCAGATGTTGTTCCAATGATACCCTGGATGAGAATAAGTTTAGATTGCATATTGGGTAGAGATTCTTCCCTGNTGCCTCTTCCCGAAGACAAGCACCACTTTGGAGTTCTTTATTTCACAGTAGGAAAGTGGCAATAAGGTCTTATGTTTGCTCTCACAAAGGTAAAAAGTTTTGACGAGGCCAAAAAGAAAACTCATCGTCTCCACAAACAATTACAGCAGCAGTTTTTGAAAGACCAGGAGAGAAAGATGGCGTGGAGGAAGAAGACAGCCGAACAGTTTAAAAAATCCCTGGAAGTGTTCGATCGCAGGAGTGGGAAGGTGCCAGGTCCCACCTCCCGTTTGCCTGCGGATGAAGCGAAGCCCTCGGAACAGGCAGGAGCTGCCGACAAAAAAGCAACCGAGAGACACGTCCAGAGAGCTCCTCCTGCAGGCCGTGCCCCGGCTCCGGCCACGGCTTCCAGCACACAGAAACTTTAGGAAGTCAACCCTCCTTTTACAGCAATAAACCAGCGCAAAGCCTCTGGCGTTGCCGCCCTTTAAAATCGATGGGAGTGGGGCGGTTGGAGAGCCTGGGCTGGGAGGGAGCAGGGAGGCAGCTGCAGGAGTGAAACACCTCTTCAAGGAACTGCTTTCCTGTGAGGCAGTGGGAGGGTGATGTGAAAGGGATGGAGTTTTTCCTTGGCTCATGCCTTGGGGGTGGCCGGGCACTGCCCAGGCTCCCCAGGGAATGGGCACGGCCCCGAGGCTCCCAGAGCTCCAGGAGCGTTTGGACAGCGCTGCCAGGGATGGACAGAGTGGGATCGTTGGGGTGTCTGTGCAGGGCCAGGGGTTGGACTCAATGACCCTTGTGGGTCCCTTCTAACTCAGGATATTCCATGACTCTGTGTCCTGGTTTTCCAGCCACCATTGCAGTGTTTGGATTTCATAACATAAATCTTTTCTGCTTGAAATGAAGCTGCTTATTTTTTATGCTTCCCAGTGACCTCGAGGGAATAATTGGACCTTGGAAGACTGCTGTCATGTCCTCATTCAAGTGTTTCCTTTACTGGATTGAAAAATGTTCAGTACCTTCAAGCTGTGCTCCTCAGCTGGGATTTTTGTAGGGAATTCTCAAAACTGATGGGAAAGATGTAGCTCAGACATCAGGACAGCACAGGCAAGTCACACCTCAGTGCTCAAAAATCAGGAGCCATCAGGCCTTGGCAATAAATTCTCTATTTACTGTTAAAACTGTTATTTAAAGAAGCACAACACTTTCCCCTAACCTCTCCACAGACATAATTCAGGTGCTGAAAGGCTCTAGAAATACTGTATAGAAAATCAGGGCTTGGCACCTGAATTGGCTTCAAACCACAGATCTATCAAGTCTTGCTTCTCACAAGTATTTAAGGCACGTTCTTGTCTTTCTTCCTCCCACCTGTGATTAATCTGCCCTGCGTCCTTTCCTCTCCTTGGGCAGACCCTTCCTTCTTGATCTCAGTTTTTGGCTGCTGGGTTTGTCCAGGAAAAAGTGGATTTGCTGTTCACCAGATGAAACTGGATGATCTTTAAGGTCCCTTTCAACCCAAACCTTTCCGTGATTCGCTGTGACAGCTGCTGGACAGGACAGACAGGGAACATCTCTGGTCATGCAGGCACCAGTGCCAGGCTGGTGTCCACCTACACCAGCCGGCTTGGTGACGGAAACCCAAGAAGAGATGTATTGAAATGCATAACAACGAAATGCCAAAAAGCAAATAATGTCCACAGTTTTCAGAGAGGAGCCTGGAGGTTTTCACCCAGGGGTGACCCGACCTGGCCACCCCTGGGGTTTTCCTTGTGGGAAGATGCTGTGGGAAAAGGACTGGTTTAGAACCAAACAGCACCCACCCTGCACACTGGGGTGTCCCGAAGCGGTTCCTGGCACACAGCAGCACCCAGGGCGGGAGCAGGGGATGTGTCCCCGCCTTGCCGTGGAAGCAGAGGGGCTGCAGGGCTCTAACAGAGCCCCTCTGTGTGGAGGTCACAGAGCTCAGCCCCTCTGAGCCCCTCCCCATCCTCCCCGTGCTGGGAGAAGCCTTGCTGCTGTCCTTGATGCCAGCACTCCCATGGCAGTCAGCCTGGGCACGCAGCAGCAGCCCTGGGGTGAAGAGCCCCGAGCCTGGGGTGCTGCCTGTCCCCCTCTGCCCTCTACTTGCCACCTCCCCAGCCCCGGGGCGTTGAAGCCTCTGGATCTGCTGGAGCTGGACCATTCCCCAGGGCAGGCTGGGAGTGTCGGCACACCCTGGGCCTGGCTCTGCAGGGGCTGCGTGTCGGTGCTGACCGAGCCCTGTGTGTTCCCACTCGGCAGAGCCAGGAAGCAGCTGGCTTTTTCCTGGGAGATGGAGGTTGTGACTTGCTGCAGACTCACGGAATCACAGAATCATTAAAGTTGGAAAAGCCCTCTGAAGTCATCAAGTCCAACTGTTCTCCCAGCACTGCCAAGGCCACCACTGACCCATATCCCCAAGTGCCACATCCCCATGGCTGTTAAATCCCTCCAGGGACTGGGGACTCCAGCACTGCCAGTGCCTGCCCACCCTTTCTATGAAGAAATTTTCCCAATATCCAACCTGAGCCTTCCCTGGCCCAGCCTGAGGCCATTCCCTCTCCTCCTGTCCCTGTTCCCTGGGAGCAGAGCCCGACCCCCCCGGCTGCCCCCTCCTGTCAGGGAGCTGTGCAGAGCCAGAAGGTCCCCCTGAGCCTCCTTTGCTCCCTCAGGGGTTGAGGGCTGAGCCCCTTTCCCAGCTCCCTCAGCTGCTCCTGGGGCTCCAGCCCCTTCCCCAGCTCCGTTCCCTTCCCTGGACACGCTCCAGCCCCTGCAGGTCTCTCCTGTCATAAAGGGCCCAGAACTGGACACAGGATTTGAGGTTTGGCCTCAGCAGACAGATTAGGACCAAACTCACACACTCTGGTCTCAGTGCCCAGACAGCCCCAGGGACGTTTTCCTGTGCCACAGCTGCCCACAGCTGGCTGTGTCCCTCTGCACTCCTGCTCCTGCCACCCAGCTCCAGCCTGGTGCTCTCAGAGCCAGCCCAGCACCTCCAGCCCTCCCATTTTCCCTGTTGGGTCCCTCAGCTTAGAGCTTACGCCAACCCCACCACACTCATCCCTTTAGCAAACTCTGCAGGGACTCCCTGGTTTCTCTGTGCCCTGCCTGGGCCTTTCTGACAGGCTTTGGGGGCCAGGGAAGTGCAAACTCCTTCCCACCTGTTCAGGATATGGATGCCGTCATCCCACTGACGGCATGACATGGGAATGAGGGAACAGCAGCCAAAGCTGCAGGCGGGATGTGGTCAGGGATCAGTTGGCTCTGTGGAGTCCTCCAGGGCTTGGTGTGTTGCCAGAGTTCCATGTTCCCAGCAGAGCACAATGCAAGGCTGCAGCCAAAGGACGTGGCAGGAGGGGACTGTCCCTGCAGTGACAGGCTGGGGTGCTGTTGCCTGCAGCAAGGCTTCACTGTGTACCTCTACTCTTTCACCATCATTTCACAATCAGTTTAAATCATCCCCCTCCTTGATGTCCCTTCCCAGGTCCCACGCAGGGGTGGGTGGTACCAGGAGCAGGGAAATTATTTGGGCAAGCCAGGCTGGGGTGGATCATGGTTTTCCAAGTGGATCAGCCAGCCAGCTCCCACGCTCTGAGCTGTGCTTCCCTTTGCTGTGGAGGAGCGGGATTCAGCACCTGGAAAGGGGTTTGGGTGGTGGGTGAAGCCAGCTGGGGCCAGGAAAGTCTCTGGCGTTCAGGTATCTGTCACAGAGTCCTGCTGTTGGAACACAGCTGGACTCAAACTGTGGGGGACGGTGTGCCCAGGCTGCACCAGGGGCTCCCGGCTCTCTCTTCCCTGCTCGGACATGCCCCACATACTTTGGATTCCTGGGCACCTCTGGCTCAGGCAGTGATGCAGTCTGGCGGGTTTGGGTGCAGGGAATTGTTTGAGGATAGATCTGAGGCTTTTCTACATCCTGGATGAGGTGGGATTGACGCAGGTTTGGTGATGTTTCATCCAGCTCCCAAACTGACCTGGTTTTCTTCCGGGCTGAAGAGCTGCTGCTGGCCTGGAGCAGTGTGTGGAGCTGCAGGACGAGTCAGGGCTGCTCTGGACGTGTGTCATCACCCCCATCTCCTTCTGCAAGATGAGAATGTCTGTAATTACCCAGATCCAGGAGGGAGCAGCAGTGATCCACAGTCTTCCCTACTTTAGAGGAGGTTTGAATGAGACCCACGGCTCCACCCCTTTCCCTCCTCTTTCCCTGGATGTCACAAGGACTTGCTGTCCCTTCAAGCAGGCTGTGCACACCAGGACACAGGGGACTCTGGTGACAGTCACTGGCCAATTGATCCCATCTCCAGGTCATGGCTGTCAGGAAGCCCAAGTCTGCACTTCTCGGAGACCAGTGGCACATTTCAAACAAACCAATCAGGACACTCCTCAACTTTGGAAAGACATTCTTTTCATGATGGATTTCATTGCCAAAATATCTGCAGGGCATGTGGCAGCCTTTCAGGGGGACCAGGGATCCCTTCTGAACTCCTTGTCAGGAAAAGCAGCAGGTCTCCATGTCTCAAGGGCTGCTCTCTGTGCTATGATGAGCTCCATGAGGACACATCCAACTGACAGCACACCCCTCTGTAGCCTCAAATCACAGCTCTGCTGTGCTTAAATCCCATGACTCTCGATCATAGTGTAGCCAGGAAGTCATGGATCTTCTGGGTTTAGATCCAGTGTGATCCCAGTTGCCAAACTGGAGCCTGAGAAGGTGTTCCTGGGCAGGTCAGTGCTTTCCCTGGAGGCTACGGGACAGCCTGGCCCAGATCGTAGTTCCAGCTGCCCCTTCTTCCCACAGCGGGCTGGACATGTCCCAGCTTGGGGTGGACCCAAACCCAGACTCACTGTCACACTCAATCCCGGTGTTGATTTGAATCAGTCCCTTGGCTGAACCACTCAGGGGCAGGAGGGAACCCACATGCGGCTCACTGCTCCAGGTAATAAGCCTGGAGGAAAATGACCTGGGACTGCTGGAGATGGTACCAGATCTGCCCAGGTGGGCAGGAGGTTTTTGAAAGCAAAAACCCTCAATCATCCTCACCTCGCCAGGCCAGAAAGCCCAGCCCAGGTGGTCCCACTACATCTCCCACCACCAGCCCCTCATCTGCTTTGTGTAGGGAAGCAGTTGGGAGTGGGTGAGCAGTGGGCACTGCAGATTTATTCATGGACTTGGACACTCCCTGCACAGAAATAAAGGAGCTGCTCAGGCCAGGAAAGGCTGGGACCCAGGGCAGGGCTGCCCATGAGGGCACAGCCACCCCACCACTGCGCTGTGCCAGCTCCTGCCAGGGACAGAGCTGGCATCACTGTGAGCATGGGCTGGAACTCAGCATTTTGCCATGTTCCTCTCCCGAGGGGATGCATGTCACTGCCCGGGCAGAGAGTGAGGGCACGGCTGCAGTGCAGCGTTCTAGGGCCATCATGTTCTTTGCAGACGTCATCAACTCACAGGTAACCAATTAACTCAGCCTGTACAACATCAGCCTCTCCATCAGCTGAGATTCATTATCACTTTTATGGCCCTGTAAACCCAGTCACGTCAACAGTGCCGTTTAGGGGAACTCTCTTGTGTTCTGACGTTTCAAAACAGCCCCTTCGGGGCTCCTGGACACCCACTGGGCTGACCCGCGCCTGGCAGACGTGACCTCGAGGGGGATAAAGTATATTCTTCGGGTTGCTTGTCCTACTCCCAGGAATACAGAGCTGGGCAGCCCGGAGGGAACGAGACGCCACTTCTCCCTCATCCCACACGGCCCCCGCGGCCGCCATGACAGACACCACGCCCTGCCAATCGCTGCCGCGGGACTCCTCATTGGACAGCGCCGCTGCCAATCAAGCGATGGGGCGGGGCCAGCACAGCTCTCCGTAAACCGCCGGGAAGGCCCCGCCCCCTCGGGGTCGCCTGGTAACGGCAGGCGCTGACGGCGGGACCGGGATTGGGACCGGGATCGGGATCGGGACCGGGATTCGAACTGAGTGCGCTGCAGGGGGTGGAGGCCGCCTGGGGCCGGCATCCCCCAGTAACCGTCTCCTGAGACACCCCGTCCCACCCCCGCTGGTCCCACAGGCCCCCCGGATCCTCCCGCACCGGCCCCCGAGCCGCCCGCCGCTCACATGGGGGCCCTCCCCACCGGGAATCACCCCTCCGACCTCTGACTGTTCCCCAGTCCCTGGGTCCTCCTGCTGTCTCAAACCCACACCCAGGGGAGCCTTCACTCCCTTTCGGCCCCCCTCCCGCTACAGCTGTCCCCATCCCCTCCCTCTCTCCTCCTCTTGCCCCTGTCCCTGCCAGTCCTGCCAGATCCCCTCTCCCGCATCGTCCCTCTGGCAGGGACAGGCCTGGAAGGGTAGAGGTTTCCTGACGAGGTTTCCCACTGCGAACCCTACCCTTCCCTCCAAGGTGGCCCCAGGGCGCTCCAGGCCCCTCTCCACACCCCGCTGGGGACTGCAGAGCTGCAGCTTGTGCTGCTCTACCTCAGCTGCTACTCAGAAGCTGTTGGGAGCTTTCTCCCCACCACCCTTCAAAGCCAGGAATCCATCACCCCCTTCCCCTGGGTGTTTGACAGCTGCTCTGGGACAGAGATCAGCTCTAATCTGCACCCCCATGTCCTGACCCCCTACCCAGACCCAGAGAAAACTTCGGGATAATCTCGAACCCTCATGCTTTCCCAAATTACACTGTTTCTCTAATGCTGTCACCGTGTTTTCCTTTTAGAGAGAAAATCCAAGAAGGGAGATTATGTGACAGCAGCAGCACAGAGACCTCGATTTTCTTCCAGAGTCTCACCTTGTGTAAGAGCTGCCGTGTCCTTTCTAGACTTCAAACCACCCAGGCCACTGGTGTTTAACTGAATCCATGGCAATAGGGGATCCAGCTGCTTTCCAAGCATCCTCGTGAAGCAAAATACCTTGGTGAAGGACATGGCAACTCCAGGGAAGGCAGGGATCCCGTTAGGTGTCATGAAGGTGTTAGATCCACGCCAGCTAAAGCCTGATAGCATGGAGACAGAAAGAATCCTAACTGTCTTGGATGAGACCATTGTCAAGCTGGAGATCACCAGGTTGATCCCACGGATTATTGGCTCCCTGGAGAGGTATGCTAGGATGCTGGGACCTGAGATCACAAGCAGCCTTTTGGAGCATCAGAAGCTTTCAATGGAAATAGAGCACCAGCTCGCCAGCCCTGGAGACGAGGAGAGCGTGACAGCTGTGGAGCAACGCCTGAAATGTTCCCTGAGAAACATCCTGAGGCTCTTCCTGGCCAACCCCTTGCTTTACCATGGACTGAAATACGAAGTTCGGGTGAGAGAGTCGCCAGCTGATGTATTTATCAAAGCCTTTATGGAGTTCCGGGATTTTACGCTTGAGAGGCTCCTGACCAGTCCTGATGAAGAGAAGGAAAAGATTCAATTCATGGAAGACATTTCCCTCCGGGTTGAGAAAAACATGGAAACAATCTCAGCTCTACGGGAAGAGCTGGCAGCAGCCATCCAGACTCGAGATGAGGAGGTATGATCCTGTGGGAATGTGTTTTCCACCAAAGTGTTACGGGAGCAAAACTTTGGTAATTATAAACTGATCCCTTTATTGCAGTTCCTAAAGAGCAAGTTCCAGAAATCCTTTCTAAACCAGATCTTAAACTTAAAAATAATATTTTTATTGTAAAATATAATGAAAAATGCTTATTGCATGCTTGATTTTTTTTAAACTCGAATTTGGCATGTTTTGAACCTGTTGTCACCAGCCAACTTAACATAAGTCCCTGAGTTCCAGAGGAGTGGCAGGACAGACACAAACTGCTGTGGTGGTATCCTGGCAGGGTGACAGTGCCAGCTGCTTCATTCCCTGCTGCTGAAAGAATGAAAAGTCATTACAGGGAGGGATTGCTCTGATTAAAATCCGTTTTTAATATCTGCTCTGTCTTCATTCTTGCTTAAAACCAACATTTCTGTGACTCCCGACTCTTAACAGCTGCCTTGGAGCATTTGTGATTAATCAGTGGTTATACGAATTACATGAATCTTTAATTTTATCTGCAGCTGAGGTGCAGATAATTACCTGGGCACTTCCCAGGCACTTTCCCAGCCTGTGGGCTGTGCCAAGCCCAGAGCTCCTGACAACAATCCTTTGTTTTCTACCTGTGCTTCTTGTTCTCCTCCCTTCAAGAGGGGTTGGCTGAGAAGGTTTTGCCCTGCGCTCATTGCTGGCAGAGCCAAGAGCTTGCTTTCCCCTTTCCCTCTGTTCCTTGGAGTTCTAGGAATCAAGACACTTGAGATTTTTATGTGCAATTTGGCAGCTTGTCCAGGACATGGTGAATAAATCTGTTTCACTGATCCCACCTGGGGATTTCCCTCCCTGAGCTGTGTCCCCCAGACAGTCACCCGGAGCCTGATCCAGCCCTCGAGGGAGCCACTCCAGGGAATCTGTTTTGGCTGCTCCTCAGGTGGCAGTGCCAGTGGGGCTCAGGGTGGTTTGTTCACTCTGTGCCTTTGCTGACAGGTTCCCAGAGGAGCCAGGGGAAGGTTTCCAAAGCTCCTGTGTAAATCTAACTCTTCCCTCAGCCGGCAGTGGTGGGTCCTTGGTGCTACCTGAGCAAGCCCCTGAGGGTCCCTTCTTGGATCTCTTCCACCTTTGCAACGTTTTTTCTTCTCCTGCCCACCTTAGGCCTCAGGGGCATTTCCCAAAGGTATTCCTCTTGTTTTCTGGTCTAGGTTAACAGGAAGGACAAAACGATTGAAAACCTCAAAACCAGCATGGAAGATCTGGCCAAGGACTGCAAGGCTGACATCCAGCAGATTATGAAGGAAGGGGAAAAGCAGCAAAAAGAGGATGAGGAAGCCTCTCAGGACAGGTGTGCCAGGCTGAAGCAGGACATTCTGCGCCTGGGAGCACAGTTCAATGCACTGGTGCTGGAGCATCGAGCCTCAGAGCTGGTTCTCAGGAAGGTAAAAGGGAGGAGAGCTCTGGGACAGGACGTTTAAGCCTGTTTGTAGAGCTGTCAGCTCTGGCTGCTGCCTGCTGCAAGGAGTTCCTTGGTCCCTGCTTGTTCCTGGCAGGATGCACATGGTGTTTGTCAGAGCACACCCGCCCTGTCCTCATGCTCTGCTGATTCCAGTGGAAAGCAGCCCTGCAGCGACAGCAGGGACAGAGCCTGTCACAGGTCCTGCTCCTGCCGGCTGCCTCGGCTCTGGGAACACCTTCACACTGTGCTGTGACACTGGGCAGAGCTCAGGGCAGCAAGGCTGGAGCAGGACAGGTGCAGGATAGTGAGAAACCAGGGATCTGCTATAGGGGGAGCAGAGCAAACAATATCGGCTTGGTAGAAGGCATCTTTTAGAGCTGAATTAGTGTTCAAGTGGAATGGGGCTGATGCTGAGGGCTCAGCAGGTCCTGCTCTGCCCAGCTTGGCAGAATAGACAAGCCAAGGAGTCAGGCTGGGCTGAATGAGGGGGAAATGGCATTTCATAGAATCATCCCAGAATAGTTTGGGTGGGAAGGGACCTTAAAACCCATCTAGTCCAACCCCCTGCCATGGGCAGAGACACTTTCCACTCTCGCAGGCTGCTCCAAGCCCCATCCAGCCGGGCCTTGGACACTGCCAGGGATCCAGGGGCAGCCACAGCTTCTCTGGGCAACCTCTGCCAGGGCCTCACCACCCTCACAGGGAGGAATTCCTCCCCCATATGCCATCTATCCCTGCCTTCCGGCAGTGGGAAGCCATTACCCCTTGTCCTGTCCCTCCAGCCCTTGTCCTCAGTCTCTCTCCAGCTCTTCTGGAGCCTCTTTAGGCACTGGAAGGGGCTCTGAGCTCTCCCTGGAGCCTTCTGTTCTCTAGGTGAACACCCCCAGCTCTCCCAGCCTGGCTCCAGAGCAGAGGGGCTCCAGCCCTTGGAGCATCTCCGTGGCCTCCTCTGGACTGGCTCCAGCAGCTCCAGGTCCTTCCTGAGCTGGGCCCCAGGGCTGGAGGCAGCTCTGCAGGTGGGGTCTCACCCGAGTGGGGCAGAGGGGCAGAATCCCCCTCCCCTGCTGCCCACGCTGGGGGCTCAGCCCAGGACACGGGGGTTTCAGGGCTGGGGCATGGCCAGCCCTCACCCAGCAGCACCCCAAAGTCCTTGTCCCCAGGGCTGGGCAGATACAGGAGGAAGAACAGGAGAAGCAGGGAGGCTCAGGCCCCTGTAGCAGCAGCTCTGCCCTGAGCAGAACACGCTGGTGACACAGAGAATCTAGAACTGGATAAAGGGCATTTTCCTTCTCATTTTGCTCATCCTGGGTATTCTCTCCAAACCAGCACAGCCTCCCATGGGCAGGAAGCCCACGTGGTGGTGGGGCATCCGTCACTCTTGCTTTGGGTGGTGCAGCATGAAGGGCTGGGCACTGACAAAGCATCAAACCCAAGTTAGAGCTGCAGTTCAACCCCCAAAATCTTTGGCAGAGTGGCTGTGCCAGGCAGTTTCTGCTGCAGTTCCTGCCACAGCAGGGCTGCTTGTGGAGAGCTCAGCTCATTCCAGCACTCCGGCAGACGCATTTACTGACCACAGAGGCCTCCTTTCCTCAGCAAGTACAAGTTGTACTTGTGGTCTAAATAGCTCAGGTGGGACCTTGTGATGGCCTGGGAGCCCTTGGGACATCCTGGGGCAGTGTCACACAGGAAATGGAGCAGGAATGATTCCACAGAGCACACATCCAGAGCTGGAGGTAAACTGCCCCGGGCTGTATAGCTGTACAGCCACTGCTAAACTGTTTTACAGCCAGAAAGATCTCCTTATTTTAAAAGGCACCATCTTCTGAGTACTTTCTGTCCCACGTTCATGTTTTGCAGTTCTCTCTTGCTTCAGTTTCAGGCTGGTTGCCTCAGTTTGTCAATGACTTGCCACATTCCATCAGACACGTTCATTTCCTCCTGAAGAAAGCAGCTTCCAGGTGCTGTTCAGCCTCCCAGCTCCGTGCTGTAAACCAAATAAAGCCCTTTGGGAATGTCGCAAGAGAATCCTCAAACCGGGGCAAACCACAGATGTGTCAGCTGAGGGAAGCTTGTCACAAGGAGGTTAAATACTCAGATATAATGATGCTGGGGCTCAGAGTTTCCCTGTTTTCTCACTCAGGATACTTCTTACCAGGCCTCAGATGTCTGCAAGGATCTGATCTTGTTTTATGTTTCAGGAAAAGTGCAAAGCAGAGAGGGAAATTCAGAAATGGGTCCAGAAATACGACACAGACATGACAGAAAAACAGGTATTGGCTCTAAGTGCTTTGCTCTGCCATGAGGTGATTTGCTCAGGTAGATTCCTGTCCAAAGGGGCATGTGGCTCTTACCCAGGAGGCCATGGAAGTGAGAGGCAGTTCTGCATCCAGATGAACTACAGGAAAGGGATCTTTGTCCTGCCTGTGTGTCCAGGAGTCCTCTGCTGCTTTGGCTTTAGGAAAAGTTACATCCACTGCTAAATCCCACGGTATCTGAGGGCACATGGGTCACCATGTTCTGTCAGGGATGTCCACCTGATGCCAGGAAACAGATTTTTCAGATTTGCTCCAACCCTCAGTCCTCATGGCCCTACCTGGTGTCCAAATCCTGCTCCTATTCCTGCTGAATCCTTGGGGGATGTGCCGGATGTTAAGGAACCCAACAGCCTGCAGCCAGCTGAGCCATAACAGGCTGATGGTCACATCAGCACCCCCAAAACTTGCCTCTGGGAAGGCCCTTGTGGCTTTCCTGTTCTTGCAGCATTTTTGGGGTTGGATAAAAGCTTCTGGATTCCTTACAAAGCAAAATGCACGGAGGGGTCTGAAAGCTGCTGCTAACTGTAAGGAATGATCCCCCTGTCAGATGTTTAATAATGAGATTATTTTGGTTTCCTGTCCGTGGAGAGGCAGGAACCCCACATTTGGGGCAGAATTTGTCAAGGCAGACCCACCCCCACACTGCTGGTTCTCAAAATCTTCCATTGTGGGAGTATTTTTCAGGGGAGCACCAAGGGACCTGGCATTTCATGAAATTCCCTGGGTACTGGGCACATGCCTTCCTTTTGAATCCCTTTGGAAAGGCTCCAACCAGTTGAGGTTCCATGGCTTTGGGGTGGGTTTCAGGACCCTCACCTGGGGATGTGGGGAGGAGCTGCTGACTGGCTGTCCCTGATCCCTGCTGTCCTGCCAGGCCACATACGAGGAGCTCCAGGCTGCCTACAATGAGGAGAAGGCCCAGCTGTCCCTGCTGATGGAGAAACACGCTCTGCTGCTCCAGGAGTATACCCAGATTGAGGAGGAGCGCAGGATGCTTAAGGAGAAGGAGGAGGAAGCTGAAAGGGAAGAGGCCAGGAGGAACGATGCTGCCACCTGCATCCAGGCCTTCTGGAAAGGCTACTTGGTGCGGTCCATCTACAAGTCAAAACTGAAGAAGGGCAAGGGAAAGGGCAAAGGCAAGGGCAAGAAATAAAGCCCCAAATCCCTTTTCTCTCCCTGGCAAAGCTGCTGTGTCTGAGCTCTTCCAGATAAAAGCATTGAATTGTTAAGGTTGGAAAAGACTTTTAAGATCATCAAGTCGAGCCAGTACCACCATGTTCACCACTAACCCATGTCCTCAAATGCCACATCCATGTGTTTTATGAACACTTCCAGAGATGGTGATTCTATCACTTCCCTTGGCAGTCTGTCCCAGGGCTTTAGGACCTTTCCATGAAAAAACATTCAGTAATATTTGATATAAACCTGCCCTGGCACAACTTGAGGCTGTTTCCCCTCATCCTGTCAAGTCCTGCTTGTGTGGATTTGACAGCCCACTCCTGACTTCAGGGCCCTTTCTTGCAGCCTCCCTTCCCAGGAGAGAGCAGTGGCACTGGTGAGGCCCCTCCCTCCTCAGACATGGCCAAGGAAGGTGTGTTCCCTTCTTGGCAGCTACAAGAGATGCCAGGATCTGTGAGCCTTGAGAAGTTGGTACCCATGTGGATAGTTTGGGGTGTAGTTACATCAAGAAGGACATTCCGTGTCCGGGTAGGCTTCAGTTCTCAAACACCAACAACCTCCAGGGAGACCTTAAAGCCCCTTCTAGTGCCTGAAGGGGCTCCAAGAGAGCTGGAGAGGGACTTGGGACAAGGGATGGAGAGGCAGGACAAGGGGAAATGGCTTCCCACTGCCAGAAGGCAGGGATAGATGGGATATGGGGGAGGAATTCCTTGCTGTGAGGGTGGTGAGGCCTTGGCAGAGGTTGCCCAGAGAAGCTGTGGCTGTCCCTGGATCCCTGGCAGTGTCCAAGGCCAGGCTGGACGGGGCTTGGAGCAGCCTGGGACAGTGCAAGCTGTCTCTGCCCATGGCAGGGGGTTGGACTGGATGGGCTTTAAGGTCCCTTCCCACCCAACCTATTCCATGGCTCTCTGAAAAGCAGCCTTTGGAGTCCAAAGCACTCCCATGCTGTTGCGGACCCAGGACTGGCCCCACAGACTGCCTCAGTGTCCCTAGTGCCCCTGGCTGAAGGACTCTTCAGGGAGGAATCGCTCACCCAGCTCCAGAGGGGCAGGAGCTCAGCCCAGAGCAGCGCATGGAGCCTCCACCCTTGGAGCTGCCTAGCCCGGATCCCGAGGCTTGGAGCCCAGTGCCCTCTCTGGAGAATTCCTAGGAGAATTCTCACATTCACACACTGTCCACAGCCTGGCATGGCTGGGACAGTGTGTGAATGTGAGAAACGAGCTCACAAGCTGAAATTTTAGTAGAATAATATTGAACATTTATTAGTAGAACAAAGGCAAACAGCACTGGGCGTTTGGCAATATTTTGCCAGAGGCACCCTTCATTCATTTTACAATGTGCTTAAGTACTTTCTTTAACTGTTACATATTCATTAAGCTCAGAAGAAAATTTACACTTTACCCCCCTCCCCCCCCCTCTGATCCCTGCCCCGCTTCCGCCAACACAACGCCTCTCTTGGTCCTGGATTGCTTCAGAATTGAAGGCAAGAATCCTCCTCTTTCTGATGTCTCTTTAGTTCCAGCCTAAGTTGCAGTTCAGTCTCTTCTGGAGATGTGAGTTGAGATAACCGGTTTTCTTGGGATGGAAGTGGCTTTATCTTCGTTTCTTTTAAGATGCCTTGATCCTTGGCCCTGTAATTTATCAACTTAAATGATATTTATTACTATGTATTTATGACTGTGTCTCCCAACATATCACAACTATTTCGAAGTTACAATTCACTCTAATCTTGTTTCTACTTAACTGTATTTTATGACAACACTATTTCTACATAGTACATTATTACTTAAAAATGCAAAAGCCAACATTTATAATTTATTTATTTATCACATGGAGATGATGGGTGAGGATAATGGGATGAGGGGGATCAGAGCGGATCAAGGAGATGAGTGAGACGTGATCTATGAAGGGGGGGTGGGAACGAAGGGGAGAGGATAAAGGGGGAAGAAGGAAGGGGAGAGGGAAAAGGGAACAGGGAATGAGGAAGGGAAAAAAAGGCTGTGAAGAGAAAGGGGAATGGGGAAAGGGAAGAACCCTCAGCAGATATGGGGACACCTGTCCGGGCAGCACCTGCCACAGGCTTCCACAGTGCCCTGTGGGCAGGCACCTCCTCAGGCACAAAATCCAGGCCCGTGTGCTGGTGGAGGGAGCAGGTGAGCGGGACAGTAGGACGGGGCCTTTCCTCCCGGCAGAGCAGGCGGCACCCAGGAGGATTTTTTACGGGAAGATTTGTCCGGAACAATTTTCAACCTCCCCCCCCAGCCCCCCGGCACGAAATGGCGGCG
>VZTG01005765.1:568547-606747 GCA_013397845.1 Melanocharis versteri | reverse complement strand
CGCGGCCCCAGCGCCCCTCGCCACCGGCGCTCGGCCCGGCCCCGCGCCCGGCTCACCCGCGCCGCGACAGCGGCCACAGCAAGGGGGAAGGAACCGCTCGCCGCGCAGCTGCCCCGTCGGGCCCCCTCCCCGCCGCCGCGGGCAGCCTCCACCGACCATGTCGCGGCCGCTCCCGCTGAACCCCCCGTTCCTGCCGCCCACCTACGGCGTGCTGAAGTCCCTGCTGGAAAACCCGCTCAAGCTGCCGCTCGCTCACGAAGACGGTGAGGCTTCCCCGGGACCCCTCGCAGCGCGCCGCGGTCCCGCCGTCACTCGGGGTCCGCGGCATCGCTTTCCCTTTTTGCCCTCCCTCCGCGGCCCCCCCGCCCCGGGTGCTGCCCCGGCCATGGAGCCCCGGCACGGCTCGCTCGGGGCGCTCTGGGGGAGCGGCGGCCGCCCCGGCCCGATCTAACGGGACGCGCTCGCTGCTCCCATCGCCGGTCCCGGCGGATGGACGCCAAGGGCGCTCGGTGCCCCCGGTAAAGGGGGCCGGGATCCCCATCCCAGGCTCCGCCACAAACCGCTCCCGGCCCCGCGTCTCCCGGTTCAGCGGGAGAAAGTTGCGGCTTCCCCGGGAAGCGGAGGCAGCTCGGGAATACCGCACCACGTATGGCGAACGGATCGAGCGCTCACGAAAAGCAGAAACCCAGGGAAGGTCTGGCAGTTCCTGTCTCCTCGTCTTTCCGAGTTCCATTGCCAAGCGACTCGCAGGATTTCACCGGGGCTGTTGTATGAGGTTAAAAATAAAGTGCTGCGAAGGCTTGGTAGCTGACAGGAAGCTTTATGAGTTCAGATTCTTGCAGATCTTGCAGAGAAATCAGGCGTTTACCTTATAAAACGTTTATTGAAATCACTGGAGGCTGTAGAAATGAGGAAGCCTCAGTTTAACTTTTTCTTTGCTTCTACCTTTGAATATTTTATTGCTTCTTGTGCACATGAAAACCATGTTCTGTCAGCCTTTGCCACTGTACATTAGTAACGTTTAGAAGTGCAGAATTTGAGGACTACTTTGCTTGTGCAAGGACTAGCAAGATCGGGACCTTGGTTTAGAAGAATTATAGGATCCCAGCGATTTTTAAGCTAAGACTGTTCCTTTTCAACAGAATATATCAATAGCTTCCTGTTTGCCGGAACACTTAAATGTTTTAAGTCCGTTGAGTACTTATTGAAGCTGACATTCAAAGCTGCGCATGGAGCGGAATTGTTAAATAAAAACAGAGGGCAATCTCAAAAATGTGGTTGGATCCCACAGAGGTGCTCAGTGACATGAGCCCTCAATTCTCTTCCAAGTAGAGTGAGTCAAAGGAGTTATGTTTTTGAAGGGAATATTCTTCTCACCCCTGAAAGTACAGCAGAAATAATGGAAATAGAGGTAGCTAATGTTTTGATTACTGAGCTCTTACATGTTTGTTTGTGTTTTGTTTAAGCATTCGGTAAAGAAAAAGACAAAGAGAAGAAGTTAGATGATGACAGCACCGGTACCACAGTCCCTCAGTCAGCTTTCTTGGGTCCAACATTATGGGACAAGACACTGCCATATGATGGAGACACTTTCCAGTTGGAATACATGGACCTGGAAGAATTCCTCTCAGAAAATGGCATTCCACCCAGCCCAAACCAGCACGAGCCTAGCCCACACCAGTCAGGTCTCCAGCAAGCTACCTCAGCATCACCTTCTGTCATGGACCTCAGCAGCAGGGCTTCTACTTCAGTCCATCCAGGCATGGTGTCGCAGAACTGCATGCAGAGCCCAGTCAGACCAGGTAAATCAGCCCTTAGAACTTCCCTGTGGAATTTGGCATGAGCCCCTCCTCCCCACTGTAAATCACTGCTTCTCCCTGTGCAGCTGGCAGGCAGCTTAGAGCCCAGAGGATTCCGGTCACTCACACTCCAGCAAATAAAAACAATAGCTCCAGTTATCATTAAGCTGCTCCACCAGGATTTTTGTTTAAATTATCTAAGGAAAGCTCTGGGAATTCCAAGAAAACTTGGCTATATTAGTTGGTATCTTAGCTGTTAGCAAGTAAAAAGACCACAGGCAGAATGGCATAGATGCCACAGTGTTAAATGAGCGGGGAAAAGGACTGCGAAAAAAAATATTCCTTCAGCCATTATTTGATGTGAGAACACAGGAGTGGGCAGTTATTCTGGAGTTAAAGGTTAATGCTTCTTACTTGAAATTTTGGCCATAATCTTACTCTCTACTGAGCAAAGTAAAATTTGCCACAGGAACTGAGTTTTGGAACGACATTACAGTCTTGCTTAAATTGGCATAAACTGAGTGTAACTCTGACCTGAGTTCATAACTTGCATCTGTAGTCACCTTAAGCTTAAGAAAACACCATGGAGTCCAAGGCCTGGTTGTAATGCACGATTCCAGCCCATCTGATGTCAGTGGAAGTCTTTTATTATTTTATTAGCACTTGAGATCATCCCTTTGGAGACACCAGCCCGAATCCAGAGTAACTGCTCTGGCTTGACACCAGCATGGCTGAGATCATGGGCAGTGGAAGAGTGTCAACATTGAAGTTGGGGAAACATGGAGCTTTGCCTTTTTCCTTAAAAAAAAAACCAAAAAACTACAGAGAGTGACTTATTTATTGTGCTCTTCTGCTCACACGAGGTGTGCTAGAGCTAAGTGTGCTCTTGGCAGCAGGAAACCACTCCTCTCCCTTGTGCTTGATCGTTTGCCATGCTCAGCGTGCGAAGTCATTGTCAGAATCATCTGATAAGGAGGCAGAATAAATAAATAGAGGGGCAACAGTTGTGGAGCAGGATGGAATAGAAATGTCTTACGAGTCTGCAACGTTCCTGTCTCATTAAAAAGAAATAAAACATCCCCCAAAGCTCCCCAAACCTGTCAGCAGACTCCTTGGCCCCCCATCAGAAGTGCGTGTTTAGTCATGGATTTCATTTACTTACTTTTACTTTGTGTGGATTTGACTTTGCTTTGTGTTTCAGTTTCAAGGCTTTTCATGGTTAACTAATAACTTATAAGGGTGTCCAAAGTTAAAATATATTTGGAGTAGGCAAGAGCAGAACATGAAACCCGTTCCTTTTTCTGAGCCAGCTTTAAATATAGTGCATATGTGCTACACCGTTTTCTGTCACTTGTGCACACACAAAATTAAAAGTAGATAATCTGTCCTCATTCTCTTTTTTTTTCAGAGTCTGGTAGTGAGCCAGGCTTTTAATGATCACCTGTCAGAATTTATTTGTAATCAGCTATCTGTGTGACTTTTCAACTCATTGATTTTTTTCAGTTTTTCCTGAGCCCTTTGCAGCTCAGGGTTGCAAACTTATTTCACTGTGCACTTTTTTACTGTTGTAAAGGGCGTTATGGCTCTTGGGGTAGGATAAAACATCTAAATTTGCAGGTATTTTTCCCAACACCATCTTGCCTTAACAAGACTAGAATTTTTTTTGTTAAATGTGTTTTTTGTTGGGCTTTTTTTTTTCGGAGGAGCTCATTTCACTTCTTAAATAATATTTTCTTGTCCCCCATTACAGATAGGAACTGTGACTTAATTAACAGTAGTCTGGTTTATCATCAGGTTGTTGAAGTTTTTACGTGCTGTCATTTGAAAGTCTTTCTTTGACAATCAGTACTGAAGAGAAGACCATCTCACAGTTTAGAATTCGAGCAAGTTTGAGAATATAACAGCATATATATTTTTTAAATTTCATAAAAGTAAAAATGAGCATTTAAGAGTTGTCATAAAAGGGCCAAGGCAAATGTGCTGTTTTGAAATAGGGAGGTAAATGTTAAAATCGTTGTAATGGAGCCTGTTGGTTAATATATCTTAAGACATTTAAAATAGATTTTTTTTATTGTCACATAAAGGTTTTTAATTGGTGTGAGCTATCATTCCAGTATGCACAGTGTTCTGATTTGTGTTACTGTAATAAAACAAAGAACAAGTAGTAGGAAGTATACAATTTCAATACAAATTAATTCCATGTGATCTTACTACTTTCAGGAAAACGGAATGTTTTAGGCGATGGTAATTCTAAAACTATTTCGTTGGTGTGTTTTCTGAGTTTTGCCTTGCAATGGGAGCCGGTTCGAGCTGTGGGGCTGGAGGAAGGCTCCAACCCTGTGCTGCTCCTGCCCCTCTTTAAACAGCTCTGCGGGTTTGGCACCAGGGGGTCACGTGCAGGTGGTCCCAGCTCCCACCCTGGCTGTGCCCTGTCCTGGGGGCACATTCCCCCTGCACGTGGAGCCCCGGCTGGGGCTCTGTGACTCAGGGGTGCTCCATGGCAGAGCGGCATGAGGAGATTTCATTTGGTGCATGTGTTCCAGCACAAGCCTCGTCTGTCTGTGGGAGTGGGTGGTGTTGCCCAAACGTGTTTTGTGCCGTGTCTGGAAGAGATCAGGAGATGTGCGCTGGCATTCCCTGAGTGTCATCAGGCTCAGCAAAGCCGCGCTGACCCTGGCTGTGGACATGACATTACCAAAATCCTCACTGATTTTCTTTCCCCCCGCTGAAAAATGTAATGGCAGAAAAAAGGATCTGTATGAATATCGCTTAATTCTGGATTTCCAGCTCGGGTTGTCTGGTCGATGGAAAGATGTTTAGGCTCGCCGGTTTATCATCTGCAAAGAACAAAGCAAGCGCCTACTTCCCATACATTTCTGTTCAGGGAATGTAGTTACAGAAATTTCTGGCTTTGTTTTGACAAGGGACGCAGGGTAATGACTGTATTTATCTTCCACAGTGCTGATTTTGTCAATAAAAAATAGTATTTTGATTTATTTTAGCGTTGCAGACCAACATTCACTGTCATGTGTAGATGCATTTAAAACTTCTGTTTTGTCTTGGTATTGGATGCTGGTAGGTTGGCTGAAATCTGTGGTCTCCTCAGAAAAAGGTTTTCAGATTTTTATGAAGCTTTTAAAGTAACCCATTACTGCAAACACACTTTTGTGGTTCTTCATCTGTTGCACACCTCATGTAGTCTTTTGGTGAATGTAAATCCTCATTTAAATGCAGAGTCCTTAAGGAAATTTGGAGTAATTTTTCGCTGTTTGTATGTCCAGGGAGGCTGTAGATTTTGCAGGTAACTAGTTGGTTGTTGCTTTTTACCTGGCTCTTTTCCTTGTGTAGCCCTGATGGAAGTGGTTTGGGCAGGTGCTGTAAAGGGTTTGAAAGGTGTGAATTAGAGAAGCATCAGCTAGATCCGGTGGAGAATCCTAACTAGAAAGTTTTGGGGGTTTTGTGGTTTAGATCTGAATTTTGAGTTTGCCAGCAAAGCCTTGGGTGTGGGGCTGTGTCACAGGGATGCTGCTGGCACAGTGATAACCAGGTGTTGTTTCTGCCTTGCTCCAGAGGAGGACAGGGCTTTTGGGGGCTCTGAGAGACCTCCCTCCTTTGTGTTCTCTGATGGTGGTTTTCGGTCCGTGTTGCCTGCATGGCTGGGTGCCTTAGACTACTTGCCAAAGATTATTTAAGGAAACAAAAAAAAAAAAAAGAAAAACAAGCTTTGTAATCCACTGCAGAAATATACCTATGTGCAATATCTCCGAGTCTTCAGTTAAAAAAAGTAAAATTAGAGGCACATTAATCAAAAAGCTGGGAATTGTTGCCGTGTGAAGTGCGCTTACACCTCCCACCCCCCAAAGGACACAGAGGTTTTTATGAAGTGCTGTGGTTTATTTGATCAGTCCAGATATTCCATGTAGAGTGCAGTATCCATTACCTCTGGCTCCTGGCACGGGCACGGAGCTGCAGTGACTGGCAGCAGGCACCTCTGGGTGGGTTTCGGTGGTTTTTGGAGCTTGTGTTCGTGCTAGGCACAGCAGCCAGCTGGGAGAGGCTCGTTCTTGCTCCACGCAGCTCATCCCGGCTGAGGTGGTGCCGGGGCAGCCCCCGAAGGGTGTGTGCAGCACTCCCTGTATTGCAGCCTTCCTTCCCCTGCCCTTCTTAACCTGACCTCCTCCTCCTCCTCCTCCTCCAGCACGGCTTGGCAGAGCGAAGGGCAGCATTCCCAGCTGCCAGCCTGCGCGTGGAATCCTCTCCTCAGCTTTAATCATTGTTTACAAGCCGTCCCTGGGTGTTGCACGAGCCCCTTCTCTCTCTCTCCCAGAGGCCAAGGGCTCTCCGTGGGAATTCCCTGGCCTTTGGCCTCCCACGTGAGGGTGGGAATGACCAGCCCCACCACGGCCAGGCTGGTACCAGGAGCTGCTCTTCACATTGAGCCTCACGTGAGGCTCCGGGAAGCCTGCGGGACCATGTGCTGCAGGCACGTGTGCCTGCCCTGTGCAGCCAAGCTCAGCCCAGCCCCGCTCCTGCCGCCGCCAGCGCGGGCCCAGACTGTGCTGGGATGGAGGAGCTGTGCCCTGCACTGCCACTGCCACTGTGACTGCCTCTGTCACTGCCTCTTCCACTGCCTCTGCCTCTGCCACTGCCTCTGCCACTGCCTCTGTCACTGCCTCTGTCACTGCCACTGTGACTGCCTCTGCCTCTGTCACTGCCACTGCCACTGCCTCTGCCTCTGCCACTGCCAAGGAAGTGCAGTCCGTGGCCAAGCCTCGCAAAACTGCTCTCTGGATCAAAGGGAGAGGCAAAATACATTCAGGCAAATATTAAAAATAGCCTGTCACATGATAACGGGGGGGGAAAAAAGTGCTGAACGCACAGGCTTGTTAGTGCTGGAAGCAAGAACACTGTGTCTCCTTCAAGAGAGCTGATTTTAATATTCAGAGTTAAATGTTGATTATTGGTTAAATAATTGCTTGACTGCGTGAAGGAACTTGAAGTTAGTTCGGAGTTCAAACAGTAAACAGCATGAAATAATCTCGGGTGTTAGGCTGTACTGGGAGAGCTCCTTGTGCGAGGAAGGGCTCTCCAGACTTAGGAGGAGGGCGCGTACAGGGAGGACCTAGGATTTGGGGATTTTTTTTTCTGTCCCCTTAAAGATATTTCAAGGATGTCTTGAGTGTCAGGCTTGTTACAATTACTTAGAGAAGTACAATGTATTTTTCAGAGCTTTGCTTCCCATCTCAAAGTGCATTGCAGAGTGATTGAATGGTTCTCAGTGCAGTGATTTGATTTTTTTAAGGAGCGAGTACACCCTGAAGTCTTTCATAAAACAATACATTATAGTGAAGAGAGAAGACCTCATCAGGAGAAGTACACAAAGACACCGATATTATCTGATTAGATGAAGCTACTGGGAAACACATTAAATTGTTCAATCTCTACATATTTTTATGACAGCAAATTGGCAATTGTGGAAGCTGCAGCGGCCAGATTCTGCCAATTAATCTCAGCAATAAGTACTTTGCTCCTCATGTGGTCTCCCTGATTTCTGTATTGCTCAGCAGGTAGGCAGCTTGTTGACTGCTCTCCGTCACCTCCCAGGTGGAGCAGCAAAATGTCACCATTCACTCTCTTGTCATTCATCTTTCTGGAATTTTTTTTTAAGGGGGGTAACAGCTCTCAGTGGCCAGTGGAGTTTTTACAGGATCAAAGGACTTAGTCACCATCAGTAAAAAGGACTTTAGTTCATTATGGAATCAGAAGTTTGGTTACCTGGCAGTACACTATGGAGCTGTTTAGTATTTATATCACACAGAACATGAGCGTAGGTTTCTTTTTTTTATTATTTTGTTAAGTCTTCCTTTCATAACAAATAAAATATATTTTCAATATTTTGTCTGAATTTCACAGAAGACTGGCGATCAGAAAAAAAATATTTCAGCTAGGTTATTTTCAAGAAAAACTGTGGGTTGATCTTAGGTAGATGATGAAAGCTCTGAAAAAAAACATTTACTTAAACCTCAAATCTATTCCACTTAATGGACTAAGTTATACATAATCACTTGGTATAGAAAATGAGTGTAAAAAGCCCAACTGTGTCAAAATGAATGTATGACAAACAGGTTTTTTGTGTATAATCTTTTTTTTTAAATGAACAAATGCTGATAAAGAAGCTCTCTGTTTATCACAAAGCTGAATTTGGTCCTGAGAGCTTGAGAGCTGCAGTGTGGAGAGCTAACACAGGTGGGTAAGGCAGCACGTGTTGCAACATTTCTCTTCTTTCTTTTCTTTTGTTCTGGTGCTCTTCACAGCACTTCAGCTTTGCATGACTGAGGTGCTATCCTTCAGGTTTTAAACAAATGCAAAATCCTGTTCAGCCTCTCACATTTCTGACAGGCTTGAAGCTGTAGTACAGTTGTGCTTCCCCCGTCCCATCCTCTCAACTAAGTTTTGCCAGGGCTAAATTTGGCCCAGATTTTTGTTGTGCACCCTCCAACGCCATTGCTCAGCTCCTCTGATGTGGCAAGCTCTTGCTTCAGGGTTCTCTGCTCAACTTTGAGAGAAACAGCTCTAGCTCTTCGTCCCACTGGCATTATCCTCTTGTTCGTATTGCAATTTAATGAAAACAGGCACTGAGCATCTTGGAGCTCTTTGTTTTAGTGTCTGGCTGTTGTAGGAGGAGATACAGAAATCCAAATTGCATTAGGGTTCTAGAAAACTCAGCTCCTTGTTGACTGGAAGAGAAATGTAGATTGTTCCTCAAAACAGGAGCCCACAGAGGGGTGCATTAGTATGTGTTTCCTACAAGCAGAAGCTACAGTGAACTGGAGCAATAACTCACCTGTAACCAAATATCATCCTTAAATATGTCGTTGTATAAGCAGAGAGACAAAAATGCAGAGTTTGGCAAAGATTTGTTGAAGATGGAGAATGGTTTTAAAAAAAAAGCATTCTTTTCCAATTAGCCTTAGGGAGCTCAGCTTGCTGTAAATTCTTTGTTCTGGAACATGGCTATGGACAATAGGTCAAAGATTAAGTAATTCATTACAGAACTGGTTGGTTCTCCTGAATTTAATAAACAAATGAATGAACAGGGTTCTCTGTCCACAGTAAGATCAATTAATTTGTGTGGCAGTGATTGGATCTTAAGTTTTATTTAAAACACTTGCAAGGCCTCCCTGCTTACTTAATGTCTGTGTGGACATTGATGTCTTTGAGGTGACCTGGTCACTCAGCAGTCATGGCACAGGTGAAAGCACTCCAACAGAAATTAGATGTGGAGAGGAAAGAAACTGTAAATTGCATTTGGAAAAAATGAAGGAACAATAATGTGAAACTTCAAAGCACAAAATACTGCAGAAATGCATTTAATGGTGCAATCAATATTTTTAGGACAGTGAGATTATTGAAATAACAGCACGAAACCTTCTTCTAGAACAGCACATTGCACAAGGCTGCAGAACATAAAGCACAGGCTCAAGGCTTGAGCTGAAGCAGAGATGGCTTAAAACAATTCAGTCATTTCTACCAACTCACCATTGCAACATTTGGAAATGAGTGTTATTCCAGCAAGAAGTCTGCTTGGAAAAAGCAGCTGTGTTCTTGCCTTAGTAATGCTCAGTAAGTTGGAATTAAGCCCTCAAACCCGAATCCTGTTCCTCATCCAAACAGAGAGGGTTAAACTGGGTTTGAAGAGCCCTGCAGCAATCAGCCCTCAACTGCTGCCTCTCTTTGTGCTGCATAGTGGAAATGTGGATGTTGGTGACGTCTGCAGTCCCTGCAGCTGGGGCACTGGCCCTTCTGGGCACGTAACTCCTGCAGCTCTTGCTTGCTGGGAGAGATGAGCGTTGGGGTATTTTTTTGTTCCCGTTTTTCTATGAAAACGAACCAAATCCGGTCATGCTAGGTGTGTATGGCCTCTTGCCTGTTCCTGCTTGCTGGTTTTTGATTATATCGGCTGATTTTAAACGAATGTAGCGAGAAAGTTGTGATTTTGAAGAATTAGTTACAGTCCTAAAATTTCATGAAAATAAATGAGTGGATGTATGAGTGGATATAGGATGGGAATGTGTTGCTGAGCAGGAATAGTAATGCAAATGTGCATTTTCTACCTCAGAAAATGTACATAAGACCTTTAAAATGCCTGGTCTGTGTGAAATGCTTCTAGAAAAGCTGACACCCTTTTAGACACTGTGGGATGCCAATTCACTTTGAGAAAAGAATCTGCAAGAAACCAAATTTAATTGGTTTAGTGTGTGTTGGAGGGAGGGGAGTCACAAACTTTTTCCACCATTCTTCTTCTTCCTTGGAACTCCTCAGCTTCTCGGGTTCTGTGATTAGATGAGACTCTGGGGTTTCATTTAAAAAGAGAATTTAGAAAACGAGCTGTAAGGTTTGTAAGCAAGATCTTTAAAGTTCTGATCCCATGCAGTGGAATGGTCTTGATCCTCTCTAAAGCCAAGCACAGTTATTTTACTGAAAAATTTTCTCTACTTTATACATCCTTGTTGTATCCCTTTCCTCTTGTGCAGCAGTCACCCCAGCTCTGCTGCCTTGTTTGAAACTACCTTGCAGTGATCTAACTTCAGATTTGGTGGCTCTTATCACAATTATTGCAGTGTCACAGGCGGGCGGGCGTCCAAGTGACCTTGTGCGCGCATCCCGCCGCTCATCCCGCCCCGCACACGGAGCTGGCTGGCTCTAATCTGGGAAATTTTCCACCCTGCCACCGGGGTCTGGCCTGCAGCGAGGTCAGGAGTCAGAGAGGAGCAGGGCAGAGTGAGAGTGGGCTAAAAATGTTGAGGGATCAAAAGGGAAAAGTAGGTCGTGGCAGGGTACATGCGCTGGGAGGAGGGCTGGGGGAGCACAAGTGAGGGGGAAGATTTGTTTTGCTATTGGCTTTTCAAAGTTGTGCAATTTAAGAATTGGATTAACCTGATATGACTTTGTTTTTCTGCCAGATTAGATATGTTGAGTTTCTTGGCATTGTGAATTGTACAGTACATTGTGTGCTGTAAAATATGGGTGTGTCGGGATAGAGCTGTAGTGACACAGCCCGCTCTCGGTGAAATGCAGCACTGCTGGGTGGACTCCCCGGCTCTCTCTCCCCCAACACATCCTTGGTAGGGCATTTACAAACCTGAGAGAACCTCTCTGTGTCCCTACATTCTGTTTCCAGCATAGCATGAAATCATTTTAGTACTGTTTCTAATAAGGTAACAGTTACCTGAGGTCTGAGAACCTGTTTAGTCTGGCCGTAGCATATGCAATATTAAATGTCTCTAAAAAAGAAAAAAACTGTTTGAAAAGACACTTGAGTCTCTTCCTGCTTCCTCAGGATTAAGTTGGAGAAAGTTTTTTGGGAAATGCTGCAGGTTTTTTTTGTCTGCCTTTTTTTTTCGGAGAGTGAAAGAGCAGACACAGATCTGAAATCACTGCAAGTGCTGAGCTCACTGTGGTTTGAAGTGTACCACAGCAGCATATCGGCGTCAAAGTAAAATTTTCTCAGTAGTATATGTTTGCTCAGTGGTTTTGGGGTTTTGTTTTGGTTTTGGTTTTGGTGCTGCATTCATCCTGAGATAATTTGGTTTGGTGTATCCTTTTTATATGCTGGGCTTGCCCTGTGGAACAGCCCAATTCTCTGTGCTTATTGCTGGATGAGGGTGGAGTACTAAAGAAGGGTGGCCAGAATCACAGCCCTGTCCAGCTGGGTGATCACTGCTCTGATTAATAAAGAGTGTGAAGACTTTGGGGAGTGAAACTACAAATACTTTGGGGCACTGTTGTTTAATTCCTACTCTGGTTTTCCAGACTTTTCCAGGGACCTGAGCTACCCAAGCAGGTTAGTCACGAGGGCCTGACCATAGCATGGCCTTTGTCACCAGCTGTCTGAGGGCCTGTATCAAGAGCTGTGCGCTGAAAACTGAGGAGTTATGCCCCTGCCTGTAGTGAAGATTGTTCCTCTTGGAAGGGAAGAGCATAAATAACAGATCATGTTAATAAATCACATACCTAGATTGTGTCTTTCTCCTCAGCCATATGTTGTTACTGTGTGTTACTCTACTTTCTCACAAATGCAAAAAGCCACAGGGCCTGCTCACCAGTTGAAGGTGTGTCTGGAGTAGTGGAACATTTTTTGAATTGTTTCTGGAGTGATAGAACATTTTTTGAGAGCAACACCAACTGAGTAAAATGGAGCAGGAAGCTGACCTCGTGAGCACCTGCATCACTCAACTCTGTGAGAGAATTAGGGAAGAGTACAGCGTATTTAAAGTCAACCTGCATATCTGCCTTCTGAGGAGGTTAAACCACAAGCCTTCAGTAACACATGTTGGACAGCTGTGGTTTGGGTGTCTGCTTGAAACACCTTGCCTGTGGGTGCCTTGGCGCTTAAAAAATCAGAGCGTGGATTGTCTGGGATCCAAGGCCTGATGTTGATGCATCCATAATCACGTGGCTGCCCTCAGAAAGGCTGATCTTTCAGTTGGACCGGGCTCATCACCAGGTTTAAGAAGCACTTTTCCAGAGTCTCTTATCTGCTCAATTTTCTCAGTGCGACACGGTTGATGTCATTGTTGAAAATTGTGGTAGTCTCTGTCTGGAAGCTGTTCTGAACACGTGAAAAGGAGTTATTAGCCAAGGAGAAGGAAAGAGCTGGAGGTGTAATTGTCAACTCGTGTGCGTCTCTGATTTCACCAGGTGCTGCACGTGTCTGGTTTATCAATTTATTTCTGCTAGAAAGTAAACAAATCTCACTTTTCCTACATACTCTGGTGACTGCTTCAGCCAGGTTGCTCTTATCTGCAGCAGGGATGTACTTGTGAGGTCTCGTGTTTGGGGGCTTTTCATTCTGCATCCACATGTAACCTGCTCTCAGGGATCACATGCAGCTCTGACGCTGGCCAGGGATGCTGTTTGTCTCTTCCTAAGTCAGTTCTTTAAAAACATTATTATCACTGCTATCAAAATATAATACCTGATCGTGGGGGCAGCTGTTACCCTGCATGTTTTTCAGGTTGAAACCTTTGGCCAGGCTCTGTCCCAGGTGTTTCTCTGTGTTCAGCAGGGGCTGTTCAGGGGGTGTCTGCACAGTCTGAGCCTGGGGGACGTGCTCCATCCATCCTGGGCCACATCCTGGCAGGCCTGAGCACCTCTGAGTCTCCTCAGTGTGGACTTCAAGATCCCCCAGCATTTTGCATTTTTGAAACACTGATGGGTGGCTCTCAATCCTGTCCAAGGATGAATTTCCAGTGCCTTTTCCAAACCGGGTTCTCTGGTGCTGTGTAACTCCAGTGGAGATCCAGCTGCACACCGGGTGCTCAGCCCTGGGAGCCCAGTTAACACCTCATTAAAATCCACCACTGGCAACCCAAAGCTTTAGGCAAACTCCTCAAGTAATTCTTCCTGCTGCCCTTCAGTTTCCAGCCGTGGCTGCTTGTTTCCCACTCTCTCACGTTTTCCCGAGCCGCTGGTGTGTACAGTCTGAAGATCACATTTAACCAACACAAGGAAATCAGCTTGGCCCGACGGGCTCCTCCATCACGTGGCTGCAAATGTGTTCACTCTGTTCTGCCAGATTATGGCTGGCTGAGCAAAATACAGTGAAGCTCTGGGCTGCTGGCCAAGCTTTTATTTCAGTTTGGAGCTTACAGCCACATATTTGCTCTTTGGCAGGACATCCACTGGGGTATATTTGGATAGTAATCTAGCATTGTTTTGCTGCTTTTTTCTTCTTTTTTTTTTAATGCACACAGATAGTATAAGCCCAACACTTTGTCCAGTCTGTATGAGATTTCTCAGTGTGCACCGTTATGTGTGTGCACTCAGAACTTGTAGCTGTGACCTTTGATAAGTATAAGTCAAAGCAATTAACTTTCTTTTATTGAAAAATGCTGGATGTCCTACTCTTTTCCCCCTCTGTGCTGATAACAGAGCTGTGTTGTTACTCTTTCCAAGATCAAAAGCTTCACTAGGGTTTGATTGAAGTCCAATTATGGAAGGAAATAACTGTGCTGGAGCCCTGAAAATAGCAGTAATTGTTAAAATAATAAAGTGTGTCCTTGTGTGTCTTTATAATATTTAAAACTTCTTTTGGGGTGGAAGGGGGTGGCTTTCCTCTAGCTTTAAAATGAAAATATTCGCAAATGTCTTGGGAAAATAGGAGTGTGCTGTTAGAAGAATTTTTTTCCTCTGGATTTCTTCCTTCAGTTCTATTCTCCCCCCCAAGTTGCCTTCCTCAGAAGCTGTTTGCATGCAGCCTGACTCATGCAGGAAAATAAAGCTGGATTTGATTTTTAACTGTATGGGAGGCTTTGAGTTTGGGGGGGATAAAGGCTTTGTGATGCAAACTCCTTTATTTCTCTGTGAAACAAAAATGGGCTTTTCAAAATGCAGCGTGTTTTGGGAAGTTGGCTCTGGGTTTGAATATCCCAATATCTCCAAGGGCACCCTTGTGTGAAAAAGCAGTACAAAAAGACATAGTGCTTGGGGAAGGGGTACAAAACATGAGGGCGAGGGGCAGGGTTTGAGGGGCAGTTCCTGTCACCTTCCAAAGGGACATTGCTCTGCCAATGTTTGGTTGGTTTGGTTTAGATGGACGGTATTGAGCCTTGAATTGTGGGCTTTTGGTTACTTTGTCAAAAACTTTGAGCTGTGTCTGAACAGATCAACAGTGGCAAAGCTGAAATACTTCTCCCCAAATCTGTATGTTGCTGTTTAGGATATAAATGTATTTTTGCTTCCTCTTAGTCTTTCCTGCATCCTCAGAGAGGAGGGGACCTGGGAGAAAACCCAGTGGTGAGGCTCTCATCTGGAGTCAACTGGCAGAGCTTCTGCAAGGGACAGCTTTGGGTCTTGATCTTAAAACCCAGCACGTCTAAATGCCTGTTTGCCAGCTGTAGTGTTGAGTTAATTGAAACACTGATGTGAATAAATAGAAATGAAGATGATAGTATGGACAGTGATTGCCATAGGGGCTGCTTTGGTGATTGTACAGCTGAGACTGGTTTGAAATTACAGCAAGATTTTACCAGGGTTTGGTTCTGTTTGTTTTTGGTTTTTTTAACTCACGTGCTTGCACACACGTGTGATACAGGTAGGACAAGATAATCCTCATGTGAATATCAATCCTTGCGTACTTTTATTTCAGCCAACTGGACTTAAAATCACTAAGTACTTGAATAAAATCTTTGCATTATAGATAAATGGTATCGAGAATAAGCCCAGAGGATTGTACAGAGCAGGACTAGAATTTTCTTGGCCCCTTAAATTCTTAGGACACACCGTGTTAATTTATTCATTTGAATTTTATTGTTGCACTCTCTCCACTGCAGTAAAAACTATTTAGTCTTTCTTTTTTCTTTTAAACTCATATATTTATTCTGACTGTAAGACAGCTTTAGGTGTATAACATCTATAAAATACTCTGCCTTTTCAGCTCCCTGCTCTTACTGGGTTTGGATGGATCTTTGGAATACAAACTGCTTCATTGCCTTCTGGAAATTTTGATTTATCAAAAGCCTTAGCAAGGGGTGCCCTGTTGGTGTTTATCCAGTTGGCAGCTTGAGCCGCTCTCAGAAACAGCCCTGGCTGATCTCGAGGAGCTGCTGAAACTCATCAAGCAGGTTCCTGCTCACCAATTATCCAGTTAAGCAGAAAGAGGAAAGGTGTTTCTCTTGCTTGTGGTTTTTTCCTTCACTGAGTTTAACCCGTTCTTTCCCAAGCCTGAGCATTTGTGGGTGTGAAACGTGGCAACAGCAGCAGGGAGGAGAGGGGCAGAGGGGATCCCTGACCTTACACACTAAAAACACACCAGGATTGCATCCCTCAGGTGGGACAGCTTCCAGCATAAATCGACAGCATTCTGATCCTCAGCTGAGTCCTGCCCAGCGTACCTCAACCAGCTTTTTGTCTGCATTTTAACAAAATCTTAAGAAAAGAAAAGAAATTCCCCCCTCCAAACAAACCCCTTCCTACTTCAAAGCCAATAATGAGTGTTTCAATCGCTGCCAGAGCAAATTTGTTGATTCCCAAACACTCCTACTGCGTCTTGGTTGGAAGACTTAAATTGCTTGCATAATAAGTGCTGGGGATAATATAAAAAAAGCTCTTTCTAGTAGAGTTCTGGTTTTCAGTACATATTATAAGAATAAATAAATGCTCAGATGATAGCAGACAGCTGGCTTGTCCACATCTGACTGTCTTCTACATTGATTTTTAAGACAGGCCATGTGCATGGCTGCTTGCTGGCTATCAATACCAGATGTGTCTGCTTGGGATTCAGAGGGATTGTCAAGTGACAGTGCAGTTGTGAAACAAATCATTTTGCTCATGATTACTGAAAATAGTAAATGAGTGGGTAGGATAAAGTGAAGAGATATTCTCAATTCCAGTAGAGAACAAGAGGATTAAATGGCTTTCCTGACTGCCATTAACAAACAGTGACTTGGTGAATATTTTCCTTTCTTCCTTCCTACCTCCTGCCCTAGGAATTGGCTCCATGAGCAGCACAACCTCTGTGGGTTCTCTGATGTGGAACCAGGCTCCTGCAGCCAGGGAGGGAAGAGCTTCTTTCATTTACATTGTTTTCACAAAGCTGGTTGGTAGCAAGTGTGGATGCCTTGCCGCCAAATTTGTTGGAAATTGGCCAACAATTTCCCAAGCTTTTGGGAGGGGGCTGGACAGACATGCACAGCAGGATGGCACAAAACTCATTTCTCTGGGAAATCAGCTAAAGAACAACTGTCAAGTACTGGGGGCACTGAAATGAAGTTTGCAAAGCAATTGAAGGACTGAAGGGCCGTTTGGTATCTTAATTCTGTACGTGGCCATTAACCAGGTGCACTGGATGCAGTCCTTGCCCACAGCTTGGATCCACACTGGCAGGTTTCTATCTGCCCAGGACCTGTCTGGAGCACTGAAGTGTAATTTGGTGACTGCACTGGTTGTTTTGGAAGTGGCTGGAAATGCTCAGGAAGAAGCAGATCAAAATACTCGTCAGCTTAGGCTGTGGCAGAGCTTGATCTGGATGGCTGAGCTGTGCTGGCTGAGTGGTCTGTGAAATAACCTTTGACTATAGGTAGGACTTTTCTTTAGTTTCCTGGGTAGCCCAAGGGTGTAACTGAATATTTACTACTGTTCCACGTTGCTTTTTATCGTTTTGAAAGGAAGATCTGTGAGTGCACGTGTTGGAATGCACGTTAATAACAAAAATTGAACAGAACCTTTCCATCATCAGGATTTTACTGAGTTTTGCTTGTGCACTGAACCCTCAAAGACCTTTTCCAGGCAGCAAAATGGAGGCCAGAGAGGTAGAGCCAAATTCTGGGGTCACTGAGCAAGGCAGCTGCAAAGCTGGGTGACCACCTCGTGCCTGGCAGCTTGGACAAACCCTCTGAACCAGGTAAGGGTGCGTTGGGACTTCTGCTTCCGTGGGTGCTTCTTGCAGGCTGCAGGTAAAGCAGGTGAGGGCTGGGGTTGTGTTGTGGGTGGGCAGCAGCATCTGAGCTGGGTGTGAGCTGTGTGGAATGCAGGTGCATAAATAGCCTGGGCATGAGGAAGTGAAATCTTTTCACCTGTGAATAGATGAGTTACTTCTGCTGAGGTGCACAGGAACACAGGGTTATCTTCTGGAGAGAGAACACATTAAAGGTGCCATGAAACATCTTCATCGTGAGACCAGCTCTTAATTTATTTCTGAAAATCTGGAGCACCATGAATCTGCCACTGCCATTTTCTTTATTCCTTCTGCATTTGTAAAAGGAGAACAAATAAAAATGTTCCGTGAGCTTTGCTACATTTAAAAAAAATACCATTTATATGACACAGCTCTATTTTGTGTAATTTTTTCATATCCAAAGTACAGAGGGCTTTAGAATAGATGAAGAAAAGCTGCGTATCTGAGTTTAAGATAAAATAAGATGATCTCTGTGACAGAGACAGCAGAAATGATGTGATACGACAGTTGCTGTAGCAACACCACCTACTTCATGAAAATCAGAGTTAACAGGAGTGTAAAAGGTAAAGCCCACATAATTTTCCAAGCCTATGAATTGCTGCTGCCCTCAGCCTGCAGTGCTCTCCAGCTCTCCAGTGCTTCTCCTTCCATGTGGGCACAGAATAATCACCTTTTTCCACATGGCCAGCTCCTGCAGGGGCACACAGTGGGAATCCTGCAGGTGACCTGGAAATAAGAGGGAAAGGACATGAAGGATTCTGTCCTGTCCTGTCCTGTCCTCCCCCCAAATCCTCTCAAAAGCCCCAGACAACAGAATACTGTAAGGCCTGTGCTGTTTCTACAGAGAATGGGATGACCACCAGTGTAAAAGGAAGCCAGGCAGTCTGTTTACTTCTGTGGGACTCAGCTTGTAAAGCACTGGTGTGTTTAATACGAATTGGCAAGTGTTTTAGCCACAGAAGGGATAAGGGCACTTTCCCCCCTCTCAAATAAACCCAAAATAATGGTGCTCCATACCTCTGCATTTATGAGATGCCCACTCCCATGTTTAAAAGCTCCCATATGCAGTGAATTGATCAATGGTTTGCCAGTGCACGTTGGCCTCAAGGTTACATTAAAATATATTATTTTTAATATATCGATATTTTAAAAATATATTGACTTAATACACTAATGGTTTTTGTCATTAATTGGCAGTGGAGAGCCATGCTGTGTGTGATAGCAAGAGTAAAATCGTGTGTGATAGCAAGAGTAAAATCTTTATTACCTATGGATTGGGGGGAGAGTGTTTAGAAGAAAGGACAGTCTCATATGGAGTCAAGTTTTTCTGATCCCTTTTGCTGACATGCCTCCTGAAGGCATCACAGTAAATGCACTGCTCAACAAATGGAGGGAGGTTTGATTTTTGTGTCTTGGGGCATTTTAATTTCATTTTTGGCATCGTTCACAATCTTCACAGGTTCAGCGTGCCTGTTGAGAACATGCATAGTGGTGTGTTCAGAGCTTAGTTCAGGGCTGTGGGCAGTTTGCAGAGGAGGTCACAAGGGGGAATATAAGTATTAGAATTCCAGGATTTCTTCAGGAGATATTCCATCATCAACCTTTTTCACTGGCTCTGTTTTAAAAAGATTACCCTGAAGGTTTTGGTATATATTGCTCTGTCTGGCCTCTGTGAGTGCTGTTGTGAGGCACACAGGTCTCTGCAGGCATTAGTTTGGGTTTGGAGGCTCCTCAGCAAAGCAGTTTCTTGCCATTTTCTGGTGCTCAGTGACTCCCTCACATTTAGAAGTGAATTTATCAGTGCCCAGTGTTCAGTGCTGTAATATCTTTTAATTAGGCTTGCTTTTTGAAGTTACCCGATTTTGCTTGTGTCTGACATGCCACCAAAACCTGTTTTCTGCAGCAGCTGTAAAGCAGGTCCAGACACAGGGGTAGCATCCATATTCAACAGCCCATTCTCCTGGAATTTTCCCTGAGTGGTGACGTGTTCCCTTCCTTCCTCTGGCCCCCTTTTTCAGGCTGCCCAGGCCTGATGGATCTCTATGCTTTATAAATGGAGATAAATGCATCAACAGAGAAAACGCTACAACCACACACACTTTATGTGTGCTCCCTGGGAATAAAGCTAGCATATAAAAGCAAGTTAGACCTCTGCAGTTACTGGGCTGTAGCAACCCAAGTATAATTTTTCGGGTTTTGCTGTTTGTTTGGGTTTTTTTTTTTTCCGAAACATATTAGAGGATCCTAATTTAAGGCAGAAAGAAAATAAAATGTGCTCAGCCTTACTTAGGTTATGGGAACAGAGTGTTCCCATTCTGGCAGCTGTAATTCTTAAAATGTGATTATTTTATACAAATCACCCTCAACAAATTGTCACATAAGAAGTGTGCTTCGTTTTAGTGAAACGTAAAATGGGAAAAAATGTAAAAAAAGTAAAAAGTGACTGCAACAGATAGTTCAGATTTGTGTGCACGGAGCAGCAGATCAAAAGAGAAGAGGAGATTTTCAAGTTCCTGTAACTCTGCCCAGTGACCTCTTTTCCTTCAGGGATGTATTCCAGTGCTGCTGATAGCATCTGCTGTCTGTCTCTCGGGCTCCCCATTAGCTGCTGATAGGGAGGCAGAGGAAGTGCACCTGTTTCACGTGGCTCTTCCATGCCAGTTGAAATCTCCCTTGGCTGTGTTTTGATAACACACCCAGGCACGCAGGGCTTGGGTACCAGAACTGGGTAATAGATCTGTGAGTCACGGGTGGCATGTGCTGTCAGAATTACAGGAGGGCTCTTTGCAAGACCTGTTTACTGAGAGCAGTGCTGTCCTAGATAGACAAATAAACAGAACAATGGGAGAGGGCCTGCCTTGGTCTGGAGCGTTGAAAAGCACGTTGGCAGTGGCGCAGACACGTCCTGGGGACAAGTGTTGTCTTTGTTTTGAGCAGAATTCCACACGAGGGCACGTTTATGGATGGTGAGGTTGTAGCGAGGTGAGGGTCTCCCAGGGAGCAAGGACAGGGAGGAAACGGCCTCAAGCTGCACCAGGGGAGGTTCTTGTTGGATGCCAGAAGAATTTCTTCACTGAAAGGGTGGTTTAGCATTGGAAGGGCCTGCCCAGGGAGGTTTGGAGTCCCCACCCCTGGAGGTGTGCAGGGAAGGCCTGGAGGTGGCACTCAGTGCTCTGGGCTGGGGACAAGGTGGGGATGGGTCACAGGTTGGACTCGTTGATCCTGGAGACCTTTTCCAGCCTCAGTGATTCTCTGACCCTGTGCTGTATGAGGCTGTTACCTAAACCAGGGGCTCTGTCTAAAATCTACTGGTTTATTACAGCTGGGTACATCTTTGTCCAAGGAAAGGAAAAGGGATGTTTTTGTCTCCTTCAGAGCAGGTTGACAATTTTGATGCTTCTCTGGAAGCTTCCCTTTCAGAAAAGAATTACTGTTCTTTTTGAGGAATCTCACTATATGTGAATTGCCAGGTAATGAAAATGTGCCAAAGGATGTCAAGAAGCTCCAATGTACCAGAGAATATAAGCATCTTGAACTGAGACATGCTTCTAAGGCAAGTGTAAATTAAAATTAAATACCAGTGTGAACGTTCTTCCCTGCAGCTCTTCTTCAGGCCCTGTCCCCACTGAATTCCATCTTGGCTGATCTTTGTAAGGAAAGCAGCATCCTACAGAAAAACCAGAAAGGCATTTAGTCATGCTGTGGATTTCAAGAGCTTGAAAATCCCTGTTCAGTGTCCTGGGAGCAGAATCAAACCCTCTGTTCTTCCATGTAGCCATTCTGCAAGGGAATTGTCCAGAGCAGCATCAGCTGCTGTCAGGCATCTTGCAGGGGTAGTTTGGAAGGGAATTAAAATTGGATTTCCTGCTTGTTTTCAGAGATGAGGCCTCGTTGAGCTCATAAGTGCTGTCTTCACGCAGGCTAAATTTGAGGAAGGGCTTTCAGAGTATGGATCCTACAGAAGAGATGAGTCTTAAGTGCAGGAGATGGTAGTGGGAGATTTTACCTGCTGGTGCCTCCTATTTGTCTATAGTTTTTGAGGGGCAGAACGTTGCTGGGCCAGCAGGCAAAGGCTATTCCATGCACTCCATGGTCACCACAGGCAGGACTTGCAAGTGGAGCCCTCAAAGACCTGCACACCTACAACCGAAGGCCACGTGTGCAGCCTCGGGTAGCAAACCCTGGCCCTTGGAAATGCAGGCTTTAATTACATTATATCCTCTCTTTTCCCATTTTGCCTGCGGGGCTCAGACCAGCTCTGCGCTGAATCTGGGCCGGTTCAGGAAGGAAGTGGTTGTCTGTAGGATCTTGGATCTTGACCTCATTTACTGCAGATGGGAGAGGATGCAGGGAGCAGCGGGAGGAGAAGGGAAAATCTGGCAGGAAAGACTGAAGGATTTTGTCTGGAGAGGCTGGACTTTGCATAAAGTTTCAGCAGCATTATGAACAATTAATTTGATTTTGTGGACGTGTCTCACCGTGTATTTGCTTCCCTTTCTGTGAGGAGCCCAGTGTGACACCTTGGGTGGCTCTCACCTGTGTCCCACACCTGCAGAAGCCCATGAGAGTCAATTTGAAATGCAGCCAATGCCTACATTTGCTAACCTGAGAGAATGATGCTTTGATTTAAAATGTCTGTACTTCTTTATCTGCAAAGAGGAGTGTTGCCCCTTCTTTCATGGGAGTCTTGTGGGGAAGAAGCTGTTTCTGAAGCACACAGATGCAGTAGTTGTCAGTGTTGGAGGGAGCTCCTGAAATTGTTTCTCTGCAGGAGGCTGGAATAATTCATGGCAAATATTATATGGGTTTACCTGGATAAATCAAAATGGGTGAAACAAGTGTCTCCTAAAGGAGGAAAGAATCCAGGTAAGATAGTATGTGATTGAAACGTTGGAGATTGTTGCAACCATGGCTGTGCTTCTTACACAGCTCTTGCACTTAATTTTAAAAACAAATTGAAAAGGCAACCTAGACTTTCTCGCGTGCCACTCTTACAACAGGCACATTGGAAATGAGTAGAAATGGATCTGACAGCACCACCGTGTCCTGCTGGTGGGACTGAGTAGAGGATGACAACTGACCCCCGCTGTAAGGAGCTGAAGGAGGACAGAGAGCTTTGCCTGTGTTTTGTTTGTTGAAGAGCATCTGTGGCACCTGGGAATGTGGAGCTGTGTTTGTACCATCAGCACAGGCTGCTCCTGCCCTGTTCCCTTCCACAATGCTCTGACACTGAATGCATTCATTGCAGCCTTTGCCTGAACAGCCTTCCCCTTCCAGGCTCTCTCCCTCTCATCCTTGGCTGCCAGGCTCTGTCATCCTCGCCTTCCTCACCTCCTTACCACCTTCTCAGCTTGGAGTCCTAATCACTCAGTGAAATCGTCCCCTTCTCCTCCAGCCTGGGCATGCCCACACTTGGAACACGCTGCCCAGGGAAGTGGTGGCGTCACAGCTCTGGAGGCTTCTAAAAAACGTGTAGATGTGGCACTGAAGACATGGTTTCGTGGTGGAGTTGGCAGTGCTGGGTTAATGCTTGGACTCGATCTTAGAGGTCTTTTCCAATCTAAACTATTCTGTGCTTCTCTGAAGTGACACTGACCCTGGAGCTGCCCTCTCTTCCAGTGCACAGGCCACTAGCACACTGCAGTGAAAAGTCTGCCAGAAATTTTTAACAGGTTCAAAACAAAGTATTTTTTGTGGAACGTTTTTCGGGAAACTGTAGAACCATTTTGGCAGAAACACAGTTGGCGCGCAAGAAATCCAAACAGAATGGTTGAAATCTGGCAAAGGCTGGAGGAACTGAAGACAGCATCCTCTAATGGGAAGTGTCAGACAATCTTAATAAGACTACCAGTCCTGCCTGGAATAATACTGTAGAGGCCCAGAGCAGGAGGCACACAATGCTGAGAGGGGAAATGACAATTCTTTCGTAATTAAATGCACAAGGTTTGTAAACAATGTCGATATCTTTAAAAAGTACACATTTTAAAAACACTTTCATGTGCCAGTCTTGCAGTGTGTGTTAAAAGGAGCGAATTACGTTGTGGTTGCATTGGGTTGAGATCCTTCTTTCCGCAGGAAGTGTTTGCAGTCACCCCATGTTCAGCAGAATGGACTTTGTGTAAGATAAGGAATAGAGGAATGTCCGTGCCAGGTTGGAGCCCTGGTCAAAATACATGGATCTCCTGTTGCTTGGGAAGAATATAAAGCTCCTATAATAACTGCTTGCACAAACACACCCAGAGGGGAAGTGTCTTCTTCACCCCAAGGCAGAGAGTGGTTGGGTTTGTCCTGCTGGTTGAGGGCAGGAGGATTTGAGTGTGTGGCTTTAGTCCTATCCACCTAAAGGGTTTGGTTTCTGGAAAACACTACAATCCTAATAGCAGGGAAATTACATAGGATAAGATAGGGTAGATAAAAGGTTGCTTATAATACTGTGAGCGAGGAATGATAACCTGACAAGATGCTGTCCTTCGATAAATCTTGACCTCCAGAACACCTCTTTTACTTTGCTCCCCGTGGGGATTTTTGCCTGTGTCGATCCCTGCACTCTTGCCGTGTGTTCTGCAGTGAGAGAACTTTTCCTGGAGGCTGGAGGAGTTAATGCAGAGCTGGATGACAGATTAGTCCAGGACAGGCTGTGATTTGGAGTAGGGGAGCTATCCCAAATAGCTGGCCAGCTGCCAAGGGGATAGATGGCTTGGAAAACATACAGGGAGAGCTCTGGAGCAGCTCTGGGTGGGGATTATCTGTCAGTTTAACCACTCTGCTGCAGAGCCTGACTGACACACACGAAGTGCCTTCAGTTTGTATAAAGAAAAATGATTAGCAAACACATGTTTTATCTCTGGGCTGCTAATAAATTGAGTAAGAAACTCCTCTTTTATTTCCCTCCAATGTGTGTAAAAAATAGGGAAAAATATTTTGATTAGAACATTTTCACTGCCTTTTCTTCCTCTCGGTGCTGTTCTCCAGCCAGCTGTGGAGCTGACGAGGAGTGTAGAAGGGCTGTGAGAAGGGAGATTTTCTGGAAATCAGACACATTTCTATGGAAGTTGAATGATTCAGAATCGTGTTCCACATAATTTACCAGGGATCTCTCGCAGTACAGATAAGAAGTCTGCCAAGCAGCAGTGCAGCTCAAGAGGTTATTTCCGTCTTCACTCTCCTGGGCACAGCTGGTAGGTGGGATGTTTCAAAAAGGGGAAATTAAGAGTCAGGATATGGTGATTGAACTCCCCATGATACCAGATCAGCATTTGGGTTTTTGTAGGTATACAAAAATGCTGCTATGCTTTTGAATGGTGAATTTTAGTTACTGCAAGCAATTAAAAGCCGCTGTTTTTTTCTTTACCAGCTGTTTGGTCACCTAGATGACACAAGTGAATGGCCTCAGTCCATTTGTCTCTGGAAAAGGAACCACACTGAAAATATTGCCATTACTTTGGACTTCCTCACTGGCAGTTTCTGCTGGGAGGAGGAGGAGGACGACTGAAAGGATTAGAACAGCAAACTGTCTTTCAAGTCCTTTTTTCTAGAAAAGTTTCCACTATGCTAATATCTGCCAGGGCAACACCAAAAGCGTTAGCAAAGGCAAGATTTTAGGGCAGCAGAATTGCTGGGGTTGTCAAAACCTGCTGGTCCCTCTGCCAGGAGACACCTGGAGCTGTGTCTGTCCTGGCATACTCCTTCTTGCTTGAGTGGAGCTCTGCAAGTGGGAAAGGCTCCAGACAAAAGGCCAGTGTTGACATAGTTGTGGTCTCTCCAGGCCATGGCTGAGACACATCACTAGGGTGGTATGAGGGGAAGTTTCCATTAACAATTGTTCCCGGCTTGCTTCCACCACCACCACCACCACCGTGGAGCTCTGCAGCTGGATTTCCAAAAGAGCTTAATGCTCAAGAGTTCTCATTTCAGCAACTTAAATAGAGGGGCGAAGTTCTTTCCAAAACACTTGGCAGTCGTCAGCCCCCATTGAGAACAAAGCTTAAGCACGTTAAACAGTCCAGCCACTTCACTGTTGTGAAAATCTGGCCGCCGTTGTGAGCGCAGTGTTTAAATAATGCAAAGCCTGGCAGAGGCATCTGGCTCCTGATGCTGGGCACTGAGGGGCCTTACCTTGCAGAGTGGGCTTCCTCCTTGGCCGATTCCTTGTGCCTCAGAGCCTCCGAGCAGCCTTTTCTGTGGCTGTTGTGACAGCTGGGAAGCTTGCTGATGCGAGGATTAGCCGGCTGCTGGGCACATGACATTCAGCTTGCTGTGCTTATTTGACCTACCTCTGATTGCGAGGAATTCAGTGCATAAAAATAACACCCCGAACAAATTTGGCAGGAGGAGGATGCGGAGCGAAAGTGCCGTGCACACCCGGGGAGAGGAGCCCGGGGAGCGATGTGACGCGAGGCCACGCTCCCGCGGTGACAGCAGTGCCAAGGCCAGCACAGCCCACGCCGTCGCCTTGGATTACAACAAGTTCCAGCACCACGGAGATGTCGTGGCCACTGGCCAGCAAACTAACGAAGACAGGTTCCTGGCTTGCACTGTTGGCAAAACTTGATAGAATAAATTAAATGATCCCAGGTGCCAGGAGTTGCCCAACGTAAAGTGCTGGACAAAGCATTACTGGTTTTTCTGCCCGGGGCTTGAGATACCCTTGTTGACTGAGTTGTTCTTGATGGAGTTGCTGATCGTTTGCAGGAGCGTGACAGAACAGAGACTGGCAGAGGTGTGTGTGCCGTGTGGGTGTAGGATATCTCACAGGGCAGCACTCCTGGGGCTCCTGGTGACGGTGTTTAGACACACGGTTTGTTCAGGCTTTAGTGAACAGCGTTCCCCTTGAACGAGCTTCTCGCTGGCACTGGAACATCTTGTGTTTGCTGAAGGGCCAGGTCTGTAGTAGGGAGAGCTTCCTAGAGCAGGAGAGAGGAACCGTGTGCATGGAGGGAGCCAGGCAGGACCTTGACTGCCGTGTCTTCTCCCAGATCGCTGTGGAGGTGCATCGATCTTTATTTTGCTGTTGCATTGCTAAGATGCAATGCCTCGATTTCCCATGTGTAAAAGGAGCGTTTTTGCCCTTTTTTCAGAGCGATATTGTAAAATTACTTGAAGCCAGTGACTACAGAGCTCATGTAATTGTGTAATATGGCACGTTACAGATAAATGATAATATGCTAACTGATCCTGTATATCAAGAACTTCAGCAATATTTAAATACAGGCTCTCTCACGTGGGGCAATTAGAAAGCTGGGCCAGATTTCACAATCCATTTGACTTTTAGAAACACTCTGCAGGCTCACCAGAAATGTTATAAAAGTACTCAGAGCTTGTGTCTTGCTTCATTTTTATCAGTATTGCAGAATGTGCACCTTTTGTAGGTGCATCCATCTGTGTGTTTGTCTGCTGTTAGGAATACCTGACTGCTCCAGAGCAGGCATTCACCCAGGGAGCTTTCTCTGTGTTTCGTGCTTTAAACGAGGCCGTGGCGGCCCATCCATCCATCCACCCATCCATCCATCCACCCACCCATCCACCCATCCATCCATCCATCCATCCATCCACCCATCCACCCATCCATTCATCCATCCATCCACCCATCTGTCCGTCCATCCACCCATCCACCCATCCACCCATCCATCCATCCATCCATCCATCTATCCATCCACCCACCCATCCATCCATCCATCCATCCATCCATCAGCAGTGGCTCGGCCCGCGCGGACAGCGGCGCTGCCGGGGTGCACGGGGTGCGCGTCCCTTGGCGGGACGTGGCCCGGAGGTGACTCGGGGAGGTGACCCAGACCCGCACACCGCCGTCTCCGGGAGGGATGAAGCTTGTGAGAAGCCGCCCCGCAGCGCGGCCGTGCGGGCCGAGCCTCCCGCGGCTGTCCCGGTTATCCCGGAGCGCTGCGCTGCGCGGGGAGCGCGCTCCCATCTCCGCGGGCGGGCGGGGGAAGTGCCGCCGCCGCTTCCCGCTTGGATTAGCGGGGGCCAGCTGGGAACGCCACGTTGCAAGCCCCGAGAGCGGGGAGAAGCCGCTGGCACCGGCAGTTCCCGGCTGGATTAACAGGGGACAGCGCGGCGTTTCCCGCAGCGCGTCCCGAGCCAGGGGCGGCAGCGCTCCGCAGCGGCACGATGCGTGCAGCAGCATCCTTTCCTCCCGCTCCCTCTCCTGCAGCCGCATCTATATTTTGATAACTTTGATCCTCCTTTTCTCCTCTCCCCGGCCCTCACCAGCCTTTCCTGGAAGCTGATTTTATCAGCTCTAAAACAGGAGTTACAAAAGCTCTCCCTTAGCAAGCCCTGCGCAGTGCAATTCCCCCGGTGCATTTCCCGTGCAGTTCCCATATGATTAAAATAAAAACTACATTGTTAATGCTGGCCTTGGAATTAGAAATGGCATATAATGTTTACTGTTTTACACTCTAAATATTGCAGATGGGGGCACAAGTAAGGAAATATTACGCAGTCACAGGATGTTTTTGTAGTTATCATGAAAGCTGTCGTATTGCTAAAGTCAAAGTGAATTAGCAAATAGCCAAAATTATAAAAGAATATCTGCTTCAATCAGAAGTCCTCCCTCTGAAGTCTGTGAGGCTTCTACTTCTGAGGCATGTGAAAACTTCTGAAAATTCTGCCCCCAGGGATAGTCCATGTTTAGGCAGCTGACTTCAGGATCCTATTTTTGGAACCTTTGGTTGAGATTTTAAATTGGATTTTTAGTGGGAATGGTGCCCGAATTGGTGCTGTAGGGTCTTGAGGGCTTTATCTAAAATCAAAAAGAGAAAAATAGGAGGTATATCACTCATTTTCTGGGGATACGCTCCTTTTTATTAGATTTTACATACCATAAAAGAGAAATGCAGTGTCAATAAGTGTCTTCTTCATTTTTGCAGAGCGTCTTTAAGGAATCATTGTCGCCTTTCATGTTGCTGGCTTCCTTCACTGTCTTTTAGAATATCCCTGGTAGGATTCTATAAAGAATAGATAGCAGTCTCCTTGGAGTGCTTCAGCACAGCTGAAAGTACACTTTCCTGAGATGCTGTTCATGGCAAAGAGTGTACATTGTTTGATTGTAAAATAAACATACCCTCAGAGGTATAATAACTGTGAGGGGTTGCAGTGTGCTGATAAATCTGAACTGAATGACAGTACTTATGGTCTGTTCCTGAGGATGGGATCCTAGTGAAGTGGCACAGGTTGGAGCAATATCTCTTCTGCCTGCAGTCCAGTGCAACTCCGTGTTGGATTCAGTGGTGTTACGTGGGAATCCAAGATTAGCAACCAGAGTTAGGAACAGATGCTGAACACAGAGGCCGTGAGCATGTCTGGATCAGAATATGCACCTTGCAGAATGGACAATCTAATATTTAGCAAGCGTAGATACCAAATCTGAAAGAATTACTTCTTTTAAAGTATGTGGAGATCTTCTAAAATCCATGTCCTTTGATACAATTACCACACTTTTTCTAACTCAGCTGCATTTATCCTGTGTTTCTGTAGGTCAGATCTTGCCAGCAAACCGGAACACCCCGAGCCCCATTGATCCTGAGACTATCCAAGTTCCTGTCGGCTATGAACCTGACCCTGCAGACCTTGCTCTGTCCAGCATTCCTGGCCAGGAGATGTTCGATCCTCGCAAGCGCAAGTTCTCCGAAGAAGAGCTGAAACCCCAGCCCATGATTAAGAAAGCTCGCAAAGTCTTCATCCCAGATGACCTGAAGGTAAATTGGAACTGGTGACGAGGTGATTCCTACAGGGTCTCTGGCAGTTGCTCACGGGGGTACAGGTTTGGAGCATGAATCTGTTTTGTCACGTAAGGTAAATCTTTCAATCTAAATCTGACTTTGCTGTAGGCTAAAACTGTTCAGGGTTCTGGATGAGGCTGAAGGGAGGATGTCCCTTATTAGTTATGCAACAGTTGAAATTCATGAGCTCAATATTCATTTCCTTTGTATGCTAGAAACTTCCTGCTTGACCTTGGGACAAGCTTGCTTTGTCCCATATTTCCCACTTATGAAACAGCCTGATCATGTTTCCTTTTTCTTCATCCTCTTTCTTTCTATTCATGTTTGCTTTTTCTTCATCCTCTGTCTATTCAGCACAGGCTGTGAATCCTTCAAGGAGAATGGAGGACCCTGATGATGACAAACTGAAGTATATTGTGTCTTGTTTGGAAGTTGCTGTAGCTCTGTGTTTAATAGTGAATGAGAACACTATGGTGAAAACTGTATTTCACTAATATATATTCACTAATCCAGGTAAAAGAGTCTAGACAGGAAAATCTGGTAGGAAAACAGAAGAAAACAGAATTTTTCTGCTGAGAGGTGTGTTTTAATACGATATACAAAATACAATACTACATCAATATTTTAAAAGAAAGAGTCTGCTCTTCACATCTCAGAAGCAGCGAGTGGCACAAAGTGCATGAAGATAGCAGGAAAATTGATCAACTGATCCAGGTTATCAAACACTCTGAACATTATTTGCAAAGTTGTTTTCCCGGTATGTGTTTCCAAGAGGATCTCTTTTATCACAGGCAGCCAGGGCAGAATTCCATTCTGCTGTTGCTCCTGCCCCCAAGACACAGCCTGAGAGCCTTTTGGAGTCAGTGGGAATCCCTGGCTGCGTGTGCAGGGAGCCTGGGATGCCATGTGTTTGCACCAGATTGATAGCATTAGGGAAAGCAGCTATTTTTATCCCTAAGCATGCTGTGGTGCGAGTTAAAAGCACAGAAATCCCAATTCCAGGAGTGTTCAGGTTGTTGTCACTCAGCTTTCCTTTGCAGAGGTTTGCCTGCACCTTGTTGCTCACCTGGGCAAGTTCTGCTGCCTGTGATGCCCTGTTGGGTTGCAGTGCCCAAGGGAGAGGTATTTGCTGCAGGAATGGCTGGAGTTTGCTCCTCAGTGCTGTTTCTCCCTTTGTCAGGTTCCCCAGGCACCCTTATTGATCAAAGCAAGCTTTTGGCAAAGGTCCTGTTGGCCAGAGGTGGAACCCAGGGTGAAGCAGGAGCTCAGGGTCTCTCATTCCCTGGGGATCATCCTGAGGATTGCCCTTGACTCGTTTCACAGCACTTGACCCAAGTGCTGCTTCTGCCCTGGCATGTGGAGCAGCCTCTGGGTTCTGGGGGAGGGTAAGCAGATTAGACCAGTCAATCGTCTCTGGGCTGCATGTGATTTGGAAATGCCAGCCTTACCTCTTTCAGGCCTGGATTAAGGGATTTGCCATAGCAATTTGTTAAAATAAAGAGGGATGAAGCCTAGGTGGCACACTAATAAATTGCTTAAAGCTGATTTTTATGGAGGGAATTGAGATGGGAAATTATAAACAAGATTTGGGTCATAGCTTTTTGCTGCATGCTTGTTTTTTTGGAGGATTTTGCGGGGCCCCATCTATGTACAGGTGAAGAGCCATTTAGAGATAATGCTGGCTCCAGATCAGCATTCCTGCACACTCTGTTGAGCCAAATTGATAGAAAGCAGTTCAAGAGCCCTCCTGCCAGCAGTGGTTTTGCTCCTGCTTTGCCTTGTGCAGCAGCAGAAGGTGCAGAGCAGCAGGATTAGGCCGCCTGAAGGACCCAGGAGTGGTGGGTGTTGGCTCAGTGCAGCACAGGAGCAGCTGGGTCTCCTGCCCTGCGCTGGTCCTTGGGAGCTGCACAGGGAAATGGAAGCGTGTCGAGATGAAGAAAGAGGAAGTTTGAGCTCTGTGACTTGGCCAGGCATTTTGAGGGTTGAGTGGCTGCATCACACGTACTCCACTGAGGACTGAATTTCACTTTTCACGAGAGATTCTGCCCACTTTGTATTTCCTGAGTTGTTCCAAAGTTCTAGAACTTAATTCAGTTACGAGGCAGCATCAAAGCTGCCATTTTGCTGGAGGCCACTTCATTGGAAGAGTGGAAAGATCAGGTGAAATTCAGTAGTTACTACGGGTCTTTGATACACCAATGCAGTCAGGTGCTCTAGAGGCAAGTCTTCAGGGATGACACTTCGGGAATGTGTTAGCTTATGAAACCTCAGGGGGTAGTGGACCTATTTCTGTCCAATGCTTTTTTTTTTCCACAGTCAAAGCCTATTGCACTAATCTCTGTGGTTGCTCCCAGAGCAGCCATCATCACTGTGCCAAGGAATCCTCTTGCTGTGACTTAGTGGTGCAGACAGGAACATTTTGGGGGCTCTGCAGAGTGCTTTGAGCATTAAAAAAGAGCGGGGCAGTAGATGAGCAACGCAGAGAGTGAAGCAGGTGGTGGCTGGCAGTGCTGAGCAGGGCCAGAGGTAATTAGTGCTGCTCCAGCCGCTGTGCAGCGTGAGTCACGGCACGGGAAGGTGCATGTGCTAACTAGGTCAGCCTAGACGGGAGATGGATTGTACCTCCGGAGCATGGCTTTGCTTTTCCTTGGAGGAATTCCCTGTCAGGAGGATGAGGGGGTTAGTGCAAACATTTTGACAGAAACGCGTGAGGGCATCTGCGCTCCCGGGGCGCGTTGTGCCGTGCAGAGCTGCCGCTGCAGCCCCGCCGTGCCACGGGGTGACACCGGGCTCCCGCCGGGCAGCTCTGCTCTTCCCCAAATCTAACACCTCTGTCCGCCTCTCTCCGTGTCTCCCGAGCAGGACGACAAGTACTGGGCCAGGCGCAGAAAGAACAACATGGCAGCGAAGCGCTCGCGGGACGCGCGGCGGCTGAAGGAGAACCAGATCGCCATCCGCGCCTCCTTCCTGGAGAAGGAGAACTCGGCCCTGCGCCAGGAGGTGGCCGACCTGCGGAAAGAGCTGGGCAAGTGCAAGAACGTCCTGGCCAAGTACGAAGCTCGGCACGGCCCCCTGTGAATCCGAGGCGGGGGAAGTGGGGTGTTTCGGGGTGGTTTTTTGGTTTTTTTTCTTTTTTCTTTTTCTTTTTTTCTTTTTTTTTTCTCTCTTTGTCGCGGGTTGGCATTTGACTAGATGGACAATGTGTTTCCTGTTTGATAGCACCACACCCAAACCAACCTTTCTGTCTTCAGCACTTTACCAGAAGCAGAAACAAAACTGACTTAACGTTGGGGTTTTTTGTTGGTTTGGTTTTTTTTTCCCCTTTTTGTTTGCGTGTCCGTGTCCCTGCGTGTGTGTGTGCACACGTGTGTGCCCAGGTCTGTGTCTGTGGGTGTGCATGGGTGTGGGTGTGCGTGCGCATCTCAGCACTTCCCATTTTTATCAGCCCTCTTCAAAGGGTGCCACATTTTTACCTGGACTGTTGAGAACCGCCATAGTAAGCTTTTTATTATCTTTTTTTTTTCTTCAGTGCTGCTTCAGAGTAGGGGTTTTACGTTCTCGTAATCAGTTCCATCCTCCTGATTTACTTGGAAAGATCCCAGCATAAATTACAAAAAAAAAAAAGGAAAAAAAAAAAGAAAAAAGAAAAAAAAAGTAGATCTCAGTTTTTTTCGAGAGTAACAAGCTATCGTTTTAAGTCTGTCTAATCAGAAAAGTTAACATGCTAATAAAGTGCACAAATAATAATTTAGTACTACACTGCAGAACTATTAATTTATAGATCGCTTTCGTTGTATTTTTAAGTTTTGGTGATAATTGTCTTCAGATTTAAAAGTGCTGTTAGACTGAGTTTAGCTATACTCATGGTAGATCCCATAATGGCTTCTCTGTAGCTACAAAGGTTCCTTTTCTCTCCACGGAGCCCAGGTAGGTAGGTAGGGGTTGTTGGTAGAGCACGGAGTGTGTACCTTGCACTGCCTGCACCTGAAGCAATAATCCTGCGTGCATGCTGCCCGGATGTTCCCCGTGGACGTGGGATGGTTCCCTACCCAACAGGAGTCTCGATGTCTTTACCAAGGAGTTCCAAAAAGTCCCAGGCACGTTCCCATGAGCATGCTGACCGTGTCCCTGCCGTGGGGGAGCGCATGTGTAAGGAGCAGGATCATTAGTTGAAAACGAGAACAAAATTAAATAGCGTCAAAATCAGATCCGATGTCGAAATCAGAGGGGCTTTTCTGTTTTCAGTTAGTTACTCCATTTTGTGATTAAAAGTTGAATAAATACCTAAATTCAGTTGGTTTTTTTCCCATGTTTTGTAATATATTTTCTGTGGATTATATCTTGCTGTTTTAAAAAAATCACTTTTATTCAGTTAGAAGAAGTCACTGGTTTGCAAAGCCCATTTTTTCCTAGTGATTGTTGTTTTGAGTGTGACATGAACTGATGGTTCTGAACTTTATTGTTTTAAACTCTCTGCTTTTGAACATGTATGTTCTAATATAAAGTGGACTTCTGAAAAATGAATGTAAGAGACACTGGTGTATTTCAGGAGGGGATGGTGTTGTCATATACTGTGGTTAATCCAATCAATCTAAGTGTTTACTCTAGACCAAAAGGATAGATATTATAAAATGTATAAAGTTTATACAGAATAATTATAGTATGTTCGTTTTGTACAGTATTTTTCAAGTACAAATACTGACAATGTATTTTGAAAGACATATATATAGCAAAAAGAAAAAGCTATTCCATGTTTAAAATATATAGCAAAGATATATATTCTCCATTATTGTATAGAAAGGAAGTGCTTAGGGGTTTGTTGGTTGTTGTTTTCTTCTTTTTTTTTTTAAATCCATAATATTTTAAGCCTGGCACACTGGCATGTTCTGTGCTTTAAATTAAATTTTCATGGAAGTAATACGGCTTTCCAGGATGTTCCATATTACTGAAAAAGAGAGACTTTTTTATTTTTCATCAAAACACATAAAGAAACTGTTTAACAGGGACAAAGCACAACATGGATTTTAGTCAACTATTGATTGGACGTTACAGTATTTTGTAATGGCAGAAAAATAATATATAACACAAAACCACTCATAGTCATTTCCAATCTGCTGCTGCTGCTAGAATCTGTTTCCAGCTGATTTTTTTTTTATAAACAGCTCAGATCCTGTACACAGCCGTGTGTACTGCATACAGTCAGTAACATGTGAGGAAAATACGGTGCTACATGTCTTGCTCACAGTTTTCTAGGTGTTCCAACATTATTGTCGAATAAGAAGGTTGTTCATTCCATTAAATCATTATTCATGCTTCAGGAGATGGCTGCAAAGAACTCAGCATTTTGGTCAGCATTAAGAACACCCTTGCATGGATGGCGTTTCTCCAGTACTTTTCCACAAACATACCTGGCTTGTTGGTGTCCTGTGACGTGCAGTGCTTGCCCGTGGACCATTTGTTCAGCAAATTGAGTTTCCATGTGCCACAGCAGGGTTTGCAGCGCAGTGAGGTGTTCCCTAAGGGTCAGCAGGAGGCCCTGGAGGGGACACGAGGGTCTGGCACAGCCGGGGTCTGTGCTGCAGCCAGCTGGGAGCAGCCCTGCTCGTCCCTCGGGGAGCAGCCGTGGCAGGGCTCCGAGCTGCTGGGGACACACCTGGAGCAGCAGCACGGCCAGCTGCAGCAGCCTCTAATCACCCCCACCAGGGGGATTTTCCCCACCAGGGGGATTTTCCCCTCGAGGGGGATTTTTGGGGTGACCCAAGAGCAGGGTGAGGTCAGCGGTGTCCCTCCTAGGCCAGGCTGTGAGCACAAAACTTTGTGTAACGCGCAAAAGGCAGCTTGGGGGAAAAAAATCAGTTCTTTTGTTTCTTTGGGCAGGGCAGGGGTGGGAAGGGGTTGAAGACTGGATGTCACAGGTTTGTTGAGGCATGGCCACAGAGGAGCACAGAGGGTCCTGGCTCTGCCTCGCCCAGCAGTCCCAGAGCAGCTTCTCCTTTGGGGTGAGGACTTTCCGAGCAGCCTGTGGGGCTTAGGCACTCCCCGCTCCCTGTGGGGCTTAGGTACTCTGGCTGCTCTGAAAAGCTCACCTGGAAAAAACAAAAAACCAGGGGGGGGGGAAAAAAAAAGCAAAATATGTGGGCTTAAAGCTTGGAAAATCCCCAGGTTCACTATCCAGGTTGTCTCCCTGAAATAACAATGAAAATAAGTAGAAGTTCAGCTCATTTTCAGTTCCCAAGAACAGCTCAGCTGGGCTCATCACACCTCTGATGGTTTTGTTGCTCATGAAGGAGCTTTTAGGTATAAGAAATTGTAATTTTATAAAAATAGAATTATATATATTTGCAGAATAATTAATAGCTTATCTAAATAATTCACTGACCTCTATTACACTATAAGCATTGGTAAAATGCTTGTCTTCTCTTTCGTTTTTTGCTGACACTTAGAAGTGGATTTTTTTCTTTTTACAAAAGAATGCCCTCTAGAAATCAGTGGGACTGGAGATGGATTTGTGCATCTGAGCACCTTGGGGCTCTCCAGGGGAAAGCCCGTGGCAGAGGAGGTGGGGGGGTATTTCTTCTTCTGTTTTGAGTGGTGCTGAAGTCACTGAACCAAGCACCGTGGAAATAAGTTCTGACTTGAATCCACAAAAGCAAGAAATTCAGAATGCAGGGAAGGAGCCGGAGCGAGCAGCAGGGATGGGATCGGTTCAGACCCCTCTCATTTGAATAGCTTGCCTCTGTGGGTTTGTAATACCCCCAATTATTGCTTTAAAATTATTTTTGCATGTAATTTTACAATAGAGATGTGCAGTTTATTTTTATTTCGTTGACTTTTTTTTTATGTGAAGAAAAAGAAATTATATTAAAACTTACATGTGATCAACCATCGTATTTCTGGCAACACCACAAGACAGAATTAAATACAAGTTTAACAAATAGATCAAATTATCTGTATGACAAGAAATGGTTTGCATCCTGTATGCTGTTCAGCCCAAATCTTTTTTTTTTTTTTGTCTGTTATTCTTAATGTTTAATAAACTTTTAAATTTTTCTTCTCTCAGCTGTGTGCTTGTTTTGGTGTATCAGGGCGTGGGGCTTTTGGGAGGGAATTTTTCTCCCCCATCCTCTGGTCTGTCCCACCAGGGGATGGATCCCAGCTAATTTGGGGGGTGTCAAATGTCCCCCAACCTTCCCAGCTGCCACCAGGGTTGGGTATAACCACAGCAAATGTGTATTTACGTGAGATGAAATAATTCAAATTATACTATAATTAGTGCTATTTGCTATTTTAAAAAATATTTTATTTTTTATATATATATATATGTAAGTAATAAAGTGGTACAGCGGAAGCATCATTTGCATATATACATTAGGCACTTTATATATCATGAGATGGGATCATCTATTAATTCACTGTAAATTCACACAGTAAATTCATAAAAATGCTGCATATCAAGCAGTACTTCTTATTGTAGTATATAACAGAACTCATTAATTTTACTCTCCATTATAGCTAATATTTTATACAGACCACATGTCAGATAATAGATACTCCAGGCTTTTGGATATCTAGTTTATATAAATAGATACAGCCTGGGGGAGAAAAACTGTAACTCAGGACTAGCCCTTCCTGTATACAAGTTATTAAATATGTGTACGTGTGTATCTAGATATATACAGCTGGGTACAGAGCATGATATAGGCACACATACCTGTAAAAGTCTGCGTTATATGTAGTATTTTTAAGCACAAAATATGTGTTTTAATAACACATTGACTCAGTCTCCCCTCTGTGTGTGTGCACGCTTTCATTAGTTTTAAATATATAGCTAAATATAAATTAATATATTTTAATACACATATTAAAGATGCACGCATATAAATTTATAAATATATAAATTAAAATTGCATTTTCATATACCGTGTTTATCATAATTGCTTTTAGCTTCCTATTTTTATAACCCTTTATAATATATAAATAACTTTATTAATACAAATAATACATAATAAATATAAAAGGTTTTTAATGAGACAGAAAGTGTATTTGGTCCAATAACCACACACACATGTGCATCTACACAAGCACACACATCTCTGTGCATCTACAGAGCTGCACATTGGCTAATTACACTTTCACAGAGCATATTTAACAGCATTTATTTTATTAATAAGCCTTTATAACCTTTTTTTTTTAAATACATATATATATATTATTGCTACAAAGGTCATCCATGATTTAAAAATTTTTTAAAAAAGGCTGGAAAAGTGCTGTCCCGAGGTGGTCCTTTGGCCGGGTACAGCCCCAGCTCTGGNAATTGCTTTTAGCTTCCTATTTTTATAACCCTTTATAATATATAAATAACTTTATTAATACAAATAATACATAATAAATATAAAAGGTTTTTAATGAGACAGAAAGTGTATTTGGTCCAATAACCACACACACATGTGCATCTACACAAGCACACACATCTCTGTGCATCCACAGAGCTGCACATTGGCTAATTACACTTTCACAGAGCATATTTAACAGCATTTATTTTATTAACAAGCCTTTATAACTTTTTTTTTTAAATACATATATATATATTATTGCTACAAAGGTCATCCATGATTTAAAAATTTTTTAAAAAAGGCTGGAAAAGTGCTGTCCCGAGGTGGTCCTTTGGCCGGGTACAGCCCCAGCTCTGGAGCATCCGAGGTTGCCTTAGGGCTGGGTTTGCTGTTTCTTTTTAACTTCTTTTACCCAAGTCCCAATTTTCATGAAACCTGTGAGAATTTAAGAATCGTTTAGACTCTTTAAATCCTCTATCACCCTTGCCCAGCCACTTAAAAAAAAAAATTATCCCGGAGAAAAATGAAGACACAGCCGTGCCCACGGCAAGTCTGGGCGGCGAAAAACCAACCCTTGATGCTGCATTTAAGAGGGATATTTAGGATTTGTCACTGTGACTGTGACTGGTGCATTCCCGCAGGGTATTGGGGTTTTTTTTTAACGTGTAATCATCCTCTAAATGTATATGTGGGGGAGAGATCCATGGTGGGAACGCCGAGAGCGCTTCCGAGCCGACACAAGAGGTCACGCAAGAGCCGCGAGCGGCTCCCGAGCGCTGGGATCCGCTGCAGAGCCCCGCAGCTTCTCCTCTTCGCACCCCCTTTATCCTCCCTCGGGGGTTTCTCCCTCCGTGCAGCCGCTGCCCGCCGAGA
>VZTG01005765.1:545254-567972 GCA_013397845.1 Melanocharis versteri | reverse complement strand
GTATCTAGATATATACAGCTGGGTACAGAGCATGATATAGGCACACATACCTGTAAAAGTCTGCGTTATATGTAGTATTTTTAAGCACAAAATATGTGTTTTAATAACACATTGACTCAGTCTCCCCTCTGTGTGTGTGCACGCTTTCATTAGTTTTAAATATATAGCTAAATATAAATTAATATATTTTAATACACATATTAAAGATGCGTGCATATGAATTTATAAATATATAAATTAAAATAGCATTTTCATATACTGCGTTTATCGTAATTGCTTTTAGCTTCCTATTTTTATAACCCTTTATAAATGTATTAATAACTTTATTAATACAAAGGTTTTTTATGAGACAGAAAGTGTATTTGGTCCAATAACCACACACACATGTGCATCTACACAAGCACACACATCTCTGTGCATCTACAGAGCTGCACATTGGCTAATTACACTTTCACAGAGCATATTTAACAGCATTTATTTTATTAATAAGCCTTTATAACCTTTTTTTTTTAAATACATATATATATATTATTGCTACAAAGGTCATCCATGATTTAAAAATTTTTTAAAAAAGGCTGGAAAAGTGCTGTCCCGAGGTGGTCCTTTGGCCGGGTACAGCCCCAGCTCTGGAGCATCCGAGGTTGCCTTAGGGCTGGGTTTGCTGTTTCTTTTTAACTTCTTTTACCCAAGTCCCAATTTTCATGAAACCTGTGAGAATTTAAGAATCTTTGAGACGCTTTAAATCCTCTATCACCCTTGCCCAGCCACTTAAAAAAAAAAATTATCCCGGAGAAAAATGAAGACACAGCCGTGCCCACGGCAAGTCTGGGCGGCGAAAAACCAACCCTTGATGCTGCATTTAAGAGGGATAAATAGGATTTGTCACTGTGACTGTGACTGGTGCATTCCCGCAGGGTATTGGGGTTTTTTTTTAACGTGTAATCATCCTCTAAATGTATATGTGGGGGAGAGATCCATGGTGGGAACGCCGAGAGCGCTTCCGAGCCGACACAAGAGGTCACGCAAGAGCCGCGAGCGGCTCCCGAGCGCTGGGATCCGCTGCAGAGCCCCGCAGCTTCTCCTCTTCGCACCCCCTTTATCCTCCCTCGGGGGTTTCTCCCTCCGTGCAGCCGCTGCCCGCCGAGACCCGAGTCACGGGTGGGCAGGGGACAAACGCGGTGTCACCTCAGGGTGCCGCTGCTCTGCCCGAGCCNGGGAGAGATCCATGGTGGGAACGCCGAGAGCGCTTCCGAGCCGACACAAGAGGTCACGCAAGAGCCGCGAGCGGCTCCCGAGCGCTGGGATCCGCTGCAGAGCCCCGCAGCTTCTCCTCTTCGCACCCCCTTTATCCTCCCTCGGGGGTTTCTCCCTCCGTGCAGCCGCTGCCCGCCGAGAGCCGAGTCACGGGTGGGCAGGGGACAAACGCGGTGTCACCTCAGGGTGCCGCTGCTCTGCCCGAGCGGGACAGCGGGGCTGCGGGTGCTGCCCGGGCGCGTCAGGCACATTCGGGTTTAAAAGGGTGATGCTCGATCATCTCGCACGTCCAATTTTAATGGAAATGTGAGAATGAGCCCCACCTGCAGACAGCAGCCAACAGCCAGGTTTCACCTGGGGTGGGTGAAACCAGCCAGAGGTAATTTACTGTAACCAGGACTTTGGCCCAGCAGCTTAATTCCTCTAACCTGTATTTCGTTCGCTGTTTTCCCTCTCCACCTCTGCAGGCTCCAGACAGAAACATCACCCCTGGGAAAGGACGCAGCCCCCTGCTCAGCTGTGTCCCAGCCCTGGGCCCACCTTGCAGGTGAACTGGTTGCCCAGTACCGATGCCCCAGTGGGCCTGGAGGAAGCATGGCACGAGCAGGAGAGCCCATGAAGGGAAGGAACCTATTTCCCTGCCCCAGTTTTGCAGCCCCTCGGGCCTTCCCCTGCCATTTCCCCGCTGCCCTGCCCTGTTGGATGGGGCTGGAGGAGTCAGCAGCAAAACGGAATCACAAAGGCAGAGCCCCCTGAGGGCTGAGTCAGAGGATGCTGCTGGAGAGGAGAAGGTGCAGTGAGGAAAAGTCCCCCAGCAGGTCAGGACGATGGGAGGTCCTTTACTGTCTGTGGGGTGTTTTGGGGCTGGAGGGAGGCAGATGTGTGTCTGGTGGGATGCACAGCACACCCCAGCCGGGCTGGAAGGGAGAAGCTGCCCTCCTGGGACGCTGTGCGTGCTGGTTTTGGGGTAGAGCTCATGTTCTCGATTGATGCCCTTCTCCCGATACACGGGGTCACAGCTCCTGCTTCCACCTCTCCCTCCTCCTGCACTGTCACTAATTTCTCATGTCCTGTGTCACAACATCAGCTGGAACACTGTCTGGAGCCCGGAACACCCTGCTGGCTCTGTCAAACAAAGTGCCTGGGAAGCGAGATTGAAGGGACTGAGTGTGTTTGAATCCAGGGGAGAAGAAAGCAAGGGAAGAAGCGAGTCTCCAGCTACAGAAAAACTGCCCGGAAGGGCTCTTCTCTGAGCTGCTGCAGACAGGACAAGGAGAGGCAGGCTTAAAGTACAGCAAAGAAAACAGTGCTTGGGCAGCTGGAAAAATAATAAAAATCAAGAGGGCACAGGGTGAAACACTGAAATAAACTGCCTGGGAGGGTTGTGAAATCCCCATTATTAGAGGCTTTTTAGAACAAGCCTGTCAGGACTGACAGGCAGAGTCCATCCTGCCTGCAGGCAGAGGAGGGCCTAAAAATATCTCACAGTCCCTTCAATCTTTATTTTCAGTGTTTTAACAGAAGGCTGATTAAGCTGCTCAGCACCACCATCAGCTTCAAGACAACAGCCATTTCTGTTCCAACATATTCATATATTAAGACACATATAAAAAAAAAATAAAATCCATATTCCCCTCCTAGACCAATCCTGAGCTTCCCATGTTCATGGGTTTTGATTAGAGAAGACACTTGAGTTCCCACAGCAACAATGTTCAATCCTTCAGCATTTAAGCATGCTAAATCCTTGCTGGCTGAAGCCAAAAGTGCCACAGGTTCCCCATGTTCAGTGGGTGTTGTGGGTTGGGTTTCGGTGTTTCAACATCCAGAATAAGTACAGCTCTCCATGCAAACATCCTGTGGGCTGCTCTGGATGTCCTGGTGGAGAATGGCTCAGCTGCTGGCTGGCTGTGTCACAGGAGCCACATGCCACCTCTGGTCACACCTCTGGGCCACTCCTGGAAGCCACCACCACCCACCAGACTGTGAGGAGGTGAGTAAGGGAGATTTGCAAAGGCACCTAAAGGATTTGGGCACTAAAATCCATGCCAGCAGGGCTGGGGCTGCTGAGTAACAGAGACATCTGAACAGATCTGTCTGAGAGCACACGAGCTTCTTTAGCCAGTGGTGTCACTTCTACTATAAAAGTGGCCTCTCTGCCAGCCTTTTGCAGCAGGATTTTGGTTCCCCAGCTCATCCTCAAGAGCAAGCACCCTGGTTCTGCAAAGGGAACAAGCAGTGCCACCCTCACTGCTCCCCACAGACAGGAGGAGGATGCCTGGGGTGGAAACCATCCAGTGACAGACACCCAGCCCAGTGACAGAACACCATCCACCACACGCTACCCAAACAGCAATCTGAAAACTCTTTCATCGAGAGAGCCCTGCTTTCCCTGCAGCTGGGACCTGGCAGTGGAACTTCCCCGTGTGTCCAGCTGGCACCTGGGACGGGTGCTCTGTGCTGAATTCTCCAGGCAGGCTGCAAAGCTCCCACCAGCCCCGAGGCTGAGCAGCCTGGGGTGTTTAGCCCCAGGGGCAGTGGAACCACACCACTGCTGCTCCTGCCACCTGGGCAGCGCTGGGAATGCCGAGGTAAAGGCATCCCAACACTTCCAAACAGCCACGAGAGAACATCTCAGGTGTTTCGTGCCCATTCCCTTCCCCCCGACAGTGGTTGGTGAATTTATTCAGACAGATGGTGACTGAAGCCCTCCCAAGCAGCAGGAGGGAGGAGCAGCCTCTGGCTGTTGGGGCACGGTGGTCCATGGCACAGGCTGAGAAAGGGAAGGCAGAAAGCACCCACACCCTGGAGCCAGCTTTGCTCTGCCATCCTGATCACTCTTTTGTCAGCTATTTTTAGCTTTAACCTTACGGCGCCTATTGATGGGTGAAAGCAATCAGCAGCAGAGCCCAACAGCCTGCACTCTTTAAAAATAGCAGGGCATGGAGAAAAGATTCAGTCAAGCACATGATGTGACCGTGACAGCCTTGGCCTCCAGGGACATCTCATGGCTAAACACACCAGACCCGAGTAAAGAATTGTGCAGGAGGGGCATTTATGCAAGAAAAAAAACCCATGAAATATTTTAGTATCTTCTCTTTAACTTGCTCATTCCAGCCCCAACAATGTGCATTTTATAGAGTATCCCGAGTTGGAAGGCCCACCAGGCCACTCAAGCCTCCTTGGAAAGGACTTCCTTACTTGCCTAAGACTGGGAGACGGCAGCACAATTTCTTACCATAATCACAAATAATTAACAAGAACGTGGAGCAGACAGGATTGGAACAGCAGCCTGCTTTTAGACCTCTTTTTGTTAACGGGTAGAAAAATGAAAAATGTCTTTGTGCACTCCTTGCTGTTTAATTTAAACCAATACAATTCAAAGGAGCACTCTTAAGATAAATCCTTAAGTGAAGCCCTTCATTTAAGAGAATTATTTTTTGGTGCACAGGATATTGTGTTATAAAAACATGACCTAAGAGTGTATCCAGTATTCAAAGCACCTGCTGCATCCCAGACATCTTCTGGAAAGGTCCATCTGCACAACAGAAATGTTTGCTATCACTGCTTCATTTAGACTCAGCCTACTTGTTGCACTCCTAAAACCTAGAGGCATAGAAAATACACAAGCAAGTGCTTTTAAAAACATTTGCCTCAGGAAGACAAAGAAATCCCATCTCTGTACTGCAGCAAGCATTACTGGAAAAAGCACTATCCTTACTCTCGAGAGGAATCAGCCTCAAGAGCCGTAATTAGATGGAGGGGAAAAAAAGAAAAGACTAATTGATATGCTTGTTTTTCAGACAGAAACACATTTTTAGTTCAGCTTGTCTGTATTTTATACAATGATACTCCTCCAGGGATAGGAGCAAAATTATGTATTTCAATGTTCTAAGCTGAAAAAAAAAATCCCAATATATGATAGTATAAGAAAATTGACCCAGAATAGCAAAAGGGAAAAGCAAGTTCTAAATATTGACCAAAATTTAGACAGAAATATATTTTTTTTCCATATTAAAAATTCAATAATTTGGATTGCAGTCTTTCCTACTATTTTTAAAGCATTGGCTGAGCAGGCATGAGGGTCCTCAGCTTCAACTCGGGATCCCTTTTTTCAGGAGTGGCCACAGGTGTCAGTCCCTGATTGCCCAAGTGATGGAAGGGGAAAAAAACAACCACCAAGAATACAAGAGTTTCCAAATTGCACCAAATGTTTATTGTTAGTCTAGTACATTCAATATCATATTGACCAGAATACAGTAATTCAAAATATTTTTGGCGAATTGAAACTTTTTAAAAACCATTTCAAACACTCAAAAAAGCAAATGCCATGAAAAATTAACTTAAAATTAAAACAAACATATTCAAGCAATAGTTTCACTTTTGACTACAGAAAACCTTTACATGTCTTTTAGTGGTTTTAGCAGTACTGCATTTCAACAAAATATATGGACTCACAGAAAGTGGAAAATATTAAAATAGACACAATGTTAAAAAACTGAGGCATCCAGATGTGCAAGACTGTTGTAGCAGAATCAGCTGCCCAGCTGTTCCCTGGGCTCTCTTTTGGGGCAGCTCATGAGTTTGCTGTGGTGCTGCCACTTCTCTCATCACCTGCTACCACCACACAGCAATTCTTCAGTGTCTTGAATTTAAAGTTTGTCCCTCTGGTAAATTCCCTATACAAATGTAAATATTCTAAAACTTGCGACCCTCTGGCAAATCTGAGTGAAACGGGACCTTTAAAACATCCCTACCTTGCTATTTATTGTTTGCAGACAGGCAATATCCAGAACAAAATCTGAAAAAGGCAACACATTTTGGTTTTGTTTTTAAATACTGACATGAAAAACAGAGTAAATTAGAAAAAGGATAAAGTCAATCTTAATATAAGACATTCATTACAAGGTGGGGCAGGATATAATTATTGGACAAACAGGATTACAGTGACTCTTCTACACTGGTCATTAGAGCACACGTTCTACAATCATGACTTGCTACCAGAGCTGGATGTCCTGCACAGACAGACAGCAACAAACACCAGTGGGACTCTGGGTGAAGTCCCAGGATGACAAGTGACACCCTACCAAGTTCTCCAAGCTCTGCTCCCTGCCAGGCTGTGCTTGTGGAGCTCCAGGTGCTCAGCAACGCTGCTCCCACCAGGATTTCCCACCAAAAGCTGGTGGGACCAGTCAGCTGGAGTCCCTTGGGAAATCCAAGCCTCAAAGCCACATGGTCTGGGGAAATGAGTGACCCTGGCTTGGATGGGGATATTCCCCACACGAGCCCTCACCTGGGCAGCACGGGTACAATGGGAACCTGGAGGAGAAAATCACCTCAGCTACTCCTTTTACAGCTCTTCATCACGGATAAAGCCAGCTCAAGGTCTGGTTCAGTGGTACTGTAAATGAGCAGAATGCTGCCGTGCTAGAGCTCAGCAGAATCACATTTAGGTTTTAGTTTGTAAGAGTGGTTATTACAATGACACCTGCAACACAACCCTCGGGAGAGGTACAATGTTCGCTCGTCAGCACAGGGTGTGGAATGTAACCATTTCTTGCAAGATTTTGCAACATGAGTAACTGCATAGATGACAGTTGTGTGTCTTCAGTTCAATAAATGTACTTTTAAAGTTTACAAAAAACACAAAAAAGTTTCTATAAAAGTCATATTATACCAAGATAATGGGTGGTAAAAGTAGATTAGCTGTCTCTGATTCATGTTTAAGAAATGACTCGTGGAAAGGTGATAGAAACCAATTTCAGGTCAAGAGCATTATGTTTTCACTATTGCACTGACTTCACCATTTGAATCACTAATTTAGAAAAATTCACGTAGTTAAAAATTGTAAAATTAAACTAGGATACAAAATTCGTTTGTAAACATCAGGTAGCCAGTTCTGCTAACGTGGAATGGACTCTTGGTTACTGCAGTACAGTATCTTGGTTACTTACAGCGCTTGCCATGTGGTGGGCAATGGCAGGACACAAACATCAGTTCACAGTAATCGTGTTCACAGAACTACCAAAGTCAGTGCAGTTTTGCTGTGCAATTTTTCCAATTCCCCCGAATTCTTTAAGTCAAATAATACTGTTACAGAGGCCAAGTGCAGATTACCTTTCTATATATATATCTATATATCTATAGATACAGATATATAGAGATATACACAATCTCACAGGTGACGAATGATGTCTGCAGGACTTCTGTAAAGGTACTTCCAAATGGCATAGTAGTGGACAGCAGCTGCTGTGGCCACGAAGACGTGCCAGATGGCGTGGGCAAAGGGGATCACTCCGTCACTCTTGAAGAACACGACGCCCAGGCAATAGATCAAACCTCCCCAGGCCACCTCCTGCAGTCCCTCGGTGTTGCTCTGCCAGGGAACAAGCACAGGTCAGGGGCACGGTGTAAAGGGGGCAAAGTGTATTTATGGACAAAATACAAAGTGCTCTTCTCCCCCCAGCAAAGGGAGCTGGCTGTGACAGCTCAGAGAATCTTGGGTGGGACAGATGGACAAGTGAGGAATGCAGTGTATTGATGGCACACTTTGTGAAATGCACAATAATGGGTTTATATACCATGTCCCCATAGCACTAGAGAAGTTACACTGGGATAACTCAAGAACTAAAACCAGCTTGATGGTTTGCTTCATCAGCAGAGCAGACAAAGAAAACCACATCACTCTGTGGAAGTGTGAGTTTAATATATCTCCTCCCAGCTGGATAAATCCCCCAACAAGACTTCGATACAGCCAGTTAAGGCATTAACTTGAAAATGTGTCAGGTTTATATTAGCAGCAGAGAGGGTTAATCAACATTATTCAAAATGTGCAACTATAAGTAAGTTTGGAGTAGGATGCTTTTCAGATGCACCAAGAAACACAAGCTCTCTTTATCCACACAATGCAGCCCAGATTGAACAAAACAAGGCAGCATTTCACTGAAATGTAAACTATAAATCCAAACTATAACTGGCTGTATTTGGTTGTTCTGCAGAGAACATTTACAAGTAGAGTGTACTGAAATGAACATCTCTGCAGAGGAAAGAGCTGCACTGGAATTTAAACTGGTTATAAAAGGCAAGTTTTGTTTGTTTGCACTGTTAATAGTCACATTCCTTACCATGGATGTCACTACCAGAGCAGGAGAAAATCCCATCGCTAAATAGAAAAAGAGTTCAACGATCTTATACCTAAAAAGGAATGATTTGAGTCATTTAAGGAGGTGTACAAAAGGATGAACATTTCCTTCAATAGTAAAAAAGAATATTTTAAACTATGTGTTGGTATGGGGTCATTACTCTATTCAAAAAGCTTTTCATGCAGATAGATAACCAGTGTTTTATGACAAAATTAAAACTAGTGTTTATCTCTGCATTGTAGAGCTGCAGGCAATACCTTCTCTAAATACTGCCTAGATGCCTTCACTTGCAGTCAGTACCAGTGAGAATAAAACACTGAGACAACTTAAATTTTCTTACTTGATGAGAACCTTGGTAGCTCATCTCCAAAACAAAAAAAAATTGGTCTTGTTCTCTGAGGATAACTTTCGGTTTAAAGTTAAATGCAAAGAATAATTCTTACTTTTCATGGTAGAGAAACACATAAAGGGTTCCTCCAGCAGCCATCAGCCAGATAAACCATCGCATGTGAGATGCCAGAGGTCCCAGCTCACGGAGATTTAACCTGGAGGCACAAAGATGCCAAGAGACAAAAGTGATGAGTGAACAGATTACACCGACACAAGAGCAGGAGGGATTGATAAAAACAAAGAAATACTCAGAGCTTTAACTGCAGAGTGATGGGGGAACAAACACCGGGACAGTCTATCCACAGAGAGGCAGAAGGTGTTTGCACTGATGGGTGGAAAGCATGAACTGAGGTACATGGAATAATAAATAAATAAATAAATAAATAAACTACTTTCTGGTGTTTTCTAGCATCACTGTCTGCTCAGCAAGGCCCAGGAGATAACGTTACAATGTCTGTCACAACACAGAATGTGATCAATTGCATCCAAGAAGGCATCTATAGATTTTGGAAAGCTGCAGTGACAAATTGTTTACTTTGATTCTGCAGCTGTGCTTCCCATTTCTTACCATGGTGCGTAGGATGCTGCAATGAAGACGTAGATCATCATTCTGTCACACATGTGGAAGCAGTGCTCCATTGTCCTAGGGAGAGAGAGACAGAACAGGTCACCATGACACAGCTTGGGAAGATTTTTCCATCATCTCATTTTCCTGACATGCTTTGGAACTACTTTGGGGAAAATACCATCAGCTCCATCCCTCTTAAAACCATGTGGAGGAATGAGAAATGTAAGAGCTGAGCACTTCTCCAGTCCTCTCCCCTTCTCCACCCCACCTTGCATGCCTGTCACACCAACTCTGCCTAATCCAGACACTGTTACTATTTAGTGACTACTGGCTAAATCCAATTTATGGCCCAGAATTATTTAGGGGTCATACAAGGGATCAAAAAAATAAAATAAAATAAAATAAAATAAAATAATAAATCACATGTCAGTTTTGCTATTGCTGCCTTGGTCCCAAGGAGGTTTCCTGCTCGTTGGCTGGGCGTTGGCAAAACCTGTGCTCCTCAAAGCACTTGAGCACACCACAGCCCCAGACAGTGCCCTCATCTCTGCAATGGGATATTACCCATCAACACTTGCATTATGTTTTTCCCATTCTGCTTCTGGATTAGGAGCCATTAGAGACTACGAAAACACATTTTGTTTGTGACAAGGCAGCAGACATTCAAGTTCATTGGCACATGAGCTTGGCTCGCTGTTTCTTCCAAAAAAACCAAGGGTGTTTTTATCATGATTCAGCACGAAGTACCACTCCAACCTCCTGCAAAATTGGTTTTGACTGAGAAACAAAATGGGGAAACACCACGGGAAACGTTTTCTCCTGCTACCTTAAGTGACTCTTTTTCCAGGAGACGATGTGGAAGACGGTGGAGACGATGAAGAGGGCGCAGAGCCCCACCCCGTACATCCACGCTGTGATCTTCTCCCAGCGGTCGTCCGACAGCCGGTGCAGGAGGGCACTGCCCACGATGGCAGGAACAATGAGGAACTGGCAAAACAAAAGGCCATTGTCAGGGCTCTGCCGTGGTGCCACCCACGGAGCAGCACCAGCAGGCAGAGAGAGCTCGGCCCCAGCCAGAGAAAGTTTTGTCGTTTCGTTTTAAGTTGACACATCAGCGCTGAGTATCCAGCAATGTCTCAGGCATAGGTTAGATCTGGTTTTGCTAAATTTATGCCCCCGTGGTACCAGGCAAGGTTACTGACTCCTCTAGCCATAACAGCAAATTCTTTTGTCTAATTTTGTAAGAATTAGCAGTGGTTTTATTTTCACGTTCTGCCTCATGTTTTAAAACCATGTTGATCTTACTCTAGGCCTGGATTTAAGCCACCTCTTGTGCATAGACACAGAGCACAAGACAGACCAAAATAAACTTGAATCCCAAATGAAAAAACAAAGCATTTAGCAAAGTGCAGTTGCAAGAATTAAGCAATAGTTTTGCAGAACTTGGGTTTAAGCTATCATAAATAAATTAGCTGCAAACTTCTCTCATGGATAGATTTTTAATGCACAAAGATGTTCCTCTAATGCAGCAGATCCAACTCTGTTTTCCTTCCCACCTTCCTCTCAAGCATCTTTAATTCACTTCTTTCAAAACAAGCCCTGTTCAAACATTATGATAGAATAACCACGCTCGCATGAAGCATCCAAGAAGTGGCCACAGGCTTCACATACATTTAAAACTACACTCCCTTCCAGAATAAAATACATGATGTACTTCTATCTCCTTCAGGAAAAGGCAAAAAGAAAAGAGGGGGGAGGAGAAAATAACAAAAAAAAACCCCTAAAAACGCCCTATGTCCAACAAGTATTTAAAGAATTGAGCTCACTGACTCAGACATTTCTACCCATCTCCCTCCACTATCAAGGCCAGTCTTCATCAGCCTTCTAAGTTACAAACACTGCACAAATTTCCTTCCAGGCCCTACAGGGTGCCTTAAGATGCTAATTTGTTCCCTTGAATTGCAAATAAGCTTCTTAGGTTAAATTCTTGGTAATATAACCAGGTCTCATACGTTAAACAATAAAGCCAGGAACAAGCCATGTTTAAACAAATCCAGCCACTTTGCATTACAGGTTTGATAGCTCAGACTGCAGAGTTCTAGTCTAGCCTGACCTGTCTGTCCTTTATCTAATTACAGACCAGAGGAAATCGAGGTTCTGGTCAGTGCAGAGGATGCAGAGCAAACTGAATGGATCTGAGAAGAAGCTGGTTGAGCCACAGAATAACAACAAAAAACCAAGTGGCTTTTCCTTCTGGCTTTGAGGTACATCAGCTGTAGCTTCATTGCTATTAAATTTCCTTATGTTTTGCAAAATTTAGTATATTTATGCCAAAAGCTGTAGAGCCGTGGAAATGAAAAGTGTGGCACTGATACATTCACAGCACTGGGACCAGAGGCAGAAACACTTCCTGAGCTTTGTGATGAAACTATGGAAGTTGACTTGGTATTTCTTGGCACTTTAAGGCCAGAAATAGTCTGCCAGCCTGGCTCCTCGTTTATCACCAGCCCTAAGTGTCCCTGCACACATCCCAGACAGCCCCACACCCAGGGAAGGTTGAAGTGTGTCACTCCTCTGGAGATCAGTCACTCCTGCTTGCCACACATGACACACAGTGTGAATGAAGTGTGGCTGAAGCCCCTGGGACAGCCAGGACCTGATGAGATGTGACAGCTGTTTGTTTCATTTGGTTTTTGCAGGGGACAGGAGGATCCTCAGCCCCAGAAATGGTGATGTAGCCATGGCTCTAAGCTGTGCAGTCCTGCTGTATCCGCATTCCTCAGTTTCCTTCCCAATTTTTAGTGCAAATTTCAGTTCTGACTAAACTTGACAGAGAACTAAAAGGTTTCAGAGAGATTAGGTACCCATAAATAGCAGGTAAAATAGCAAATTCCTACTAATTTCCTATAACAGCCTAGGCATGAGCTGCTCAGGGCCTATGACAGAGATCATTTTATACGAAAGGAACCCTCTTTGGGAACAAGATTTAGATATCACACAGAATAACCTGCCTTTCTTACACAGAGACCCCAGTTTTTTACTAACCTCCTCAAATAAATATTTCACAAGCTAAGCTGTGACATGGCGTGCTCAATTGGGCCAAAACAAAGTTCAGTGTCAACCACTTCTTCCAGTAATTATTGCGTATAAAGTGATACACAAAAAAACCAAAGAAGCAATTCTCTTATCACTTCTTTCTCTGCACCTTCAGAATCAAGAGCACAGCACATGAATGAAGACCTTAATCCCGTTTTTGCCTTGTCCTGGCTTTAAAGAACAATTCTATCTCTCGCAGGGAACAGCACTGTATTCCATGAGAAGGACTGATTGTTTTTTCTAAGTGTTCTTTTTGGAAACATTTTCCCCTCTGTGCCTGATAGGCACCATGGGAACAGTCAGATGAAACAAGAGATGTTTTATTACTCTTTTTTTTTGGCCAAAAATAGCTAGATTAAATACTAAATCCAGAAATGATACCCTGCTGTTCCAGCCAACTGGATAAAAGTTCTTTAGATGGCAATACCATGACAGGTAACATATGGTACAATGGGCTTCACCCATCTTACAAAAGAAATACAAAACTTTAGCTCACAAAAAAGGCAGATTTTCCCATGTTCATTTGAAAAAATCATTTGCACAAGAATTGCATTTTAATCTCCAGTTTTCAGAGTGGAAAAGCCATCAATCAGCCCTTTTAAAAGGAGGGGAATTTACCAAAAAAGCAGTCAGAGAATCAGAACTAACAGAATGAGTGGGATTGTGCTGTGTCATTTTACAGCATGACAAAGCATTTCTTAGTTGCCAATATTCCTTGAAAAAAAACTCCAGCTACAAGTCACAAAATCTTTGCTTATTTCATCATGGAGTGCAAGTCTTCCAAGTGAATATCATCAAACCCAGTAACTTAATGTACTGTGAGCAAACCCAGAACTGCGATGTGCAAATTTACTGATTTTAGCACCTTGATTAATCCTGGCTGCATCAGAAGTGGGGCTGGAAGAGAGATCTGCAGAACAAGAGAGGAGGCAATAGTTTCTTAAGCTTTCTAGAGAAATGCCAGAACAAAATGAGAGAATGAAGTTAAAAGCTCTTTGCAATAAGGAGGAAGATAAGGGATTAAAATATGTTTATTTGCAGCTATAGGTGGGAATCTTTCAGAAGAGATTTCAGCACAACTCCCGTGTGATGTATTTTGGGAAACCAACTACCCCAAACTGCTGTCACAACCAGCAAAAAGCCTTAAGGCACAAGGAAAGAGGCTGACACAATAAGCTGTGAACCTGATCAGGGTCACTCCAGGGAAATGACACTCTCTGGTCACCAACTCACAGCAAAACATCCAGTCCTTCCACCTGGCTGGGGCTGCTTAGGGTGCTGCTCCACTGGCCAGTATTTTACCTGTATTCTTTCCACATTTCTCTGGACAATCTCTGCCATGGAGAGCTTTAAAAACCTGTTGGAAGTTTTGCTCCTGTACATAACATTCATGGAAAATGAAGTTCTTTTCCTTGCACGTCATGCAGGCAGCAACAACGCCCTTGGATGCACGAGCCACTGCAGCAGAGCGTGGTGTTACTGCTGCAATCTCACAGCCTCTCACTGGGAGGGGAAACCCTGAGGGCACAGAGATGGTCCACGCATTTCCTTTTTGGAAGGGAAGGCAACAGAAAGATCAATAAAGCTGCCAGCACCTCCTCCCCCCCAAAAACGTGACACTTAGAGGGAACCATGAAGGGCTGTGCTGCTGCCTGCTCCAGGAGGGCACTCCTGTTACCATCTCCCCCAATTTTTCAGTTTTCCCTAATTTTAGGAGGCCAGTAACATAGAGTGGGAGGCCCACAAGCAACTTAGGCTGGGCAACACACAGAGAGCAGGGAAACTGCTCACACCAGTCACTGGGAATGGAGACATTTTCATCAGAAGAGCCCTTCTGAAATTTTGATGACCCTTTCTTCCATGCTCGAATGGCTTTCTAAATGCTCCAAGTCCCATTTTTTAAATATTTATACTTCTGTTTCTCCATGCACTTCACTAACCCAGCCTAGAATACAGACTATAATCCATTTCAAGAATAGTTACTCCTTTTAAGGCAGAAGAAACATTTAGAGCAGTAAAAAACAAGTCATGTCTAAATTCTGAGGTTTTAATACAACAGGCTCTAACTTTTGTCTGATAAACCTGACATACACCACAAAGCTTCATGATGAAAAAGCCATCTCTCCCCTCCAATTCTCACAACCCCTGCTTTTCTCCTGCACTGTTTCCTTCCTGTTCCTCTAAACACAGAGAACAGTTTTTTCTGCCTGTTTTCAACCACTTTCCTGCCATTCCTGTCTCCCAGTGTCTGAAGGCCAGTCAACGCTTCACTTAAAGCTAAAAAAAGAAAAAAATAAAAGCAAGACATTTAAAATAGCCTTACGAATAAGAAATTTGAAGATACCTTACTATGCCACACAAAGCTACCTTTGAAGTATTGTACCAAAAAGCTTTGCCTGGGATTCGATACTCTCCTTTATCCTTGTTTGTTTTGTTTTTTTGGGGGTTTTTTTGGGATTTTTTGGGGTTTGTTTTGTTTTGTTTTTGTTGCTTGTTTGTTTTTTTATTAAGCAGCTGCCACAAACTGATTCCTGTGTATTTTTAAGTCCAAAACCAGATGGGATACCTACTGAGAAATACAGCCATACTCATAAAGCAGAACTTGACTGCTTCCTGAATGGTAAATAAAGGTTTGGAATAAAAACATATTGGAGAAGCATTGTTGAATTCTGTTTTGTAGAATCATCAATGTCTAACTGAAAACTCGCACTGTAATCTAGCAGCAAAGACTCGGCCATTTGACCATCTAACATTCAGTAAGTCTGCAACACAAAGGAGATGAAAACATCCCCCCAGCTTCTTCTGGGCTTTCCCAGCTTAGACTCCCATTTCAAGACTTTAAATATTGATCAAAAGTTATCACATATTTATTCTAACAATTCATCGTAGGTTTTAGCAGGTAGCTTGACTGCTCAGAAAGCAATTAGACAGCTCCACCACAAACTGCAGCCAACCAGAAAACACGGATCCATCCTGGCTGTCACCTCCTGCTAACAGGCAGGAGTAAAACATGCCTGCTTTTCAACTAGGTGAAAGCTGAAATTGCTAAGGAGCACAGCAACTTCTGCCAGATATTTTGAAATCTAGCTTTTTGGCCAGAGCAAACAAGATTTGCACAAGGATTATGAGATAAACTACATATTTGTGCTAAGTAACAGAATGTTGCTTCATTCCCTAGGCAAATAAGCATGTATTTACATAATGCTGTACATGAGACCCTTGGCTTAAGAACATAGAAGCTTCAGTCAACTTTTCTACATGCAAAACCGAGGTGATTCTGTTTTTACCAGCTGTATGTTGGTTATTTATGAAATACACACAAGGGATCTTTAAGAACAGAGCTCCTAGAACTGAAGAGTCCTGGGCACTACTTTGAGCTTTCATATCTGCAGCTCACTCAGACACACTGGAGATAAGAGACTGAGGACAAAGTCAAACATACTTCAGATGTTTGGAGTTGAGGGATTGAGGAGAAGCACAAGCTGCTTTTAAAAAAGGGCAAATGCTATCTTTAAAAGCAAACAAACACATTTTTAAGTCCTTTTCAAAGTGCCAGACAGCAAATTAAACTTCCTAATTACTAAAAGAAAAAAAAAAATCAAAGGGGACTGCTGTTGTTATTCTTTATGTGAATACCATATATTCAAATCTAGAATAAGACCTTACATTACCAAAATAAGGAAAGACTTGAAATTTCAGCAGGGCTGTCAGCATTATTGGGGCTTCTTGCAAAATAGCAGATTTCTTGAAGAGTCAGTAGGTATCAGAATTAAACCATTCCAGCTCTCATAGCTCACAGAGAGTCTGATGAAGCCTTCCCATTTCTCACATGGATAAATCTTTCTTATACTTCCAGTATACAACTTGCACAATATTATGTCAGCACAGACCTGGGAAATCCACCTTGCAGGCTAACTAGAAGTGGCCTATACCCCCTTTCCTGCAGGGATCCTTTGACTGGAGAGGGAAAATACCAAGTTAAAGACCTGTAACACTGGTGAAAAGGAACCTTACGAAGTATCTGGAGCTCCAAGAGATTCAGAACATTACCAAACATCTGATTTTCTGGACTGTTCCAGCTAACGCTTATATGCACAAAACCAGAGAGAGGCTGTAGATACGAACACAGTGAGGCAAAGGTAAGCATGTAGCAATCCAAACCCACAAAAATTTACTGCAACATCTGGTAAAAAAAAAAAAAAGAAAAAGGAAAAAAGGAAAAGAAGCCAGAAGTGTACTTACTGCATGTGTGTAACAGTTAGCAGCATGTTCATAGCAAGTGGGTTTGTAGCGGCTGTTGGCTGGAGCTGGGTGGTTCATGAACCTGTTGAATAATTCAGAAGTACTTTTAGGAAAGTTACTAAAACATCTCTCTGAGTGTCAAGAAGGAAGTGAAGGAATACCTCCAACCTAGTAGTGTTCAGAATTCTAAGTACAGACATATTCAAAGTAACTGTGATTGAAATTGCAAGTTCTCCCAAGTAAAGTCTCTTACCAGATGCACATGTTAAATAAATTCCTGGGACTGCCTGGTGCAGGGGATGGTTATCTTCAATCAAGAGCTCACACAGAGCAGTCAGACTCCCTCTTTTCTGACAGCTTGGTCAGATGAAGAATGGACTATTTCCTATTTAAATTACATAGCAAGAACTCAAATTATTCTTGAAATATGGAGTTCGTCACAGCTGTCAGGGGTTACACTTTTTAAAGAAGGTCTTGAAACTGCAGCAATATTCCAGTTTGGAACACTTAAACATTGACTTTTTGACTCCCATAGCAAGCAGTATTTGTGTTTGGAGCATGAAGTGGCTCATTTTTTCCAATCTTGTGTCTGTAACCAAGATCCAAACTACACGGGGATGATGAAAGGAGACTCTAATGGTCAATTCCAAAGAGGAAACATTTCAAGAGGTTTGCCATAGACATTCCACCTTTTTCTCTAAGAATTTTCCAACATTCTAACAAACAAACAATCACATCAAACCCAGTCCGTGCAAGCCGAACAGAATATGATGAAACCTGAGAAAGTTTCAGAAGAACTTGCCAATGCAAACGTTTTGTCTAAGTCTATTAAAGAACCCAAACACTTGAGCTGTTTCTGGGAAGCTCAACAATTTAAATCTGTGTAGGAACACCTGTAAAAGACAGCACACTCCTACATGCAACAGCCAAATGAAAGCTGTGAACTTCTCCAGCTCCAGTCTGTTATCCCAGCACTGCTGACTGTCCTACAAAAGTGATTATTTTTCACCAATAATTCCAGCTTACTCCAGACTATTCTAAAACTATGCACTGACAATTGACCAAGAAGCCAGGAACAGCTTCACAAGAAACACAGAACATGTCTGTATGCTCAGAACCGAGAGCAGCTTTGGTACCTAGATTTATACCAAAAGCTTGTTAGACAAACTTTGGTCCTTCCCCATGTCCCCCTCCCACCCCGGTTTAAATCAGAATAAGTCCTATTTTTTTGACATCTATAAAATATTGGCCAACCTCAAACCAGGGAAAAACAAACAAACAACTAAAAAAATCCAACCCGAATCTTACAGCTGGCATAAGCAGTTCCAGATTTCTGGGATATTTCACTTGGTTTTCTTGACTGATTTATTAAGTGACTTGTAAACTATTTTTTTCTAAACTGATACATGAAAATGTAGCAGCATTGGGAAAATAACACAGTGTCATGATCGCTCCCCAAACAGTGACAATTTCAAGAAACAGTTTCAATTGTTACAAATACAAAGGCTAAGAAAAATGAGGATTTAATTCACAGACACAGATCATAAATGGTTGTTAGCAAATTAATAACCCTGCAGGAGTTAATATACGGTTAAAAATGGCAATTTTTTTGTCAGTGACAAATGGCACCTTGCTCTCCTCTCCAAGAAGACAATGACACTGTCATCACAAAGGCTCGCAGAATATTTGGAAAATTACTTTTTTCCCCAGTGCTTGTAGGTCTTCAACAGCTGCTGAACACCATCTCTGCATCCTCTAAAGATGGAACATTCAGTTTGCTCAGTTCTGCTTCCAAGTTAGGAAAACGTTTAAAAATAAAAGCATCTGTTGGCTCAGCGAGTGGCCAGGCTTGGACTGCCCTTGTCCAACTCCATAAATTCAAAGTCATGGGAAACTTTTCACTTATCACATCTAGAATATTATTACATTTCTCTGTGGTGGTACCTTGGAAGTCTCACAAGAAGTAAAAAAAAAAAAATCAAACGAACTCAAACCTGAAGAACCAAAAGGAATAAACTTATACTCTGTAGCAGCTGTATAGTTCCTGTTGTTCTAAATTTCTATATAAGATACTATTATCATATAAAAATCTATAAATAATTGATGCTTCCTAATGGGATCTACTATTATCCAACATTAAACTACTTTTAATTTTTTTTCCTTTTCTTCAGTAGAAAATACACTGCATCTTTCTAAAGCAATTACATTGGATCTAGGGGCAATGTTATATTTTAGAATTATAAACAAACACTTCAGAAATTAGGACCTCTTACTCTCACTAATTTAAAGAACTTTATTAGCTGTAGAACAGAACACAAAGACAGGAACAAATCTATCCTTGTTCTGTTACCTACACACAGAGTTGGGGTTTTTTCCCGTTTTGTTTGTGGCATCACAGGAACAAGGCAAATATTCTGCACCAGAACTCCAGCATCAGCAGCACCTCATCCATCCCCTTCACCTCAGTGTTTATACCAATAACACCAACACCACCAGCGTGTTCTGGCAGGAGGGGAAGAGTTCAGCTTCACCTCAGCTTTGCAGAAATTCATCTCACAATGCCCCAGCACCAACTCTGCTGTACAGCTGATGGACCTGCACCTCTCCCTTCTGAGAGGGATGGCCTGCAACAGGCTGCAGACCCTGATGCCAGACACTGGAGAACATTTGCTCAGGTCCCTGCTCACAGGCAACGCTCTTAGTAAAGCAAAGTTTCCATTATTCCCCTCTGCCTTTTGATAATTAACTATTTATAAACATTATCAGGAACGACTTCAGAGGGAGGATCATTAACGAGGTGGTTGGAAGGGCAATAATGCCAGCCAGTGCTTCTCTCGAGCTGGTTTCATTTCCAGCTTGGCAGTTTAGGTTCAATGTCTCAAGAAGCAGATGTGAATTTTGAAAATATCTGCTCTGTGATATTACTGACGTGCTCATCAAAACCAGGAAAACGATTTTGACACACACTGTTAGAGTCAGTCATACACTCCTGCAGTTATAGACACGTGTGACATTGCAACACAAAGGCAGAAAAACGTGGTTGCAGACTTATTCACACTCTGGAGGCAAAACAGCTCTGCTCTTTCTTAAAGATAAATAAATAAACAAATAAACCCCATGCCACCACCACCAATGGACGCTTCTGGTTTCCTGCCTTGTGAATATACAACACAGGGACATTGTTCCTCCTCCTATCTACAGGTCACGTTTGCCTCTTCTGGAAAAGATAATTGTGGGAATTATACTCTCACCTTCCTAAAAGTGGAAGCTCAATAAAGAGCATTCAGATGCTGTTTACTCCTAAACAAAGGCTCTCTATAACACAGCCATTAAGGTCATTATCAAATGCAGGACAGTCTGATAAAGTCCCACTGAACTGGACTACAGTTTACAGGAAATGTCTTTAATTGAAGCCTTTTGATTCTCTAGCAAATCTCTAATGTATTCTTTATTAGCAGATCTGGTGAAACCAGAGTCATTTAATCAGAGGATATGCAGCACATCTCACAAGGATGCATAAATACTTCTCCATTTAAGATACTGACAATCCAAGATATCTAAGATAAAATATTAATGCCTTCAATACCAGAATATGAAATTTCTGAAATTAAGAGACTAAGAACTGCTTGCAGCCAGCCAGGAGAGCAGAATGTTTTCACACTGAACTGAGCTGTGAGTTCCTTTTCACAATTTAAATTCTCAATGCTCAGGATCTGCTCAAGGCCAGGGAAGTCCAAGATTCAGAATTTCACAGCAAACAAACAACTTTTGATGAACATATTCCCAATATAAGCAGAAAAAAGGTATTGAGAGAGCCATACGACAATTTAAAACAAGAGCGAAGAAACTCATACCCCTCCCTCAACACTACTTGATCTTTGATCTTGAAATACTTCAAATATTTTAAATATTAAACATACAGACTGATCCATCCTTTGTGACAGACCCTAATCTCAAGCTCCTATTCATTTCCAAGGAGCAGATGCTGTATGTTTCCCAGAGATTCCAGAATTAAGGGAAGATAGTATTTGGGAGACAAAGCAGAAGGAAAATCCGAAGGTTCTTAATGCTTTGTCTTTGCATGCAAAGCCAGCTTAGAAAAATAAATTACAAAATCCCGAATCCATTGCACGTATCTGTACGGCATTTGTCTGGCATCCCAGCAAGCTTAGACCCCAGACTGCAGAAGGGAAATCAAATCCTGCCTTATTGATGACTCCCATCTGCTGAATGAATTATTGTTTTAAGCATGAAGCAAAATGTCAGTAAAAACAGCAAGCCTCAAAGATCTGGATTTTTTTAGTCTTTTCAGGAAGTATATTTCCTTTATTCAGCTCAAAAGATCTCATACTTCCTTTCACCAGCTTAAAAGAACATTCCCCCTTTTTGTGTCTTTCTTTCTTTGTGCTTTCCAGCAGCAGGAGAAGCCATTTAGATCTAATAAACCACAAATAACAGCATATGAGAAACTGCAACAAGGTGGGCGTAACTCCACAAAACCAGCAGTAGCAGACATCAAATGGGGTTAAAAATTGCTCCATTATCTAAATACATGCTTCAGTATCTAAGATGCTATCTAGGCTCTTTGTTTTCGAGAGGAAAAACAAAAGAAATTACAAGCAGGTCAAAACAGATCTGCACGACATTTTCCTGATGACCATTTAGATTAGATTTTGAAGAGAAACTAAAGGATTTGTAAAAAGCTTGCTTGCTTTGACCAAATTGACTGATATTTCCTCTTTACGAATTCATTCAGTTAAAAGTAGATGATCTATATTCCTCTGCACTAGGCACCGTCCTTCCTGGATTTGACAGTATCTAGCTGTGGTTTGTAACTGTTCACATAATCTTTACTACCACTGAACATCTGAGGCACAGAAATAATTCAGATCAGTGGAGAATCAGCTCCCTTATTTGGAAATATCAGTGAAATCACACGCTGTGTGAAGGTTCATGTACTTACAGCACGATACTAAAGATAAAAGGAAACCTGCAATACTCTGAGAATCCACAAACAACTCTGGTATCATACATAGATTGGGTCATGGAAAAAAGTGTCTGTGCATCCCACTGACCTCCCCAAAGCCTCCCCAGCCTTCCGGCAAGTACGAAAGGCAGCAATTCAAGCAGAGTGGGCAGCAATCACAAGTCACCCCAGGTGCTGCAGCACATCTGAGCTCAGGGGCAAGGGACCAGCCAGCCGAGGTGTGGGCTAGCGCAGAAACCACGTCCGACCACACTCATATTTTTCTCTTTCAGTTTTATTTCCCTTTTAATACTCAGGTTTCAGTTTCTTGAGCAAGTTGGTGAAAGGAGAGCAGGGCAGCCCTATGGCAGGTACCTGGCCAGGGAAACCACTGGGGAACTGGCCTCACCCCGGAGATGGGCTGTCCATCAACAGTTATCGGCCTGGCATCTGGACTTCGGGCAATGAAGAACCAAAGCCCACAGATGTTTATCCAAGAACCACAATTGCAGTTACCCAATGACCCCCCCCATGAACACGAGCAGCATCTTAGGCTGAATGACGGTTGATTTTTAAGCTGAAAAAGCATAGATTTAGATCGGATACTAGGAAGAAATTCTTCCCTGTGAGGGTGCTGAGGCCCTGTCACAGAGAAGCCGTGGCTGCCCCATCGCTGCCAGTGTCCAAGCCCATGCTGGATGGAGCTTGGAGCAACCTGGGCTTGTGCAAGGTGTCCCTGCCCATGGCAGGGGGTGGAACGAGACGGGCTTTAAGGCGCTTCCAACCCAGACCATTCTGCGATCCCACGATACCAAAGCCCCCCGGGAAGCAGCAGAACGAGGATCCCCACGGCCCCGCGGGGGCACACGGAGGCGGCGGGCGCTGCCCCAGCCCCAGCCCGGCCCCCGAGCCACAGGTCGGGCCCCGCGGGAGCGCCGCGCCGCGCGGCTGTGACACACGGCCGGATGCGCGAACCTTCACCCATTTAACGGCGGCGATGAACCAACACACACACCAACAAAAGACCCTCCTCGCCCCCACCCACCCGCAGCCCTCGGCACCC
>VZTG01005765.1:463225-544664 GCA_013397845.1 Melanocharis versteri | reverse complement strand
GGGAATGGGCTGGGGGAGCGCCGGGATGGGAGCGGGGAATGGGCTGGGTGTAGAGCCGGGATCGAGAGGGGAATGGGCCTGGGATAGAGCCAGGATGAGAGCGGTGAATGGGCTGGGGGAGCGACACGACGGGAGCGGGGAATGGGCCGGCGGTAGAGCCGCGATGGGAGCGGGGAATGCGGCCTGGCTGCCGAGGGTGGCCCGGCTGAGCCGGGTTCCGGGAAGCAGTGCATGGCAGTACCGGGCTGGCGGTACCAGGCTGGCGGTGCCGGAGCTGGCGATGCTGGGCTGGCGGTGCCGGGCTGGCGGTGCCGGGCTGGCGGTACCAGGNCCCGGTCTGGGAGCTGTAGGAGGCTTTCCCCGAGGGATTCGGCACGGGCTGACCCGGGTGACTTAACCCGCCCGCCCATGAAGTCCGTCCCGGCGTGGCACAGGAGAGCACAGCAAACGCCGTGCCTTTGCTGTCACATAAAGCTGCACATGGGATCGTTTGCTCCGCTCCCAGTCGAGGTTACAGTGGCCAGACTGCATGTGATAACTCGGCTGGCAAGTTCTCCTGTCTCTATGCCCTCATCTTATCTACTCAAGCCTAACTTTGCCAAGCAAGGGTTATTTCTCTAAGTGAAGGGACCATGTCAAGCATATTTCTCTAAGGTGAACGTGGTGCCTTTTACAGTACAAATCAGGGCATGAATTAGGAGAATATTAAGTTCTATTCACATTATTCTTCTAATCTAATATCTTGTTTACAGTGGGATTTTGAATGGTTCCAGCCCTCAACAAAAGCGATTAGTAGAGGCACAACAAAGCAAACCACGGGTTTAGACAAATAAACCATACCCAGTGTCAACACCTTTCGTGGTAGGACTGAGACAGACAGGCTCTGCTGGCAGCTGTGCTGTGGTTTGTAAGTCATCTCCCAAGCGAAACGTGTCACCTCTGCCAGGTAACCACCTCCAGCACAGGCAAGTGTGAGCGTCATGGCTTGCCTGCCTGTCAGGCTCGATCTGCCTGTTCATGGCTCTCAGTCCCATTCACCAGCTCTTCCCCTGTGCCAGCAGGGAGCAAAGGATTAGGTCGTAACAGTTTTGTAAATTGCTGTGGCAAGACTTGCCCCTCAGTTTCTGTAGTTCCAGTAAAGAATAAGCTCTTCTGATACAAATTGCAGATTTTGTTCTCCAACAGGGGCTTGCTTGCTGCTAGGATAGGTAAGGCTGGGCCAGAAGGCTTCTGCAGACAGTTAGCTGCTCAGCTTTTCCAAAAGAGGAGGGCAGAGCTTGATGCTGGAAAGGAGAGCTCCTGAAATGCAGAGCCAAGCTAGTTCCCTGAGAAATACTCCCATTAATCTCAGTGAGGTATCACTGTTAATGTGTTGGTACAATCTGTCATCCTATTTAAGTGTCACTGGTAATAAAGTTTCATATTGCCTGTGTTATCTGTTAATCCAAAAGGAGCAAAGTTTGAGGACGCTGCTGAAGAGCCCGGACCTGCACACAGCTGCATTTCAACAGCTGAAGTGCCAGCAGTATCCCAATATCCTGGCTTTATGTTGGGGTAGGGCTCGTGGTGATGCAGCTGCCTTCCTGCTCAGTACCACACACCCATCCTTGCATTCCTCTGCAACCCCCCCAGTAATTTGCATTTTCAGGTTGTAGAAATGTTCAGGAACATGTGATGTGTACACCACGACAGGAAGGCTGGCTGCTTTGTGGTTCTGGCAAAAAACTGGACGGACTCCTTTAAAATGAGTGCACTGACACCTTCGAAGGTGCACACAGAGGTGTTGCATCTTTTCTCCAGCTCCTCTCATTCCCTCTGGTCCACTTTGACTGTTTATTCTGCCTTCTCCCAAGCCACTGTCGTTTTCATTTCCTTCCCTGCTGCCTTGGACATTTGATCTAGACTCTACTCGCAAATGTGTCACAGAGTTTTTCCCCTCACAATTTTCAAAGCCTGTTTTTCCACCTTTGTTCTGTGGACACAGATCTCAAACCAGCGTAACTTCCTGTTGCTGGAGCATCAAAGATATACAGATTCAAGATAAAGTAAAAAAAAAAAAAAAAAAAAAGACTGTTCAAACTTGTTTACTTTGAATGAAAGTAAGAACATTCATATCATGAAGCTTGACTGAGTGGAACTAGGTTGAGAACACCCCAACCATCATGACAGTGGTGATGAAACAAAGATTTGTTACTGGAAGTCTGTGTCTATTAAGGAGAGCACTAAATTAGTCAGCACAGGTATTGTTAGAGCAGTCCTGACCAATAACATATTTTTAGTACCAGTGACTCTTGCTGAACTCATCTCTGTAATTGCTTTTGATGATCGAATGAATCAGGATGCCTTTAAAAAAAATCACAATAAAAGAAACCCCTTATTATGGACCAAGGAACCATTAAGTCTAAATCCTAAAAACTGGCATTCAGCATACAAGATTAAGGAAGCAAAAACCTTGTTAGTTTGGTTACTTATTTACAAAGTAAGAAAAAGCAGAACCTTCAAATACCTGAAGTAGTTTTGATTAAAAACATTCTTAAGACTAGAAATGTGTCATCATGCACTCAGCCAGAAATGTATTTTAATAAACGAGTCAGGGTTACAAGAGGGGTGAAAGAACTTTTCTTACTGAATGCATCCCTGCTGTGGGGCACAGTCATGTAGTGTGCTTGGAAGGAGCAACCTACTGAACATGAACAGCCAAGGGCTGATTAAGAAGACATTTAACCTATTACTTTTACATGGAATGAAGAGACTTCAGTTCTGTATTTGTGAAATGAGTTTCCAAAATGAACCAGGCAATCCCGGTCTGACACCCAACAGACACCCATTTGGTACCTCACAGGTGCTTGCATAGCAAATCTGTTACCAATTACAATTCTTGACAGCCAGGAGTACATGAGCTGTGTGGTTTGCCCTTATTATTTTTAGGTCAAATTTTACCCATGTACAATCTCCTGCCAGCCCTTCACAAGCACTGTCTGCTTGTCTAGAGGTGGGGGAGTTTGTACTCCTGGACTATTGATGAGCAGTAAATTGTCACATAAAGACATACTGAATTCTGAATGAGACATTAAATACCTGCATAGGATTACGCAAACAGGGACACACAAGTGGGGTCTGTAGTTTTCTGTGCATTGCAAAATTGCCTTGGCTTGCACAAGTCCATCAAATAAATAGGCAGGATTTGCTGAAAGCTTCCTTTTCCCCATCCAAGATGAAAAATTTAATTGCCACTGGGATGCCAGCATTTTATGAGATTCTGTCAGGAGGTTATACTGATGAAAGTAAACATCCTGCACGAAAGCTGAGTTTCTTTTGGCTGCTTGGCACAGATGAGTTCTTACTATAAGCCTGCACAATAACCAGTCCCCTGATTTGTTAAACAGATAACAGGGAAGCAGCTCCACAGTTGCCAAAATGGATGTATCAGTGACAAGACACTGCCAATGCTCCCAGGCACTCGCTTTTTGGAGCCTTCAGTGGGGATGGGCTGGCTTCAGAGGCAGCAGGGCAGGACAGCACAGCTCAGGGAGCCAGTTAAATGCAGTGGGGAGGGAGCAGAGCAGCACTGGCCATAGTGAGGCACAGGAAATTAGTTTGGCAGGTGAAACTCCACTCCCAGTCTACATCAGAGAGTAAAGCAAGCGTTTGGGGTAAATAAGGGGGAGAAAAGTACCCTTCTGCTTTCTTTTGACTTCATAACAAACAGAATATGAGGATTTAGCCTTCCTGTCCTAGGAGCGTGCATGATAATGGAGGAAGGTGGTGGTTTCATTGAGGTTTGATTTAGAAGCTTTAGTGGTAAAGCTCTTTCCTTTTCTTGGATTGAGAGAACACAGGGTTTGGGCTTTGTTAGCATGTTCAAGGACATGTGGCAGCAGAACTACTCAGTAAAAACTTATGCTTTGGGTCCTGCAGGCAGCATGGATATAGCTTTTTTCTTTTCTTGCTGCAAGCTGACCCAGATTTCTGCTTTATTTGACAGTCTTTTTGAGCATAGTGTGAAGGAAAAGCATCACTTCTGGAAATGCATGTCAATGGTCTTGTGAAATGAGCGTCTCTCCCTCCCTCAGCCTTCCCCCAATCTAATTAATAAGGTCATCCCACTGAAGGCAGGCTTATAAATAGCTTTCTAAACACTAATGGAATTAGTTCTGGCCTGGACGACTTTTCCAGGGTGACACAGGTATCTAAGAAGGGCTGGCTCCTTGGCATAGACAGCCACTTACAGCAGAAATGGTGAAACACAAACATTTACCTGATGTCCCAGCTCTTGCTGCCAGCACGAAACCTGAAATGGGATTACAGCATTGCTACTCATATCATAGAAAGACCTCCTGGAAGGGAAACAGGGATTTTAGAGGGATGGGCCCTGTATTAGATTACATTAGTCTCGATAATGAAATGTCAAATTCTGCTGAAGGTTTCTCTTTTGTAACTATTTCTGAAGAAGGTGTGTTTTTCATGTCCCACAAACCCACAAGATTTTGTGAGGGTAATAAACAGTTACCATGGGGAATAACATCAAAGTATTTCAAGTCAATAGGAATCTTTACTATGACAGCAATTAATGGGAAAGGAATAGCACAGCTATAAACTCTCAAAAGAAGGTGATGATTGAATATTGACTATTTAAATTATCAATGAATGGAGCCATTGAACCCCTTCAAAAGCAATGGCTGAGTTATTAACATTTAAAATCTGTCACGAGACTGGAATTTCATAAGGAAAATAAAACCTAAATGTGTCATAGAAAATGTAAGTTCTGGTTGTTTAAAAAACTTGAACCAAAATGTAAAGAGAATGTATCTGATTCAGGAATTTCAAATCAAAAAGCATGAAGCTCCTGAAAACGTGAGACAAACATGAAATTATAATATGATTATCTATGTGACTAATGAAGTTTAATTACAGTGAAATAATGGAGAAACATTATTTCACAGACATTTGGCCTATGTATCACTATAGTCCTGCCATGTATTGCATTTCCAGTAAACAAAAGGACATTTCAAAGATTTCAAAATACATATTGGGAAAACCACTGAAGGTCAAATTTTCTAGTAATTCATCTTTTCAATCAAATTCCTTGCTGTTGCACGTTCTGAATATAACCTTCTCCTTAAATGAAGAAGCTGACACGAGGGCAGGAGGTGCTTCATGTAACTGAGAAAAGATCACTTCTTTAGAGAAGGGGAGAAAAGCAGCACTTTTCAGTCTCTGAAATGGCCTTGGACCAGCTGCACAAATTCTGAGTCATCAGATGAATCAAGTCTGTTAATGACTGCAGATAACTTTTACTTCAAAAAATGCAGAAGCATCCTGCTTTCAGATATTGATTCTGTGGTGCTTCCTTTGGGAAGCTTTAGTCATAAAGGTGCCAGATTTCAAGGCTTTTTTAGAAATAAAAAATGTCAGGAGGGTTTGGCTTTTAGTAATTGTACCATAAAAAAGATGGTGGCCCATAGCCCTTGGAACATCTATCAGTTCCTCTAGCAGAAATCAGTATGGAATTTTGGCTGACAGGCAAAGAGGGAGTTATTAAAGGTAAAATTCTCTCATAAAGAGAATTTTATATGAAAGGCCAAATCAGGACAACCTGACTCAGGAGCTAAGCAGCTGCCATTGCCTTCAGCTTCAGGCTGGAGAACACCTGAAAAATCACAGTTCCGTTTCTTAAACCGAAGGGATAAGAGTCACGAGGATCTGTGCTATAGTCTGCCTCCAGGAAGTCTACAACAGAGAATAAAGAATTACTCTACTCTAATATAACAGTATATACTCTCAGTGTCATTAGATCCTAAGAGATGAAGTCTCTCATCCCTTCCTCCAGTTGCCTCGTTATTGTGGCCTGCAAATAAAACCCCAGCTGTACCCCACCCTTGGGGGAAAAAAAGACCATTATTGCCCTCTCAGATGTTGGATTTTAGCACCCAGAAGTGGAGGCTTTTGAAGATCTTTTTAGCAATGTGTTACCCATGCAGAACTAAATTATTTCTCTTTGGACCCAATGCTTAAATATATCCCCAAATTCTTCCCTTTTCAGAAGTAGATGAGAAATGTTCACCCATATACCAAAGCCAGAATAAAGCAGTTCTGTGTTTGAATCCCTGTCCACACCAGACCATCTTTAATTGATGTTTATAACATTGACACACAAAATCTTTCCCCCTCCTTTCTTCTCCCCATCAGCAGGTTTTCGCTCTGCAAACGTGTCTGTGATCCATAATCACTCTTAATTCCTCATCTTTGACATCACAATCAACGAAGGGAAATAAGCTGTTACTTAATGGGGCTGACACAAAATCCATTTAAGTTAACGGAAAGACACTCATTGTTTCCTATCAGCCCTAGGTCAGGCCAAAGTGAACAGAGTGGGTGGAATTTAGCCTGTCATTTGTCATCTGAGAGGAAATGATTCCTACATCCCATTTGGACTGCCTAGAGATTTTAAACATATTTAGCAAAAGCAAACAAATTGATTTCTTGTCAGTTGTTAAATCGTTGAAATTTTACTCTGGTTGAATAGGCTCTCACTTAGCTTAAAATGGGACTTAGTTTTCTCAATAGTTAAAAAACCACAAATATAGGAGAGAAAGATCAAGGTGAGTGTAAGTCAGTGAAACTGAAGAGGTGCCTGACTGCCCTGTGCAGGTCATGAAACATCATCTGCACAGGAGCTCAGCCTCGCTGGCAGGGGCTGCACAGAGCCTGTGAACTCAATCTGCCCTTCCTGCCAGCTTGCTGACAGCCTCTTGGTTTTATTTGTTTTAGGTTTCCTAAATACATTTGGAAAGGGAGAAAACATCTGTACTCCAACGCACAGCGTTGTGTCAGGTCTTCTAGGTTTTGTAAACAGACTTAATAAAATATGAATCAATTTTTCTCTATTGCTCGCAAATGTTTACAAATAGAATACAGAAGCAAAATGAACATGTTCTTTAATAGAGCCCAACAAACATCAGACACACTGTCCCTCCTTTATCTCCCAATAATGCTTGTTAGCCTTGGGAAGAGGGAGCAGGGTGTCTGGCAGGGACAAGAGGATCTGAGTGCTTGTCTAACTTGCAATTCCCCTGATAAGTTTAGAGACTGTTTTTGCAGTGTTTCTGCAGAAATATCTTCTTTTATTTAAGGACAAAAGTCCAAAAGTTCTGTTTCTTGGTTACGGTGTGTTACAAAGAGTAAAGGGAGTTCTGTTTCACCACGTCCCTTCTGAACAGCAGGGATCTCTTGGGATGTATCATTTAGTTGCTGATGGCCAGGCCAAGTTGCTGAGAGGTCAGAGGACTTGCAAGAGACAGAGACATCAAGAAGTTTGATTCCAGTACAAATTTGTCCACTCTGTTCCAAACAGAGTTATTGCAAAACAAGTGTTACTGCTATTGGCAACCTTTGTGAGGCCTTGCGTCCACCATCCACTTAATTCTGCCTGTCCTTGAGTTAGAGTTATAAATTGTGTTATCTTTGATGGAAGGGGTAAGTTTTCAGACAAACTCTGACCTGACTTCTCTTTCTGCTGTGGTGGATGAAAGTCTACAGCATTCCAGTGACGTGACTGAGGGACTGGACTCATACAAATGAGACTCTGAGCCCTCGCATAATTGCTGGGAGGACTAAAGGGGAAAAAAAACCCTAATACTTGGGAAGTTTTTAGGAGCCATTTGCACAGTGACTGGATAAACAACAATCCAGAGGGGTATGGGAGTCCCTCAACCTGTTTTTAAGATCCCTCAGACAACAAATTCCTGTCCTCCAGATTCCTGGGTCTTGAGGCTCAGTAGCAATATTTATAAGGAGAGGCTGGTTGAACGAAATCAAGAAATAAACAGACAGTGCCCCTGATGAAGAGGTGAAAACGCCCCTGATGAAGAGCTGAAATAGAGGTGTTTGTGGGCACAGATGGTGTCTTTCCAGAAGCTGTTCCTCCCCTGGGGCTGTCCCTTCTGAGCTGGTCACCCACGGAGGGGAGCGGGAGTCCTCAAGGGCCTCACCTTGTTCTGCTGCGCTGGGCGTCACAGCCTTCTTATCTGCAGCTTGTGGGTGCTCAACTGCAAGGCCACATTTTTGGGAACAGGACCCAGAGCCTTGGAGGAAGGCCATGCTTTCAGACTCTGTTTCCTCAGTCACTTCCCCAGCGCTGGGGCCGCGGCGCTGGCAGCGGATCAAAGCCCAGGAATTCCTGCGCTGTGCTCGGACTGTTCCTCCCGGCTGAGGTCACACCACTCTCCTCCTTTCTGTTTGGTTTTAGCAGGATCGGTTTGATAGATCACAGGGCAAGATCCAGCCCTGGTGTGAGATGGGGATGGGGAGGGCACAGTGCTGCTCGTGTCCCACACAAACAGCCGTGGTGGCTTCTGCCCTCGGCTGACCCCGCTGGCAGCTGTGCTGTGTCCTGCTCCCACCGACTGCCCAGGGCTCATTTCAAACAGCCTCACATCTGACAGAAATAGGAATGGTGCTTTCTGAACTGCCTCCAATTCTTTGGAACTTTACAGGAGCCTTGTAATAGCATTTTACTTAAATTCTAGAAAACAACCCCAAAGCTATTAGCAACCTGGCACTGGAAAAACCTCTGTGGAGGTTTAGTCACAATGACAAAAGCCTCTATCTGAAATTTATGAAGGCATTTTCAGTTTTTCAGTGGCAGCCCAAATTCCCATATTTGGGCAGTAGAGCTGTACTGGGTCCATTTGCACGAACATTAACCATTTAAAAGCTCCTTAGTGCCTTTAGAGACAAAAAGGAGAATGCCTCCTTTGAGGAAAGATGCCCCTTGGCAGAGGAGAGGTGATACGCTGGAGGAGTTAATCTCCTCCCTTTTGCTCTGGAGTTTTGGGGGGCAGAGGCTGAACTTTTGGATGGTGACATTATCCCACACAAACTGAGCGATGGGCTGTGCCCCCACTCGCACTCCTGCAACATGGAAGGTTAAAATGCATGGTTGTTAAACTCCAGGCTGTACAGCGCACTGCACATTAGTGCTGCTTTTAGTCATCAATATATTGCTATTTAAAGATGACTGAGACTTTTAAGTCTGATGATTATTCATATTAAAAGTGTTTCTTTTTCATTTCAGATTTTATGCTGTCATGCAGACATCTCCATAATTAAATGTGTGCTTGACTCTTTCTGTCTCCAGTTAAGTAGACAATAATGGGGAACCTACCAAAAACAACTGCCAGAAAAGTTCCTGCACTTCAATTTAAAAATATTAATATCAAATTACAGTGATGATAAAAGTCCGATATGAGATCACTAAAGGGAATCAAGGCTAAATGGTTTTGGAATCATCCAAGGCAGTTTGTTCAAACTGCTCTTTTTCTCACAGTTTTTCTATGGTCACAGCAGAGACCTGTTCTCCACTGCATGAGGAGGGGTTTAAAAATAAACACTTTTAAGCACAAAATCTCACCACCTATAAAAGAGTAGTGCTGAAGTTGCAAAATCAAAGACCTTAACATTCGGGAGCACCAAAATTCAAGTCAAGTCTATCTTAGCCTGTCTCCATCTGTCTATTATTGCACACTATTTAATGCCATAATCAAACAGCATTTTTCCAGTGGGAAAAAAATCACACGACTGAATGGACGATGTTCACTTTGGGAGCAGCTATTCAGTATTTCATTTCTCAATATGTGGCACAGGGTTTAATCCAAGCTGGGAGGGAGAGGTCTTACGCACTGCAGTCTTGATAATCTCATCTGATCCTGGGTGATTTACAGAGCAGCCCTAATCTAACCTGTGCACTGAATCCACACGCTAAAATTCCCCTGTGAATTTTTTTGTCTTTAGAATTTTCTTTTGCCACAGTAAGAACAAATCACCTGGTGCAGTGCCTGGAGGAGGGAACTGCCTCACTGAGTAAACAACCACCTGGATGCTCGTGGCTTGATCCTGCCTTCCCAGAGAGCAGATGGATGCTTGAGGTAACTTTGAGTGTAGATTGTACTGCACCAGTGACTGGAGATCCCAAAGGTGCCCTTTTACAGCCACTTCCCAGGCCAAAGCTCTTCCCTGTGCAGGAGGATTTCCATCCCTGTGCAGGAGGATTTCCATCCCTGTGCAGGAGGATCTCCATCCTTGCAGCATTGCTCTGCCATGACTCTGCCTCTGTCCCAGGCTGTGGAGTGGGGCTGAGCTACACCTCACACAACCTGCAAACCGAGCTGGAGGCCCAGAACACCACCAAAATTGGATCAAGTCTTTTGTAACAAGTGAGTGGGACCTTAAATGGGGATGTTGTTTGTACTCATCCCTTTGCTGCTAAGGAGCAGAGAACAAATATTTGTACAACCGCCTTCACAAATCCAGTTCACATAAACCCTCTGCCCTCCCTGCAATAAAAAGCTGCCAAAAAGGGTTGGCTGTTCATTAAATTTTGCTGTGGGTGATGAGTGTGGCTGCCTCCAAAAGCAGTCCTGCCCTCAACACTTGAACACGGCCTGGGCTGCTCTCTGGACCTTTATTCCAGCTGATCAGCTGCACAGCTTTACATCCCAAATCCTGCTTTTTATCCTGAAATGTGAAAACCCAAACCAAGCATCTCAGAGTCTCTGCTTTGGTCACAATTTACTCACTGCAGCAGGGGTTTGCTGGAGGAGGGTTGGAGAGCAGCATCATGAAGATGTGTCTACTGCAGCTGGAAATTCCTGCACAGTTCCCAGCTTGGAGGGGAACGGGACAATGCCCATCCTTCTGTCGGCAATCACACAGAGGAGGTGGCAAAGCTGCTCGTACTTGCTGTCAAAAATGGACATGCTAGCAGGGGCCACAGCCTGAGCTAAGCCCGTGGGAATGTGGGCAGGCACTCTGCATGGCTGCCCGGGGAGCTGTGCCAGCTCACCTCCACGCTGACCTCACACAGCCCCTGTTATTCCAGCTCCCAGTCCAGCTCCCAGCAGCAGCTTTGTCCTCAGCGCAGGAGAAAGGTTTGTTGTGACGGCAGGATAATTAATGTGCCTCAGCTCCATAGCTGTAAAACCCCTGGGGAGACCAGGCATGTCTAATTTGTGCTGTGCCACAGCCAGGTGAACACAGCACCAGGTCCCTACTCGGGCATGACCATGCTCAGGCTCAGTATTCACCTGCCTGCAAGAACTACAGCTGCTTTCCTCATTTTGTAGTGGCAAACCTGGTATCCACTGGTATCCACTGGTATCCACTAACCTGGTATCCACTAACTGTTCCACTTGGAAAAATACCACCCAGCTCCCTCGAGAGGCCACAGTGAGAAACCTGTCAGCTATAGCAAACTTTTTTTTATGGGATCAAGGAAATTGTATTCACTTTTCTTACACTGGGACTTGAGGCAGCATTGAAGGAGCGAGCCCTGTCTTCTGCTGTCCTGCAGGCGAGGCAGTGAAACTCATCTTTTTTGTTATTAAAAATGGGCTAAAACCAGTGTAGGCTAAAGCCATCCTGAATCAAAGAAGCCCTTGGCTGATGGCAGGTCCTGCCCTGCAGAGGAATCCTGGCCTGGGGCAGCATCACTGCAAGACTCTGGTGATTTAAGGCCTGAGGGTATTTTGTATTTGCACATTCATCTTTCACATCACCGTGTCCGTGTTTACGTATGGCTGCTCCAGATTTTACCCTGATTTCCCAACCAACAATCCCTGTCTTTTCCTCCTTGACTCACCTCGAAGCCAAACTGTTCAGCGCTGGTTTGGGAGTGTTTAGCACTAGTGTTGGATAAAGGCACTGAAGCAGCAGGAAGGACAGCTTTGGTGACACTCTTCCCATATTCCAGTGTGGTTTATTTTATGTTCACTATGGTTATTTTTTTATTTTGTGCTAATAAACTCTGCAAATATAAATATCAAGCCAGACTGGTTTGTGTGGGTATTTGACATTGATAGAATAAATTACCTTTCCTACGTATTTTCCATTATATATCTGGTTCCATTGTGTGCTGCACACGGGCATGAGAAGGAAATCTTTGCCATGACAGCCCTTTGCAAACACAGTTCTCTTCCAAGCTTTCAGTCCTACTACTAAATAAATATGTATGCAAGATAGCACCGGTGCAGTACTAAAAAACCACTATTATTTATACTGCTTTCAAACCTATACAAATTCTGATTTTTCACACAGCAAACTTGTTCTAAGGCATGGAGCTGCAGAGGATCTTCCACAGCTGTGCTTACACCACCTCCAGGACCAGAAACACAAGATGCACATTGGAGACCAAACCTGTGGTTTTTTCACTGAACCCAAATGAAGTGTCTTGTCACCTCAGAGGAAACAAAATCCACCCGAGATCTGAATTTCCTCTGGAGGTACCCAAGCCTCTCCTTTGGCTGTGAAATCAGACTGAATTTCTAATCAGGCACTCAGGTTGGTAAAAGGGGAGCAATTCCATAGCCATGAGCTTGGGCTTGAAATCTGATTGACCCCATAACACTGGTTCTGGCAGAAATCATCTCACCCAAAAAAAAGGGTAAAATAAGGAAATTTTTCAATACCCTGAAAGGTAACAAGATACCTGGCCAGTTTTGAAGCTTTTTGATAAAAATAAAAAAAAAATCCAGCTGAGTTTTATCATCTGCTGACAAATATTTTATTTTCATTTACAAACTCCTGCATCCTGTGGGTACACAGCCCCAAACCAACACTCCTGCAGCAGCATCACTCTGGCTCTAAGGCAGAACTCCTGTCCCACCCAGGGTGAGCACTGCACCTGCTGGGCTCTGTCTCCACATCACCCAAATTTCAAACCTGCACTGGGCACAGTTCAGACCCACATGGCCAAAAAGAGGACCCACAGGGAGGGAATCAAGGAGAGGAGAGCCCTCAACCCAGCCTCTCCTGAGCTCATTCCATTCTCAGTCATTTCTATCTGGTTCCTTTTCTTCCACTTCACTTCTAGGATGGCCCTGCCAGGTTAGAAACAGCTCCTGGGAGCCTTGCAGGGATGTTTTTATATTGCATGTTGTATCATTATATATTCTTATGCATTATATACAGCCTTACACGTATTTATACACACACACCAGAGGCAGGTCACCCTCAGTTTGCCAGCTGGACTGGGCTGCAGAAGTGGCAGAGAGGGGAGCAAAGGCTGGGGTGATTTACAAATCTGCTCTATAAGTTGCAACAAACCTCATGCAAAGTCAACATGGCCTTGCATCATAAAGCACGGGCTGGAGCCAAGAAACAGCTCAGCTGGAGAAGCCACAGAATGAGGAGAGAACAAGCCTGTTCAGGTAAGAGCTCTGCATCTGAAAACATGTCCTGACATACTCACAAGAGGAGGTGAGGTATTTTTGAAGTTGATTTTTCTTTTCTTGCAACTCCCCAATCCTCTGAGCTCATTAAAATGAAGACACTCTAATTTCCAGGAGTGGCCAACAGGGAAAGGTCAAGGAAGGACTTCTTTGTAATGTCAACTCTCAAATTCCAGGGAGAAGAACAGCAGGATTTTCATTAAACCACCGTCAAATTATAAATTACTGCACTGTCAAAGGAAAGTAGGACTGCCATTATGCAAAAGGAAGTGAAAGAAAAGACCTGATGATTTACAGCTTGTACACAGGTCTGTCTGAAATGGGTCTTGGGCTGACAAGAACAAGGGTCTGGTTACCAGCAGCTGGGCACAGAGCTGCTGCATCAGTGGTGATACACATCCCCTCTGCACAGGAGGTTTTGGGGGGGTACATTCATAGAACCCCAGTTCTGAATATGCAGAGCTACTCAGAGAATGTTCTAAAGTCTCCAAAAGAAACAAAGCAGCAGTTTTTGCTGTTGCACCAAACCTCAGATAAAGAAAGCAATCCCTGGGAACCCAGTGAGATCCGTACTGAACAGGACACTCCGTCTCTTAGGGAGGGACTCCAGTGTAAAATCCAGAGCTGTTGCTTGCTGCTTTGTGGTTTGTATTTCCGTGGATAGATGCCAGAGGAAGACAGTGTGATTAGACAGATTACTTTTGTTCAAATTGAAACAAATATTTGATTTTATTCATCCCATCTTCACTTGAAAAATGCCATCTGTCCACTACAAGGCATCCTGACTTCTGACTAAGAAAAAAACATTGCTCGAGGCCCTCAAAGAGAAAACAAAGCGAGGAGCTGAATCTCCCAGGTGCAGCTCTAATGACATGGAGTTTAGGGTGTTCAGAGCTGTAACTGCCTTTGCCTCTCAGGAAAGCTTTGCTCAGGTCCGTGGGTTGGATCTGAAGACCAAGACACTGCCTTTTAACAGTTAATTAGCTGCACCAATTAGTGGTCATGTTGTACAAAGAGTGACAAAATGAGTGTGAAAACCAACGAGAGGAGAGCAGCTGGATGTGAAAGCAGGGAGGGATGGCAGAGAGCTGGGGCAGCACATCCAGCAGCCAAACTGTGCCTTGACAGAGGCTCTGAAGCGAGGCCAAACAGAAATCGTGGTTGTACCCATGCAGATTTGGGCCCCTCTCCTGCACTGCAGTTGCATTCGTGTCACCCCCGGGTATTTCCACCAAAATCCTGTCGAATTACCTTGAGTAACCTCCTGCCTGCAGCCGGGACAGGGAGAACAGAGCACAGCACGTGGGCTTCAGACCTGGTCCAGGGTCACCCCTCACTCCTGAGCAACAGAATCTGACCCCTGCAAATCCAAAAACTGGAGCATGGAAAGACCAGTGGTTTGTGGGGAGACACCAAGTGCACATCGTGTGCTGTACCTGTACCCCAGAATGTGCTTTTTGGAAAGTTGGTGCTTAGGACAGCAGTTGCATGTCAATGTCAAATAATCTGCCCTGTCTCCTGAGCTTCTGGAGAAAAGGGGTGACCCAAGATGAGGTGAAGAATGAGAATTGAGCTGGGGTGGCTTCTGCATTGAATTTAAGACACTGTAATACAAGGTTAAAATAGAAGCACCTGCAGCCTTTATGCAAGAACCTGTAATTACGTGCACAAAGCCAGGTCTCAGCATGTGGAGCTGAAGGCATGCATTACACATTAATACGGGGCTAGCAACCAGAGAAGCCCATGGGGTTGCTATGTTACTGCATTCTACACTACCTTTCATTAGGAGACGTGCATTACGATGGTTTCATTTTTTAAAATCCAAACATTAAAGCATTTTCTGGCTGCACCACACGCAGGAGCAGCCTGTGCTGTGCCAGCAGCCAGGGCTGCACCTACAGACCCAGTTCTCTCTCTGCAACCTTGCCCTGTTCTGGTCATCTGGGGCACTTGCTGTCCCCATCTCCCAGGTTGAAGCCATGATCAGGCTCACTGGGAGTTCAAAGCCCAAAGTGCCCCTTTGAACTCAGGGCTGATCCGAGCCCTCGCTGCCTTCTGGCAGGTTGTGCTGTGGGTTTGAGACGCCGTGATCTGGCCAGCAGAGGTTTATCTGCTAAGACAGAAAAGCTGGTGCCCTGTGGGAGCAGAGCTAATCTGACAGCATGGCGCTTCAATCAAACCAGAGTTGCAAAATGCTTCTGACCCGAGAGGACGCTCTCAAGCCCCGCACTGACAAGGTGCAGTGACAGGAGCTGCCCGTGCTCACAGCACTGTCACACGCTGGGAGCACACATCCTGCCTGCCACCCAGCCAGGTCCTGGGGCTCATCCTGGGGGAACTGGCCTCTGAGGATGGGCAGGGGGCTGCTGAGAGCCAGCTTTCACTTCCAGCCATCTGCACAGGACGGGAAGTGCCTGGAGATCCAAGGGTGCCCTGCGCACTGCAGGCAGGTGAGTGCTGCTGCACACCTGCCTGGAAAGAACTCAGAGCAAAAGGCTGGCCCTGCTCCAGCCCAGGTAAGAGCAAGATTTTGCTATGTGTACAGACCAAGAGAGGTGTTTCACCCTCGTGTGATGAGAGCACAGCCTGGGCTTAAGCCTTTTCCTCCATCCATTTCATCCAATAAGTATGCCTTGACTTCTTCTGCTCCAAAAAAAAATAAAAAATGGAAATGATCTGGCTTCTGTAACATCTGTGACTCCAGATTACCCTGAATGCTTCCCAGCAGAGAGGGCACAGAAAAAACATGGTCATCTCCTCCCTAGCAGCTGTTAAACGAAACAGGAAAAGGCTGTACCGTGCTTTGAAGCTCTGCCCTGCGGGCCAGGCTTTGGCCACCTTCAGGGAAGGTTTAACAGCACCATTCCCCCACCTCCCTGCTGGTGGTGGGACCTTTCTTTGCTTTCTTGCCTCAAACATGACTGCCCTCTCCTCTGGGAGCTCTACCCCAGGCCGGGGCATCCTGTCTTTCACTGCACATGAAGAGCAAACAGCCAACAAAATAAAACCACACGTTCACCTTCAGCAGCTGAAGAAGGCAAAGCATTTTCTGTTTGCGAAAGGGGAAGAGCAGCGAGTCCATCTGCAAAACAGTTTCCCATTAACCAGCCCATGATAATATCTTGCGCTCTCCTGGTGGCAGTTTAACTGCCACCCCGACAAACAGATGGACTTCTGTAATATTGAGAACACAAATTCACAAGAGGAGGGAAGGCTCAGGATCCGATGGCATGCAGAGCTGGCTGGAGGGGAAATCAAAAGGGTCCTTTGTCCCTTCAGCTCTCCAGAGGCAATAACGGGGGAGCAGCCTGTCCCCTCCCAGGCCAAGTAACCCTGCCAAGGCTGTTACAAAAACACGTGGATGTGACAATGATGAGCCCTATCTTCTCCTCCAGTCATGGCTTAACACTCCCACCCGTCCCAGCAGCTCTCTAATCTCTCCCACCAAGAATTGGTGAAAACCTTCCTCCTCCCAAGGAGCTCAAACACTAGCATGTTTTGTAAATACGCATCCCAAAGATGCGGTGTTAATACTTCACAATGACTTTTTCCACGCCAGAATGAGTTAAGGTGGGAGTCTCTGTCCCGGCTTCGAATTTCCTGGCTTTCCCCTGTCTGCGTCACGACATAATTCTTTCCAGCAGCCTTTTCCTCAGATGTTCGGAGTTAGCGTTGGGATCCCTGCCAGCTTTCCTTCCCAAAACAAACACGGAGCCTCCTGATGCCAAAGATTTGCCTTCTATTCATTTCTCCGGGGATAGAACTCTTGGCTTTACAAGCGATGCCCCGATTTTCAGTTCAGCATATGTATATAAATAAAAATGCAGCTTTACAGAGCCTTGTCTGCACTAGAAAAGACTGGATGGCATGTCCCTAGCAAGCTGTCTCTCTCCATCAACTGTAAATAGAGCTTCAATTAATTAATGAGATTATCTGCCAAGTTAGTACACATTGCTTCAGCAAGGAAAATAAGGCTTATTGTCACATCACTTTTTGCTGGTGTAATCATGTCAGCATCAGAGTTTTTGCTAGTAATAAAACACCCACCCAGTATTAAACCACCCTGGTTCCAGTGTAAACCTGGCCTAAAACTAAAGCCCCAAAAAGTGATAAAACACCATTCCCATCTCAGCAAAAAGCTTTTCTTTCCCTCCAGTGTCCCTGGGCTCATAACACCTCCCCTGCCCTGGTGACCTGCCTGCTTTGCCTGGAGGGCTGGAAATTGCAGAGCTGCTGGTGGCTGATGAGAAATGATTGAAAGGAAGCGTTGCTGTGAGCCCTGCAGAGAGCAAACCACAGCCCTGCACTGCTCCCCGCGGGGCACAGCTGAAATTCGGGCAGATTCTGTCTCACTAAGGGACGTGTCCTTCAGGCTCAGGACAGGTGGAGTGTCTGTCCTCCAGCAAGCCCAGGCTGCTGCTGTCTGCTCTTCTTTTGGNTCAGGCTCAGGACAGGTGGAGTGTTTGTCCAGCTGTCTGCTCTTCTTTTGCAAGGAAAAAAAGTAGATTTCCTCTTTTTTGAGGAAACAAGTGTGTGGCTTATGTCAAATCTGTGCTTAATATGCTCCTGAAAGAGGAGGAATGCAGAGAACGGGAAAGAAATCACCTGTAAGAAGCACTATTAATATGCCTCCATCAAGTATTGTCTTTTTTGGTTGTTGTTGGGGAGGGTATGAGGTGCAGTGGCAGGGCACCTGCAGACATTGAATCATCTGCTGCTACTCACAGGTTTTCTCAATACACCTTTTATGCTCATTATATTCTCTTTCTGTGTGCCCAGCTTCCAGCAATAAACTTAAGGCAACTCCCATTAATCTATCAGAAATTCAGGGGTTTTGTCATTTGAAGAAGGCAAAGGTGGATATGCTCAATCCCTGCCTCCCCTCCTTTCTTGAAAGGTTTAGCCCTAGAATTGGCCTGCCTCTGTACATTTATTTTATGTGAAAGAAGTGGCACAGATAAAAATAGAACGTGAAAAATATTACCTAATGAAGTGATAAAAAAGATATTGATTATTTAGGCAATAAAATCATTGCAAATAAAGGTGGATGCTAAGCCTATATTCCTTGCTCATGCTGAAGTCAACAGCAGTTAAATTCAGTGTATTTTTAGGGTAATAAAGAGCTGTGCCATGGGCCCAATCAGCTTCAATACTGATGGAGTGCAAAAATGAGAGTGCTTAAACAATATGTCCAAATCTTCTAGGCATTCAGGAAGAGACACAAATATATAATCATTCATAATTAACAATTTCTCCGTAGCACCACCCGTGAAAGGATCTCATGTTCCCTCATAAATATTAATTAAATCAACCCTACACCCCACTTGTGTAACAATTATTACTGACATTAACAGATGGAGAAACTAGGGCACAGCTTCATTGCCCACACAGAGCATCTGCTGCAGATCTGGGATGAGGCTGACCCATCCCCAGCTGTCTGAACCATCAGATTCTGGGTTCAGATGCCTCGTGACAAGGATCTGCCTCCAAAAACTGCCCCGATTTGTCACATGAGGGTGGAAATGCCTCTTGGAAGCGTTGATGTCAAACAGTGCCAGTGTTAGACAGGGGAGCCAAGGAGCAGTGTCTCCAAGGAAACCAGCATGCGTGAGGAGGAAGAAGTAAGGAGACTAAAGCAGGAGCAGAACAGAAGCTTGAGAAGGCAGCTGTTCAGATTTTCCCGTTTTTTACCATTCTGCTATCATTTTTCTCTTGTTAAGCCAGATAGCTTTCTGCTGTGGACGCCAGAGCAATTTATTTATAAACAATTAATTTAGCTTTCCGTCTCTCAAGCGTGAAGAGCCAGACGTTCACCTGAGAGCCCTGAGAGCTGCCCCAGGAGCCCACCTGCCTTCCTCGGGGCCGCAGCCACCCGCAGGCTCCGGCACACGGCCGTGCCTCCCTTCCTCCTCACACACACATCCCTGCTGAGGCTCCTGCTGCCGTTTCAGCTCTCAGGGACCCCAGCAGGACACGTGGATTCAGTTCCAACCCCCAGAGCCCACCCGACAGAACAGGGAGTCAAACACTGGGAGAGCCACGAAGTCATTTGGGCTGGAGCAGGGCCAGGAGCCCCAGGTCAGTGCTTTGCCACATAAAAGGTACCCAGGCAGCTCAAGAGACTTGGGCTTGTGGGGTTTGATCCGTCTAGAAGATGACAAATGTGCTGTAGGGCTCCCAAAGCAGCATTTGCTCATGGCTGGAAGAACAGTATTTCCAATTAAACTCTCAATACCAACTCTCACCTCTTGGCACTCCCACCAAAGCACCAACATCACACGAGCTGAATGACTGATAGCTCAAGGTGATGCAGTTCTGGGCAGTAAAAATTATTCTTAAGTTCATCTTCCAGCCAAGGGGTTTGACTTGGACACGTCACTGTGCTTCTACACTCAGCACTATCAGAGGATGAAACAATGTGCTGATAAAAAAAAATGAGACGAGATTAACTCCTTTTCAAATTCAAAACCATCACTGCATGGGAAGGAATTCTCCCTGGCAAATATGGGTTAGTCTGTCTGGACTAATCCTCTACTCATATGTAGTGGCTTATTAGGGATTTTAAAAAGAAATCTGAAGGCTTAGAGAGTATGTTTACAGTGGAACAGCCTCACATGAAAGATGTATTTTCAGTGAATTTAATGACATGTTTGACTTGAATTAATATTGGAGAAATCTAGAAATCTTTTTTCCTGTTGTTTCTGTAAAACCCTTTAATAAAGGCTTTACAGAAGCAGTAATTTGTGACTTTAAAAGGGCACTAAGCCAACTGTAAGCGAGCCAGTGCAGACTGAATTCCTGCTTCCTGCAGAACAGCAATAAATCCTCCCAGCACCCCTGAGCTCCCTTCAAGTCACAGAGCTGCAGATATCAGAGTGCCATGGTGACCACAGCTCACCCAAAGCAGGTGTTGCAAGGCTGTGCTCAGGGTTTGTCCAGATTTAATGTGGCTTCTTCATCGACTTCTCTGATCCACCTGCTCCAGGCATTGCTTGTGGGAGAATATTTTATTTCGTTCTCTTTGATCCTACTGGAGTTAGTCCATGGGCTGAAATTCAAGTGCAGCCCCTGTGTTCCAGTTTTGTAATGATAACCCCTTTATGAACTGCATAAATGACTAAGAAGGGAGAAATCTCAGTGCAGAGGGCAGAAGAGCAGAGAAAATTAACCAGAGACACATGGAGCAGAGCACAGAGGGGACAGGAGCTGCCCAAGGATGCTCCATCAGCCAAGGGCAGAACTGGGAATAGAGCAAATTTCCTAAATCCTTGTCAGTCCATCCAACATTCTCCAGCTCAGATTGCTCATGAATAAACGTTAATACAATTTTACCCACATCTCCCTCATTTGCAAAGGGCACCTGCTGCAGGACAGGATTTCTGTGCTGCATATCCTGGCCTTAAAATCCTGCCTAATCCTCTGGGCAAAGCACATGTCTCCATAGGCACGGGCAGGATTAAGCAAGGCACAAACCCATCCTCGAGTGAACAGGGATGGAAGAGGCAGATTCAGAGGATGTGCAAAGAGCTGCACGACGGCTCTTTCCCTGAATCCACGGATCCCCACAGCCACGTCCTGGTGCTTCCCCACGTGGGACAGAGCTTGGGAGATGCTGCAGGTGTCCCAAAGGGATAGCTCAGTCTCTGCAGAGCTCCTCTGCATGGCTCAGTTTGGGACAGAGAGCAGCAAAGCCTGGTTCAGGATGTTTTGTACTGTGTGAATTCCAGCAAGGGATTCACGTTTTACACACAGCTTATGGAAACAACAGCCCTGCTGTGGGAGTGTTCGTCCCTGTTTCTCACAGTGGTGCAAATGGCGAGGCAGAGGACTGCAAGTACTCAAAGGAACACAGCTTCAAGGCTGATTTCTGGCAGGCTTGGCCTGATAAAAGCCCATTTGCATGCATTAATCTTGACAAAGTCATTAAGTAAAGCGTGGCAGCAGAGACCTCCCCAAAGCAGTAATTTCACTCACAGGGACTTGATTACTTGGAATTCTCAGTACATACTCAAGGGCTCTCTCCCCTAATAATACTCCAATCCTGGTCTAGTATAAACAGTACTCCAGTATTGGCCTAGTAAGACAAAATACTCCAATATTGGTTTAGTATAGACAAAACTAAGAAAGCCATTTTATTCCTGTTGGGAAGGCAAAGTCCTGATGCACTTTAGTTTCTCATTTTCCAGAAAGGGATCTACCTTCTGTTTACCTTCCTGCTATCAGAAGGAAAGTATCATTTGCTGCTTTTACCTCCACATTTTGGGGCAGAGTCCACCAACTATCACAACTGATCGATTTCCTCATGAGTGAACGATGGAAACTGCTCCTGTGCCCACAGCCTCCCCAGGCACAACTTCCTAAAGCTTGAGCCAGAAAACTTACCCTGCCAAAATCAGCAGCTTTGCCATCGAGCTTCAAGGAGCCAGAGATCTGTGGTTAATGCACACAAAACTACATATCTGGCGAATTTCAGCTATCTAAAAGTATTTATTAACACAGCCTTGCAAGCCTTTTTTACCCACAGAAACAAACACAGTGGTGATGATATGGCAACATGACACGGTGTCATTACATTATTTGCATGACCTTCAGCAAAGAACCACAGCTTCTCTGCTGGCACTGTGGCATTTGGTGCCACACGAGCTGTGCCACGCTCTTTGTGATATTTTTGAGCTCTTTTTAGTCCCCCCCAAGGTCTTATTAACACAGGTTATTATTTCTGTTCTCTAATGCCAGGGATCCCTTATCACCGAGAAGGCTCCTAGAATCTTAAATGATACATGAACACACAAAAAGCTCTAAAGAGCTTACAGGCTGAAGGGAAGGCAGATGGGAGAGCCCGAGGAGGGATAACCCACCCTGCGTGGGTGACAGCAGCCATAACATACGAGCAGCTCAGGCACTGCCACCTTTAGCCAAAGCAGCTACGACTAATTGCGCTTTTTCAGTGCTAAACAACCAAAAGAAGACATTCAGCATAGTTATCTCAGCATGATACATGGAAGAGGATCATGGCACCAACTTCTGATTTACCAGTGTCATCACATCAAGGGTTTTACTCCAGCACCCACCCATCAGGAACCTTCCTCCCAGTTCAGGCTTCCTTCCCAAACCAGGCATATCCATAACTCCCATGGTGCAAAGGACAGCTTGAAAACAAAACCTGGGTTCGCCCACAAGAATTTAGAAACCAAAAGAAAAACCACTAAGCCTTCTGGCTCCTTTCCTTAAAATAGTTAAATAAATAGTTAAATAAAAAGATACTCTGGAGATTTCTTTGCCAGTGCCAGGACGCTCTGTGGCTGATTCAGAAACCAGCATGTCTGGGGATGTAGCACAGGCAGACTGTTCCTACCCAGCTGGAGTACAAACCACGCAATCCAGCCAACAGCTTTGTTCAACTGTGATTCGAATTCACTGCAGTTTATTTCTGGAAGTATTTAAAATGCCTGTCCTGAAGGCATTAGGACCACTGCATCCAGTGAGTCCCCCACGACACCTGACACAGGTAATAAATCTCACTGTGTCTACTAAAGCTTTCTGCAGGACTCTGTGGGAACTTCTCATTAACATGATGTAAAATAGCCTATGGGACAGGCACCTGCAACAGTCTGGGTCCAGTGCTAATTTTCCCTTAATAACCAGCTAAAATCCACCACTTAAATAATACCACATATAGGAACTTGAGCACTGTTTAGAGGGACAAAATAACCTGGTGTTAAACATCCCATTGAACACTGAGAGGGAGAAAACCAGCAAGATGCAGAAGAAACTTTGTAAACCAGAAAGATCCTTAGCTTATAGCTCTGAAATGATGGGAATAGCAGGACCTGACGCAGATAGCAGTAGATTTACTGGAGATACAAGAACAGCCTGGATGTGGCCCAGCAGGAACATGATCCAGCTGAAGGAAGGCTCAGGGCGAGAGGCAGGGTCAGACACGTGGAGATGGATGCTGAAATCCAGGACGTGGGGTCAGAAATTCCTGTTCCAGTGGACAGAGGTGGCTCACAGGTTTCACATTACGGGTAAACTCACCTCAGTTCTCGCTTCCCCTTGGGCAGGAGGCATTGTACCCAGCTTTTCCAGGAAGCATATTGCATCCTGTCAGGGCATCTGTGCAGGGCAAGGGGTGCTCTGCCTCATAAGAGCAGAGCCTGTGCTCTACCTACAGAAAATAAGTGCCAAGACAGGCTTGGCACAGCCCTCAGGGGCGCTCACAGCCAACATGGAAATGGAAAGTATTGAATTCTGATGGGAGCAGCAGCTGGCTTCTATCGGAAAGGCACTATCTCCATCCTTTGAAAATCCTCCGTGTTTCTTTTCTCCCTGGGGAGGTGGGAACAGCCTCCCAAGGTCATTTGCACAACTGAGGAAGAGATGCCGAGGCTGTGGGGCAGCACAGCTCAGCCCATTGGGGTGGGATGCTCTGAACAGCACCGCGTCCCTGCCAAAATAACTGCACCGGGCACAACTCGAGATTAAAGCAAGGCCCCTCATCAGTGCCTGGGTGGATAACAGCGTCACTGCAAGGCAGCAGCAGAAATGGAAATTAGTCTCTTTATGGCTGGCAGGCAGAACTGCGAGCTCATATCGATGCAGAGCACAGCTCAGCATCAAATGACCCCCTGAGCGACGGCACCGCAGCAAACGAATCGGCATCTGAACTCACCTGGGGATCGCGTGATCCTTCTGCACACGGGGAGTAAACATAGCAGAGACCTGGAGCTGCAGACAGGCTCCCTCACACGACTGTAGTCCTTTTCCCGGGCAGATCAGCGGGGTTCTCGTAGGCAGAGACGAGCCCCTTCGCCCAGCGAGCGCCGGGGGAGCCCTGCTGCATCACCACCAGCCGGATCGGGGGCTGGGTGTCTGCAGGGACCTCAGGAGCATATTCCTTGCTGGGATCCTTCCCTCTGCAGTCATAGAGCACGCAGGAGATCAGGAAAACCAGGAGCAAAATAACATAGCTAGATACCAGAATGATGAGATTCAAGGTAACGGGGTCAATCTCCAGATAAAACTCCATTTGGTCCCATACTAGTGAGGGCAAACCCGGAGAATGAAGTTTCATATGCACGAATGAGCAAGTGCTAACCGATCAGAATAGATGTATTGGCTTTGTGGTAAAAATACACTAATCCCCAGGTCTCCTGTAGCAATGGATTTCCCCGAACCGGACGATTAAAGCAGCTCAGTTTAATAACTTAAGCTCCTTCTTTTAATGCCACGTTACCTACAGTGGCAGAAGCTAAATTTGATTGCTATATTGACAGGAAAACATCCCCCTTGCCCAGGCACCATCTCTGTCCTTGGTGGGCAGGTACCAAACTGGGTTTTCTCTCAGGGCATTTTGCAGTGCCTCCCTTCCTCAGGTGGGTTTGGACTCTGAAAAAACCTGAGCTGTGTAATTAGTAAATGAATACGGAAATAATTAGAAAGTCATTGCAAGGTAACTTTTCTCAGAATCCCACAAGCTTGATCCTGATTTTGGCTAAGACCTTTCTGCCCTGGGCTAGTGCTACAGAAGTGTTTCAAAGTGAATTAAAGATGTTTATTACCCAGGTCCCTATCAGGATTACAAGGACACATCACACTGCTGTCGCACACTGCCCAGCCAGTCCTTGCACAAATCCCTCTGTAGGACCCTGCTTCCCACAGGCTGCTCCGTCTTGTTTGAGTCTCCCATGTGTGAGAAGGCGCAACAAAACTGCAGCATTTCTGTAGCCTGGGCGCTGCTGATTTCTATTTCACCCTCTGCTGAAAAGAGGGTGAAGTCTGCAAGCTCCTGGCAGCAGGGCCAGGCTCCCGAGCACAAACCCTTCAAGCGCCTTTGGCACCTTCCAGGTTTATGTCTCTGAAGCTGAGGAGGCAGTAGGGACACACAGAGCTGCCACGTGTCACCCACACAGTGCTTGCAGAGAGACCACCCCGGCTGCTGGAGGACAGAGGTGTCCAGGACACCGGGGAGGCAGGCACAAAGGGCAGGGGATGGTGCCAAGGAGCACCTCAGACCCCACACCAGCACCCTCACCTCTCCACGCAAAACTCCAAGGTTTTGGTTACAGCACGGGAGGCTTTTAGGAAGGGATTAGGCTGCCCCAGCTCTTAGCAGCGCCGGAGCTGTGGAAAAGGGCTTTACGTGTCAGCAGGAATCCGATCTGGCGCGTCTAAGCTGTAAGAAATATGTCACGGGGCCATCCTGCCGCCTCCACCTCGGCACAGAACACTCGCTGGAAGGTCAGCTGCGTCCCCCACCCACCATCTGCCCTCACGGCTCTTTAGCTGAGGAGAAGTTTGTACCAGGAGTAATCCCAAGGCTGGCACTGCCAGCGGCACGTTTGGCAGCAGGAGGGAACCCCACGGCACCCGGGATGCACATTTGTGTGTCCCTGCTCCTCTGTGCCTGTCACGCACCACGCGCTGTGTCTGAAGCCCAGCGTTTGGCTGTCAGATGGGGTTTAGGTGAGGCTGAGATTTTTTTTCAAGGTAGGCTCTTCATTATGCACTTCCCGTCCAAAGCAATGGCAATAGGAGCTGGGATTTGGTTTCAGTGCTCACTGGGAAACTGAAAGTCTTCTGGAAATCCCTCCAAAATTCTCAGAAGCACCAGCACATTTGAAGAGCAATAGGGTTCATGGCTGTCTTGGTTTGAAAACACAGGAGTCTGCTAAGGAAGGCAGGAGCCTCCCTTGGAAGAGAAAATGTACCCCCCTTCCTTCCGAATTAATATAATTCTGAAATAAAGGAGCTTTTAGGCAATGATATGAGGAAAAAAAAAAGAATAACAGTTCTCTATTAATATAAACAACAACGGTAACCACTGACAGAGTCAGAATACAACCTGACACCCTGTTCAGGGTGGTGGTAGCAGTCCAGATGAAATGGTTCTCTGAAGCGCTGATCGGGTAGAAAGAAAGGTCCTGATGGCCCAGTGAAAGCTCTTGTCCTCTGGAGATCCAGGAGCAGGAGCTACTGTAGTGTCCCAGAGTCCAGCTTATATCCAGGTGGGAATGCTTGGCTCCTCCCTGCTGGGTGGAGCCTCTTACAATGGGATGAGATAACTCATGAGTCATGTGGTGGGTTCTTAATGGCCAATTAGCAGAGACAATGGGCCCCTGGATAGCAAGAGATAGCAAACAGTGCCCCACCTGCTTTTAATGGCTGTGGAGGTGGTAATAGAATAAACCTATTTTTAACCTAGGACAATGGCCTTACATTTCAATCATGTTGTGCTACGAAAGCTCAGTACCAGAATAGTAACAATTACATCGTTTCTGTGCTGAGACAGAGATGGGATTTTACATTAAGTCTTTTAAACTGGTTCTCAAATGGCAGCCTGGGTTCTGAAGTTAGCACTGTGCTAACAAAAAGAGAAAAGTTTATGGGGTTTCCAATCCTGAATTGTCTCCTCCAAGGTCCTCCACATCAATAGCTTTGTTTCAGATTACTATCTAACACTGCAGCAGGGAGATACATGCCATAAAGTGTTTAGTTTAGATAGGCATCATGCCAGCTTTTAGAGGGACTTTTCAAAATGTAAAATCTGGTACTACATTGCCACAGCACCTCCCGTGTTGCTGCAGACACGGTCTCCTGGAGAGAAAAAAGCCTCCTTGTTTCTACATCTCCACAGCATCTCAAAACCCTCTCTTAAGGGTAAAAATAGATGATAGTTTCAAGCCACCTCCTCCCAGGGCCTGGTTTGCCACAAAATCTCACATTCATGCTTTTCCTGTATTCCCAGGATTCCTGTCCTTCGGCCTGAGCAGCTCCCAGCAGCTCCCAGCCTTTGTCCAAGTCTGTGTGCTGAAAACTGAAGCCTAGGAAGGGATTTGGCTTCAATACCATTTATTTCCTCCTCCCAGCCCATGTCCAGGGCAAACCATAGATGTTCACCATTTGATATTCCTGTGCCCAAGGATTGCCAGGGTCTAATACCATCTGCCAGCAGCCCTGGTGCAGGAGAAGGAGCACCACAGCACTATTTGTTTATTCATTCCAGTATTCCATTATTTAATGTTTGACAAAAAGCCTTCCCAAGGCCCAGAACTCCTGGTTGGAGACCCAAGGCCAGCAGCTGCCACTGGTGCAACTCCACACTCAGTCCTTCCTTCAGTTTTTTTCCTCTTAATTTGTCCACCTCAGTTTATAGACACTTCTGCACAGAAAGCAGCTTTTCTTCTGCAAACACCCAGCTCAGCTGGGATGAGAGATAAGGGAAAAAGATGCATGTAACAGAGAACTGGGTATTTTCTGTCATTTTTGCTTGAAGCCATTGCACAGTGAATTTCACAGTATAAAAGTTCAGATGTTAGTGAAACAGCAAAGAACCTCCCTAAAATCTCTACTCCCTAAACTCCCTAAAAGAAAGAAAAAAATATTTTAAAAAAAAGAATGTTCTGGTGGGAGGGAGCTGTAAAAGCTCTGACAACAACAGCACAAGTTGCAAAGGAACTGCAGGCAATGGCTGAAGAAGATAAATCAGCCTGCAAGAAACCACATCATCTCACCCCCCAGAGGAGTTCAGCACTAAGCCCCTGCTGTGCCATCTCCTCCAGAGCAGCTTAGGGCTGCTCACAGGAGCTTTTTTGGCTGGCAGACCCAGGGCAGCACTCAGCAGGGTGACCCAGCACACGAGGCATCAGACAGATACACAGAGCAGAATATTCAGGCTCTGCTGGGCTCAGGCACAGGGAAACCAGAATCATTTCCCTTCCTGGTGCTCCCCAGCTGAAGGCTGAGGTGTCAGCAGAGCCTCGCGTGCCATGGGAAGCTAGCATGGCTGCCCCCATTCCAGCCAGAGGGAGAGCCACCTCTGCCAGGCCTGATTGGCCTAACCATTGCTGAAAACAGCCCCTCAAAAAGAAATCATTTCAATCCAGCTGCGGTGAGAAAGAGGGGAATAGGGATGGCAGCAATACCAGCACATTCCAGCAGAACAGTGAACGGGCTGAGATGGAGTGTCGGAAAGGACAACACCAGCATAACACCTTGTCCTGCCAGGTCCCTGCTGCTCAGGACAGGGAAGGTGGACACTTAGAGGTTGCAGGCAGCCGGCCCAGCCCATTGCCTTCCTCACACAAGTCATAATTCAAGAGGGAAATTGCAGAGATTTCGGGACGGCAGGGAGAAGCCCGGTGTGATCAGGAGCCGCAGTTACTGCAGTACCTGAGTGCCCAGAGCAAATCCAGGGAAAGCAGATGTGTTACACACTCATGTGCAGACACCAAGGGCAGAACCACAGCCCCTGAGCCCCTCTGGGGTGCCCAGATGCCTGTTTGAACCGGGCAGGGTGTTTGAGAGGGGCCATACACGAGTGTGTATGCAGCCTATGGCTTTTGAGGTCGCGCCTTCCCTTAGCACAAACTCTGCCGGGGTGGAGAAGGGTCTGACCCTTTCCTCTGCTCCCCCTGGTCTCCTATTGCCTGTGTGTTTCCCTAGTGCACAAATAATGTAATAGATCATCTGAGGACTTTGGTGAAAAGGAGATGGAATTCACCAGCACCACAAAAATAACGGGAGGTGAGGCACAGACAGAAGGCGGCAGCGCCGGAGCCCTGAACTCACAGAACCCAAAATGCACGAGGCGACAGCGCGACTTTCCGTCCGGGTTCGGTGTTTTTCCCTGCACGCCTCCTCCAGCTCGGGTTTTTTTGAGCTATCGCAGAGTTCCCCGGGTCTGATGCCGGCCGGCCACACGAAGGAGCTGTTGCTTTCCTCAAGGAGCATCCCGGGCAGAGCCGGGCCCGGCAGCGGGCACCGGGGCACCGCGGGCGGACCTCACTGCCACCAAACGCGGGGACACCCAGCACCGGGACACCCAGCACCGGGACACCCAGAACCGGGACACCCAGCCCTGTGACACCCAGCACCGGGACACCCAGCACCGGGACACCCAGCCCTGGGNACCCAGAACCGGGACATCCAGCATTGGGACACCCAGAACTGGGACACCCAGCGCCGGGACACCCAGCGCCGGGACACCCAGCGCCGGGACACCCAGCACCGGGACACCCAGAACCGGGACATCCAGCATTGGGACACCCAGAACTGGGACACCCAGCGCCGGGACACCCAGCGCCGGGACACCCAGCGCCGGGACACCCAGCACCGGGACACCCAGAACCGGGACATCCAGCATTGGGACACCCAGAACTGGGACACCCAGCGCCGGGACACCCAGCGCCGGGACACCCAGCGCCGGGACACCCAGCACCGGGACACCCAGAACCGGGACATCCAGCATTGGGACACCCAGAACTGGGACACCCAGCGCCGGGACACCCAGCGCCGGGACACCCAGCGCCGGGACACCCAGCACCGGGACACCCAGAACCGGGACATCCAGCATTGGGACACCCAGAACTGGGACACCCAGCGCCGGGACACCCAGCGCCGGGACACCCAGCGCCGGGACACCCAGCACCGGGACACCCAGAACCGGGACATCCAGCATTGGGACACCCAGCACCGAGACACCCAGCGCCGGGACATCCAGCACCGGGATACACAGCACTGGGACACCCAGAACTGGGACACCCAGAACCGGGACACCCAGCGCCGGGACACCCAGCACCGGGACACCCAGCACCGCCTGGCAGAAAGGAGATCTCTGCTTTTTAACCTCTTCTGGGCAGCGGTGTCAGCACCCGGAGGGGAGAGGAGCTCCCGCAGCCGCTGCTCGCACGATGCTCGCTCTCGGGAAGCGCTGCCACGGTGGTTAAACTCCTCCCTGCTTTACAGCTGCACTTGTTCTGTTTCACCTCTGCAGCAGCAGCAAACAGCTGTGAAAATGCTGCTTTTGAGAAAGCAATAGAAATCCAAGAAGGAAAACGAAAAGGTGAGATGGAAAGTGGCTCTTAGGATATACAGAATGGGTCTGATTAGTTGTTTGTAGTCAGTGCCCTCCCGGGACCCCAACCCCACACACACATCAGTCAGGGAAGTGTCTGACTCTGGCTCTGTGAATAGCCCCTCAGAGGTGACACAGACAGCTGGAACCTGAGGTTAAGCATATCCTGAATCATGCTGAATAAAAGAAGCTCAAAATAAAGACTAAGGTCTCATCAGATTCAGCCGACAAACCTTGCCTGCAGATCTGTACTCCTCTCCCCAAAAGCTCAGACACCACTGCTCCCACATCCGTGCAAACACTTCCCACTTGCAGCCCCTGGTACCCTACAGGCAAACATACTAATTTATATCCAATTTCCTTTATTGCATATCAGCTTACTAGAAAAGTCTCCGCTGGAGAGGATCTGGTCCTCGAGGCAATTAAAGCAGTTGCCATCAGGTGGCAGATGCTGATCAGATATTTCCCTGATTGCCGTTTCTTTGTCTCAGGCTCTAGACGAGACGTGTCCCTCGAGCCCCTGCCGAGCTGGGATGTACCAAGCAGAAATGGGGTGCTGGTGTTTGCTTCTATCCCAGCTCCCTCCTGGAGGGCTCTGTTGGCACCAGAACTGGCTCTATTTGATGCTACGAGCAGCAAAACCCTAAAGGAGCTGATTTTGTGCCGTGACATTTTTGCTTTGGATAGGGGTTTTGCGGGCAAAAAAAATCAATTTTAATTTAGAGGGTGTGCACGAGTCCAGGGTGCTGCATGACAGAGGGATAGATGGGTAAGAGGTGTGACAGTCAGACAGGAATCCTTTCCACAATCTCCAGTGGGATGTAACTGAAATGACGCTGAATGTTCATCTAAAATAGCTTAACATTTAATTGACTTTTTTTTTTTAACCAGAAAGACAGATTTGATGTGAAAGATAAAATTCGTTACTTGATTTTAGAACAGAGACCTGAATCTTCATGTCAGATAAATCATGTCAGATAAATCATGTCAGATAAATCCTTATAATTTTAGCAACATAACTGGGCTGATATCAACAGATCATGGGCGCACTTTAGTCAGTGCAACTCTGTAGGGTGAAAAGCAATGGAAGATTAATACCTGGAGGAAGGAAATATCCTTATTTTTCATCGCTAAGGAACTGTCCAAGGAAAGCTCAATTACCCCAAACGGTGACAAATCTATTTTGATGTGCTGTGAGATATTTAGTCAGTCTGCTTGTCCTTGTTCATGCAAATGTGAATTCCTTCTCATTATTAATGGTGAAATCACTTAAAAACATGAGGAAAAAAACCCATGAAATGTTTGGTATTGAATGCAGGTGTCCTGGAACGGGTAAAGCTGACTCAAACTGGGTTTCAATTTTGCTGTAGCTGGGCTGCTCACCTGATTTGTCTTCTGTCCCACAACTCAAGAGCTAATCAAGGTGATGCAGATATAAAATTAGTGATGTAGACATGCTTGCACCAAATTCAGCAAAACTCCTTTTGCTTACCCCATCTGCGTTTTCTATCAAGCTCAGAATTGCCCCATATAAACTCTCCTATCCTTTCCACTGCTCTGACTTGGTGCTGCACAGATAACTTCAAGGCTACACTTCCCCTCTTTCCCTGGCCCTGAAGTCCATGCTGACACTCTTTGCTGAGCTGGGATGGGTTCAGGTGCACACAGTGTTCTGCTCAGGAGTCTGTGTTTATCTGAACGGGGGCTATGAACTAATTGTGACTGCCAGAAATCAAATTATTATTGTGGGTAGGAAAGCATTTAATCTGAGAAATCACAAAGTGGGAGCTGCAGCTTCTTGTTTTATTGCTTTTGGAGATTAAGGGTTATACTCTTTCTCTCCTCATTCCTAGGAAATGAAGATTTTTGTGGTCTGGCTCAGCTGGAGTGGTAGCAAAAGGCACTTGGTGTGCCCAGACCTGAGGGCGTGCTGGGTTTGGTGACCTCCCCACCAACACAGCTGTGGCCTGGAAGAGGAAAATAGGTGCTGGCACCCTCCCAGAAATGTCAGGGGCTACTGACATCCAGGAGAAGCTGCTGTACCCAGGGACGAGAGGGGAGCTGAAGGCTCCAGCTTTGGGCAGTGCTGCTCACCAGTTTTTGCCATTGCAGAGCTGCTGAACAGTTCCTGGTTCTGTTTGTGTGACACACGTGTGTTTGCCTCTCTCTGCCTTGCACAAACCTCCGTGGGGTGGGATGTCAGGAGCACATCACCATTCCCGGGGCATGTGGGAGTGCTGCTGGGATCCTGGTACCAACCTGTGGGCAATAAATCGGTTTTGCTCCCGAATTCAGTCTGTTTTTTTTATTGATTTGCATTCAAGACTCTGTTCCCTTGGGATGACTGGCAACACGGAGCTGCTTTTCTAGGAACCAGGGACTTTTGTGAGCTGAGAATGGGCAGAGGGTCTTTGCCCAAGGGAGCAGGTTTGCTGGCTGAATAAATCACAGGGGTCATTTCCTCAAAACCAGAGCTCTGCAGGCCTGGCTCCTGACTGCTGCTTTGAACAAGATGTTGGGTGAGGGAGGCAGAGGAGAGTTAGGCGATGAGAAGAGAAAGGAGTCTCTAAAATTAACTTGGCAGGATCTGTCTGAAGAGGCCCTGCAGAGCTCTTTGCTTGATTCAGCTGGGGTGCAACCAGAGAGAAAAAAGCCTGAGGTTTCCTGGAGCAGCTTTTCTTGTTTGTTTTGCTTTTTCGGGCTTCTTTCAAATCTGCAAATCTGTGTCACATCATGTGTGATGGCAGCAAATAAAGTGAACTCTGAATTAATTTTTTTTGTTTGTTTTGTTTTGTTTTCAGGGAATACAGGCCTCCCTCAAAAGGGGATACTTGAATACCAGTCAGACACCTGGTGAGCAAACCAGCTGTTCACAGCTGTTCTTTCCATCTCTCTTTTTCATTGTTTGCAGAAACAATGAAGTGATCGAGGACTAAGAGGGTTGAACTGAAAAAAAAAAAAAGAGCCCCAAGTGCCAAGCTCTGTAGTGCTCTTTGTAAAACCCAAATAAATGGAAAAATAAATCAAGCTTAGACACCAACAGGAAATTGAAAAGTTACATCAATGGAAGGACAGAAATGTATACGTCAATCATTTGGCTGGAGATGTTGTGGTATAAACAGATTTTTATCACTTATAGCTCTCTATTCAAAGAATTCTGTCCCAGATTTCTTTTGTAACAGTACAGAGCACAATTTTGCCAACAAGCCTCTGGGAACAAATATGAAAAATAGAGCAAGACTGGCTTTGCTCTCCCTGATTTCAAGTTCGCAAAGTTTTTACAGCATTGGCTTAATTCAGAAAAACAGAAAAAGCTTATACCTAACCCTCAGTCAAGGCAGCAGGACTTGTTTGATGCCGAAGTGGGCACATCCCAAAGTGTTTTGACTCCTTGAACTGCTCCATCCCCGCTATGCTCAAACCTAATGCTCACTGTCACCTCTGTTTTCCCTCCTTCGCAGCAATACACATTTCTGCGAGCTGGTCCATTTGCCCCCAGGGAAAGGTTGGATGTGGCAGCAGGCTGTCCCCCGTCCAACACCCCGAGCTGCCATCCCTGTCCCTGCTCAGGGTCATCCTGGCTCCAGCTCCATCCCAGGGACATGGTCCCTGTCACGGGAGCCCTGCCGCTCTCAGGCGCCGATAACCGGCCCCCGAGGACAAAGCCTCTGCCTTCCTTTTGAGATATAAGATATGGGGATACAAACAGTCATAAATAACTGATGTCACTCCCAACTGAATCCTGTCCCCTGCCTCACCCACTTCCACTCTGTTTACCACCAGGATTTTTTTGTTTTGTCTCTGCTTCTTCCACAACCGCCGGTTACTTCGTGTTCCCTCGGACAGGAGCAGGGCTCCAGTCTGCAGCAAGGGGCTTTCCTGGGAGATTTTCCTCCCTGATGAGGAAGAAACTATGTCCCCCTGCTGTTGAGACATTTAGGCCTCTGATCTCTTCCTTCTGACACTTGGGCTCTCCCTCTTGTCCAGACCCAGCAGTGGCACTGCAGTCAGTCCTGCCGTGTTCCTCAGGTTTCTTTCCTGGCACCAGACATGGTTTTCTGCTGTAAACCTAGTCCAAATCATTTTTGCATTGTTCTTTCCTGGCCACTGTCTTATCATCTCTTCACTGTTCCCTCTTGGCTTCCTCTGTGGTTCCCATCTGTCTGCTGGCTCTGTGTGTGTCACTGTAGGCTTAGCTTCAGTCAAGTTTTGATGTCATTCACTGGACATTTTGTTATTACTCGTCTCGGCACTCTGGTTCCTCTCAGTTCTTGTCAATGCCTCCATGTATTTCAACCTCTCTGAGCGAAATCTCAGTCCAGTGTATCCAAACTGAACCCAAGTCCAGTGCACCCAAAAAGCCCCGAGCTGAAGGGGAAGGCAGGATGGTGTGAAGGTGCCCATGAAAATGTTCACAAGCACAAGCTGAACTGAGCTGAGCCCAGCTGGCCAAAACCCCTAAGATGCTCTACAGGCCTGGGTGAACTCTTGCCAAAAGACAGCTCTGTTCTGAAAGCAGGCACTGCTTTGAGTTTTACATGATCTGCTGGAAAACCACAAGTTTCCTGTCTCCACGTGACTGCTGAGGACCTGGTCTGCCAATCTCCAGGCAGATGGACAGCTGGATGCACATGGCAATAGAATTACTTCATGCTTTCAGGTAAGTAATTACCTGTCCGGTAAGCATTTAAATATACCTTGGGTCATTAATTGGAGACAAACCAGAAGCAAAATTGACACAAATACATGATATTCTGAGAACTGTTCCAACACTTTTAGAAGTTGCTCAGCAACCTTCATGCGGCAAAAGTGGCCAAAGAGGAAATCTTAAAAGTTTAAGCTTTAATCCACCATTTGTGTCACCCTGTGAAAAGGGAGGGTGATAAAACAATTTATGCTCTTGGGCTGAGTGCCTCGCTGTACAGGGACATCTATTTTCAGTTTAATGTAACAAAAGTGTCTTTTGTCTAATGCTCAGCAGTTCTTGGTCACAGCAATGCTCAGATGATCGATAGTCCCTCGGGACAGAGGTGTTCTGGTCAGACTGTCAGCAATGCGCCCTCTCTGGCCCTGAGTCAATGACATTTTCCAGCAGCCCAGCAGCTGCAGCCCACACAGAACAGAAAGCTTTGTGTCATACGAGGCTGGGCCATGGCAGCCTCCTCTCCAGTGCCCACACCTCACTGCCCACACTGCAGCTCACAGCAGGGCTGCACCTGGGCAGCGATGGCTGAGCCTCCTGACAGCCACCAGTGAGAGCCCCACCATCAGCACTGTCCTGCTTTGGGCAGCACCTCAATAAACCGAGCACAGCCAAGGGCTGTTTTCAGTCTTATTCTGACAAATCAGCTAATTAGAGTACAAAATAATACTCCCAGGCTTGGCAAATCCTTTTGACTTTGAAAGATTTTAAAATTTATTTTGGTTTTTCTTGCTCAGACAACATGGAGACTCAGTGCTAAACTACACAAAACAAATTAAATATCCAATTACAAACAGTTGGCTCTGGTCTGGAAGCACTTCAGTTGACTGCCGTGATTCAAAGGAGAAAAATTATTTCATTTTGAATACCGTAATGCTTTTCAAACAGCACATTGGCTGACCCATCCCAGATCACAGCCTCAAGAACTTCACATACTTGTTTTTGAAAATGAGGTTTGTGCCTTGCCCTGTCCAATGGATGTTCAGGCTGCAGTGAGGGGAGAGGAGCTGCCCATCTGCCCTTGATGATGTTCCAAGGGAGACACCCAGAGGTCTGGAGTGACCCACGTGTGTCATCCCAGGCCTCACACCAGCCCGGACTCCCTGGCCCACGAAGGCGTGGACAAGAGACCCCACAGCAGCCACAGACAGCTCCTCAGCAAGGCAGGAACGGCTCACTCATCTGAGTGCAAGGATTTAAAGGCTATTAGGTCCCTGAGCCTCCCATGGCAATATTCACAGGTGCTGCCCCCAGGGATTGACAGAACAAAGCCATCCTTCTGGGCTGGATTCACACCAAAGGGCGTTTTTCAGATCCAGCGCTGAAACTTCCTAAGAAGCCACCAATTCTCACAGCTCAAGTGGACATTGGTGTCCATCCTCCAGTATTTGTCCTTCAGCTTCACAGAGGGCAGAGTTTTTAAGCAGCACCACATGGCTTTAGATAAATCTGGGGGTGTAACAGGAGGTAAATGAGGCGGCTGATCCTGCAGAGAAGATGTTTGTGCTCAGAGGTGTGCTAAGTTTCACAACACTTGGTGCAATCCCCAGGTTCCATGTGGACCACCCAGCTGCATGGCAAGAAACCCATTTTTTCCCTCATGATTTTTGTCCATTCTTTTGCTGTTTTGCAGCTTTTACAGCTCTGTTTGTTTTCCCAGCTGGTTTGCCTGAGATCAGGTCACAGAACGCAAAGGGTTTGCTCAGAAGTTAAACAAAAGCTCTTCCAAGTTTAAAAAGAAGAAAGAAAAAAACTCCACTTGCAGGGAGACCCCTTCTCCAATGAGGAAGAGTTTGATTTGGAGGCTTTTCTGCAAGAAATCCAAGGCTGACTTGACCTGTGACTAGCACTGCCAAGGTGGGTGAGGTGGGTGAGATTTGACTATCTCTGTAAGGAAAAAGCATTTCAGGAAAAGACTTCAGCAACAGAAACGCATACCCAGGATTTAAGACAAGGGATAAAATCTCCTTCCTGATAGGCAGCCATCAGAAAAACCAAGGAGGATGTAAGGGACTGGCTAGAAGAAGATCAAAAACTCAAATGGAGGGGTGCAGGACAAAGCAGCTCAGCTCCTACCACAGCCATGAGCTGGGTGGGTGATGGAACACAGTCCCTGTGAGGGTGAAATCCCAGCCTGATTGCAGGGGACCAGGACAGCCCCATCCACAGCACAGCAGGGCTGCAGGGCGATGCTGAGGGGGGCAGGTTTCCCTGGGCAAATAACAAATGCTGCCAGTTTTACCCTTGGTCAGATTTCCAAGAACCAGGCACTGCCACCAAGTAATCCCATGTCAGCTTCTTTTTGTTCCTGGAGAAGAGAAATCAAGATTTCCACTTGCCTGGCAGGAACGGAACAGGCTTTGAATGAACCAGAATTACTGGAGAAAAACATGAACTCTTTCATTTTATACACGTAAACCCCACAACTCCAAGTGTCCTGTGAGCACATCGGGGTGTCATACTTCGATCTCTGACATTTTAAGCCCATGCAGACAGAGTACCCTGCCTTTTAAACAACTGCGAGAAGAGAAATTTCGTTCCCATGGAAGCTATTTTTTTATTACACTCCTAAACCTAATCTTAATGCTTCCAAGTGTACTTTGGGCAGTGGCCAAGCTGTGCACGTGTGGTAGGAAGCTGCCTCGCACAGCTCCGTGCGGAGAGGGGCTCCACAGGCTCCTGTGAAATCGCAGCCCAGGAGAAGCAGAAGGCAACAACAGCAGCTTGGAGACGGTGAATGTCACCCCACAGGGGCCAGGCAAGAGGCTGCTGTTACTGTAACAGGGTGGAAAAGCAACACGTAGAGATTAAAAATAAAAAAGGGGAGAGCGAGCTCCTTTGATAGCCTCAATATCACAATCAGGAGAGACTTCCTGGCCTCATATTTTCCATATAAACACTCTCCACTGGATAAAGTTAATGGTTCCCTAACTGCAAGGCAGAAGGGCTTGATCAGTTTAATTGACGTCACAGATTGGGTATTTTTATGAAATGTGCTGTGCTTCCCCCATTCATACGTTTGACCCTAACCTTTACCAGATGTTCAATTCCTGCTCCCTCGCAGACACTGCAGCTCTGTGTTCGGGAGGCTCTCGGAAAGCTGAAATGCTGAAGTGGAAATAAAATCCTCTGACAGGAGCCCTTGTGTTTGAGCTGCTCCCTGCCAGGGGGAGGGCTGTGCCCAGCAGGACTGTGCCCAGCAGAGAAGGGGAAAGCATCCAGAAGGATCACAGCGTGCTTTGCCTGTGTATGGGGGTGAAGGATACAGTGCTGCTCCCCTGCCACTGCCCAGGGATGAAATCACAGTCTTCCCTTCCGACCCCTCCAAACTGTGGCCCTGAGACTGAAAAAAAAAGAGCCAGAAAGGCTGAATTGGGGATTTGGCTCTGCCATGTCCCCTCGGGCACTCTGTTCCTGCCTCTCAGCCTTGCTTCCCAGGCATAAAACAGGACAATGTCCCTTTGCCCAATTACATCCTGTGTTTATCAGGGGCAGGGCTGGGCTGGGGGGAGGCTGCAGGGCTTGGGTTAGGAGTGCTCCCTCCTGTCCCCTGGGACAGCCCAGGCTCTTCCTTGGACGAGACAGAAACGGTACCAGCACCACAGACCCAGCACCCCCGTGTTGCTCTGGATGCAAATCTGCTCCAGGCTGAGACCCCTCAGAAGTTACACCTCCCTGAGCTCTGCAAGAGTGAAGCCAGCTGGAAATAAGCCAGCAGGAAAAGGGCATTTCATCAAAAAAGATGCCATCAAAAGTTTTCTGGTGTTTGATGCTCATTTAGAATGTCTCCTGCTTATTCTTTTTTCAAAGAGAGGATGAAATGATGGAGCAAGAGTGGGTTAAAAGAAGATCCACATTTCCAAACCTCAGCTTTGGTTTTCAATCATTTTAGATAAATTGGAAGCTGGACCCCAGCCACCCTTTAGTTCTGGGTTTGGATTAGCAAATTGAAAGTCACAGATGAGGTTTTGCAAAACCAAACCCATATCCTCCCTGGCCTGCTCCTGGCTGAAACTGAGCTCGCCCTGAGCAAAAATGAGTGAATCACTCTTTAAAACACACACACCAAAAATGCTGAACTCAACAACCACAAACTGAGTGAAAGAGAGTATGAAACCTATGCAAAACACTCACTCCTTTTAACCCAGGAGAGACCAAGCTTGCAGCACCAGCACTTTGCAGCAAATTGGGCAGCAAAAACATTTGGAAATGTCAAAAAAGAAAAATGCATGGTTTTGTTTTTGGTAATTCCACACACACACATAAAAACTATGTATTCTGTGGCCAAACATTTGTCCCCGAGCAGACGACAGCGGCTGTTAGCATGGCAACCCCAGACCTGCTCGTGTTTCACTTTGATCCTGCAACAAGGTTCAGTGGATTTAATCAAAGTGGGTCAAGGGTTCTCCTGAGCCCAGGACAAAATCCAGTCCTGCTGCCCTGCCTCAAGAACACACCTCACTGGAACCCCAAACAACACCCATGCGTAGGTTGAGTCTAAAGTGTTGATTATGCTCTTGAAAGTCACATCTGCCTCTCAGCCCATCTCATTGCAAAGGAAATCCTCCCCCTGCCTGGTGTGGCCGGAGGATGGAGAGATGCTCATGAAGGACGAGCCCACCCCTGTCGAGGGACACAGGACAAAACATGATGTCCCTGCAGCACTGCCCACGTCAGCAGTGACCGCCCCACAGCACCACCAGCCTGGGGCTGTGTTCCCAGAACATGCAAAAAGAAGTGGGAAATATACAGTAAATCAGATCCCATCTCCTCACCACCAGCCCATTAACATCACCACGCTTTTATTAGCAGGAAATCCTAAATCCAGCCATCAAGATGTCCATGTAATTGCAATCAGATAAAAACAGCAGGTAGGGCCCCTCTCAGCCCCAAGGTGGGTGGAGGGGCTCCTCTGAGTCCCCAGATTCACACAGAAAATACAGCCTGAGCACCAAGAGTTAAGAGTATTTTACCAGTGGCAATGAGAGGGATTCCAGCAGAGTAGGAAATAACATCATCTTCATTTGAATCAGGGCTGAGAATGAGACCAGGCTGTCTTCCCTGCCATAATTTACACATCCTCACAGACAAACATATTGGAAGTGACTTTTGCAGCCAGCCAGGAGACAGCCACACAACCCACACCAGCTCTGGCAGGACTCACACGCCACAGTGTCCTAAAATGTGTCTGTCCCTCTGGAAGAAGCATGTGGAGGGTTGTTTTTCTGCTTAAGCCCATTTGATTTTATTTTCCTTTACTTGCTGGCAATGAATTGTTCCATTCTCTTGCTCGCCAAACACTTTATGTTGTGGGGCTTTTCGTTGGCTCATTTGTTGCAACAGGAGTGGCAAAAGACAGTCTGGGCTCTCAGGATCACACACCAGAGCTGACAGGGGGCAAGCGGCTTCTTTAGAGACTCTTCTTAAACCCCACTTCCAGCCCCACATTCCAGCCCACCCCTGAAGGTCACAGCCATGCTTAGAAGATGCCTGGACCCTGAACTGTCCAGGCTTTCCCACCTCCTGCCTTCCTACACATGGCTTTTCCACCAGCACTTCTCAGGGAGGGTGAAAGGGCTGATGCACCTTGTCAGTGCTTGCTGTGTGTGGATTTGTCGTGGTTTGACACTGGCCCAACTCCAGGCACCCACGAAAGTCGCTCGCTCACCCTCCCCTGCCACAGCTGGGCAGAGGAGAGAAAAAAATTAATGAAGGATTCATGAGTTGAGATAAGGACTGGGAGAAAACACCCCAAGGGCAAAACAGGCTCAGCTCAGAGGTACAAAGTAAATTTATTGCTAACAAAATCAGAGGAGGATAATGAGAGGTAAAATAAGCCCTTAAAAAACACCTTTTCTTCCCCTCAGCTCCTCCCTCCTTCCCACCGACAGCGCAGGGAGACAGGGCAGGGGGGTTTGGTGAGTCCATCACCCTGAGGTTTTATCCTGCTGCTCAGGGAGAGGAGTCCTTCCCCTGTGGGGCCGTGGGGTCCCTCTCATGGGAGACAGTTCTCTCTGAACTTCCCCAGCGTGGCTCCAATCCCACGAGCAGCAGTCCTGCCAAAACTGCCGTGGCGTGGGCCTCTCTTTCCACGGGCTGCATCAGGACAGGCTGCTCCAGCCTGGGGCCACCAGCAGCAGCACGGAGGTGACAAGTGCAGCGAATTTGGTGGCTCTGCCTCTCTGGCTCCCACGGGAGGGGAAGGAAGAGCAGGAATTCGAAGATGGATGTTGCCTTGGATGTGCTGAAGTCGCTGTTGATTTTAGGCCAGGGAAGAAAGATCTGATCTGCTGTGCTCCCTCGTTGTCTTGGCTCCCACTCATAAATGCACTTAAAAAGCTGTCTGGCTTCAAGGGTGTGCTTAAGTGCTGAATTAGTGAATTAGCATATTTACTTGTCTGCAACCTCTTCAAAAGCCAATTGGAAGCCCTGGGGTTTTGATGAATGCCTCTGATGGCCCCTGGGACACAGCACAGGTCCCGGGTTACCCTCCCTGGTCACACCTCAGTGGCTGTGCCAGCCCTGCCCCGAGGAGCTGCTGCATGAGAAGAAGCTGAGCTTGGCTGCTCCTCTCTGGTCATCTCTGAGCTATGCTGAGGTAATTTTTGGGATCAGTTTCCTCCTGTCACTTGCCACACTCGGTGCCATTTGGAAACTTCTGGTAGCATGGAGCAGAGCTCTCTGTGTCCCTCCAGAAATGAGTGGATATTCTTACGCTTGGGGTCTGCTTTTCCTGCTCATCGAGGCTCTGAGGTGCAGTGATGCTTTTCCTTTGATCTGATGAGGGGAAGCTGTTTCCAAGGAATCAGATGCACAGCTCACATCAAAGACTGCTGGGGCAGTGATGCACCCCAAGATGCAGCGGATGTGACTCACAGTGACTCACGGGCTGTGTCCAGCTGCCAGAGGAGTCAGCACTGCAGCAACCTCATCACAGCGCTGAGAGCCGTGCTGCCCTGCCCACGCCAGGTGGAAGGAGATGAGCCCCACATGTCCCCTTGCTCCTCAGACCACAGCACTGTCCCCCGTGGGACCTGCAGCTCTGCACCATCAAAATCCCCAACAGAGAACTTAAAATCTTGCCTTGTTCACGTCTTTAGTTTGCTCAGGGATGCTTATAACAAAAAAGAGCTGCCTTTCTGGGGAATATCAAGCCTGGGTGCAAAAGATCTCAAGTCTTCTCAGCTCATTAAAAACCAGAGAAGCCAATTCCAAAGGAACTTGAAGCCAAATGAAGTGTTGAAACAAGCCATTTCTTTTAAAACTTCTGCGGGAGCAACATCACTGCTTGCTGCAGCCCCAGGGGAGGATCACAGCCCTGGCCTGTGTGCCCCTTCCCCTCTCACTTTTGCCAAACTGCAGCAAATAATGGATTTTTTCCCCTTCTGTGGGAAGTCTAAGCGGAATTCTTGATGGCTCTTGTAAAATCTGGAAGCTGAACAAGCCTGACTTCCCCACTCACACCCCCGTGTAATTTGTGGTGCGGCTCTGCAGGCGCAGGGGAGGACCGTGACCATCTGTTTTTCTGGATGGGAGAGGGAAGGAGCCACAAGGAAAGTTCTGGTGGGGCAGCTCAGCTCTGGGCTGTGATTTATAACTGTAAATACAACAAATCCTCTCCAACGGCCCTGGCGTTGCTCAGGAACCAGAGCCCAGCTCACAGAGCAGGCTCAGGTCACTTGAGTTTAACGATGACTGACTTGGGAAGGCGAGGACAGGCAGATAAATTGCTGCCCTTGGTCCCAGCTAAATCCCTGCAGGCTGCAGCTCTACAGCTGGCAGCTGGGATGGAGTGATGGGCACTGCCCTGTCCTGTCACAAAACCAGGCTTAAACTGCCAGTGGAAGGGCTCATCCCTCTCCTCCCCATCCTGGAGGCATCGCTGGGACCAACAGCAGCTCCATCCTGGCAGTTCCAGCACCTCCACTTGAAAAGAGGAGGCAAGTTTGAAATTTTATTTTTGATTGACTGAAAACATAGCTCAAAAAGCCGATTTTTTTTTCACATTTTTGAGGTTTCAATTTTTCCTTTTCGTTTAGTTTATTTCTGATTTGGAGGAAATGCTGAAGCTATTTCCACCTCTGTTCTAAGATGGGGCACCACCTTAGTTTTGAGAATGTTAGAAGAGGACATTTAAGTTATTTTTAGAGGAAAACCTGAAAATCTAAGCAAAAGCTTCAGCAAAACACAACATAGGCTCAGGAAAGATCCTGATGTCCGCAAATCTGTACTTTTCACTGGAAAAAGATGCATGAGAAACTTTTGCCTGTGTTTAGAGAGAGCTGATGGGAAGAGACTGGTTGCTGCTACCCCACAAGGGCCTGTTCCTGTCCCATCCCACCCCAACCATCGCCTCCAACCTGGGAACCCCCAGATCCCCTCATGCACAGCTCTGCTGGTGCTAATGGCAGCACCAGAATCCAAGGGATGAGTTAGAGGATCAGCAAGGAGCTCAAATTGCTCAGAGGCAGCTCTGAGGACCACGCTGGCTCACAGCAGAGCACATCCTTGAAACCACTGTTGGAAGCAGCCAGCAGGAGCAAAACCATCCTGTCTTTGGTGAATTCCGTGTCCAAAACAACTGAGTGTGTCATTTAGCTTAAATGATATATTAAATGCTCTGGGTTTTTTTCATATCCAGCAAGGCAGGCTAGGTAAGTCAGAGCTGGGGTATTCACAAGTCAGTTCCCTTGGAATAAACAGCTCTTCCCAGAGCATTTTCCAAATTGCACCAGAACACAGGGAGACCCTGGGCTGGGGTTGCTCTCGCTGCTGCAGTTGGGGGGATGACTCTGTGGCTGTGCTCTGCACAGGAGACAGTGGGGATAAACACTGACACTGGAACCTCCTTGCACATGTACATGGCTCTGTGAGGCCTGGCAGCCTGTAGGGATGTGCCCAGGAGAGGGATAATGGGCACGCTGAGAAAAACCCTGCAAGAGGGGCAAAATCTCAGACGTCGCTCGCTCACTTCACCCCTGCAGATAAATCACTGCTTTTACAAGGCAGCATTGAATTCTTTCCAGGCTGAGCATCCAGCCCCTCCACCGCCATGGAGCAGACTGGCACAGGGTTGTCCAGACAGGATATCCTCCAGGGAACAGCCTCTGCACAGCACAGAACAATAGAGCCCTGCCTCTGGAACCGTGCACACACAGCGTGCCTAGCCTCTTCTCCCCCAGCCCTGAGCTATCTGCTCTCAGCACAGCACCACGGGACCAGATCTGCATCAGCATCTATTTCCTGTTCATGAGAGACTCCCACCAGGGCAGAGCAGGCTCTGTCCTGCACCTCTGCCCACCCTGTGGGTGCTGCAGGTTCTGAGAGCTCAGGTATCTCCACGATTGCACTCCGAGCTGCCGGTGCTAAAGGCACAGCAAACCCACCAGCCTGTCCTGCCCATGGCAGAGGCTACAGGGCCTTCTGCAACTCCACTTTCAGAGGTTTCCATCCCTGTTTTGGGGTCAAGAACATGTACATAACATCATACTTCCAGAGGCTCCCATCTCTGTTTTGGGGTCAAGCACATGTACATAACATCATACCAAAGTCTCTCCTGAGGGCTTTAAAGAAACTGCAGGACTGAAGCATCTTCCAGTCACCTTGTGCACCAGGTGGAGAACGTTTCCAGTGGTGCAGGTTGGTTGTAAAACACCCAGCCAGTTGCTCACAGTCTCTTTGGTTAAGTTGCACTGCTGCTTTGGTTAAGTTAACTGCTGCCAGCTCAGATGCCAGGCCCTATTCTGCTCTCAATTATATAAATTTGGCATATTTGGGACAGCTTCACTTTCACAGCATAACCTGATTTAATGGAGAGCAGCATCTGGTGTGCTTTCTAGGTTCATGCTGTGTAATAGGGAACAGACTTGAACCTCTGACTCATTAGCAAGGGAACATGTATTGAAATTAAGCTCCCAATAGGTAAACATCTCTTGAGCACAATTTTTTCTTGCCCTGGTTGTGGAAACAGTGTGACTTAGCACTGAACTGCAGCCCGATACCCTCTGCATGCAAAGGGCAACTTCTGCACTGAAAAGTTTGTTTTCTGCTTGACAGTGAAATAGAGAACGGCCATTGCTGCGGATTTCCATCCTTTGGGATCTTTGTCATCTTGAACCACACCTCAGTTTCCCAGCCTCTGCAGCAGGCAGTGTACAGCATCATGCCAGTGTGTGAGCACAGAATGGAGTGAAAGCCCTGTGACTGAGGAACATCTCTCAAAAGACTTAAAAGAGGCTCAAGCAATTTTTTTAGCACTTGTTCTTGTTTGAGCCCCAGCAGTCACTGTGTCTCAGGTGCTCCCAACTGTTTCTGGATTCCCTTGGCACCCCAGGGGGGAGCAGCCAGACCCACTCTCCCCACAGCCCTTGCTGTCTGAAACTCAGTTTCTGCTACTCTTTATGTGCAATCTTTTAGAAAATGTTTTGAAAACGATTCTTCTCCCACAAACTAGTTTCTTTCCATGTGCTGAGTACCCAGGGTATCACAAATAAGAAGCAGGTCACAGAAAGAACCTTAAAACCCCCTAAATAATCCCTGGTGTCACTCCATGACAAACCGACTCCCAGCCCGTGGTGCTGGGCGCATTTCACAGCAAGAAGAGCATTTTGCTTCATTCCAAGCAGGAAACATCCATTCCAACATTTGCTTTCTTTGCTGGGTATTTGTCTTTCATTCTGCATCTCTGAGCCAGTGCAGGACTTGCAAACATTTCGTAATTCCAAGAACAAGCACATTAAAGCCTCAGAGCAAGGGGAAAGCCCTTTTCCTGCCAACGAGGCGCATTATTGTCAATACCCCATTGTTGTGCTCACACTCACCACCCCTTAAAGCAATTAATGGATAAATCAGGGATTTTTCTGTGGCATTTCTGTGGGTGGAGTTTATTCCCATCCTTATCTGAGCAGCGGATCTTTCCCACCAGTAACCTGGTGCCAGGGTGTCCCACAGCCCGTGACGCCGGCGCGCGCTGCAGAACAAACAAACTCGATTAGGGGAGGATATTTACAATTGCTGACCAAACTCTCAATTTCCTTGGTAAGCTCCTCCAGACAATGTGCTCCGGCCCCCAATTGTACTGTCAGAAATTCATACGGGCCCAAGAATGAGAAAATATTTTGTTTAGATGTGCGATAGGCAAAGCAAAACAAGGGAGAGATGTTTTGGGAGGGTTCTCCCCCATCCCCATGTGTTTGTTTATTTTTAAAACCACAGAACGGAGCAGGATGAGTGCAGAGCCTCCCCTTGCCCACTGTTCTGCTCCTATCCAGAGCCAGCCATCAGTGCTGGCAGCAGCAGGGCAAATTCCCTGGGAGAACAGAGCTGCAGCTTGTGCATGAGGCTTGCTGTGGCCCCAGACCCCTTCCCTGGGCTCATTAAAGCTGCTTTTCCCAGATCTGCCAGGATTCCAACAGGAGGCTGTGGTGCCAACACGTGGGCGTTTGCCATGGAGGATAAAAGAAGCCTTCACCTCTTATCGCAGCTGTAATTCCTGCCCTTTCAAGGGGTGCCCTGCAGGCTGCAGCTCCCAGCCCCATCCCACGCAGCATTACAAGCTGAGATAAAACACCCCCCATCTGCGGGGCATTTCCCCATCTCTGGGAAGGCAGGCTCTGCTCCCTTTTAGCCCCGGTTTGTGTCAGCATCCAAACCCCTCCGCAGGACATGCTCACCTCACGCTGCTCTCAGGCATCAAACTCCTAAATCCCCTGAACTGAGAAGTCCCTCCCGAATTTGAGCTGCCCTGGGACAAGCAAAGTGTCCCTCCTGGAGAAGGTCTGGCAGCCATCCCCAGGTGAGTGGTTCCACAAAGCCTGGCCCTGAGCTGCTGCTGGAACACAGCCTTGCAGAGGATGGTGCACCCCTGGTTTATTCCTGTGCTGACAACCTTGCTGGGGCCATGCTTCCCACAGGGTGCTAAAAGGGGCCACATCAGAGGCAACATCTTTGGGGTTTTTGCCACAGAGATCATGTTCAGCCCTTGTTTTTGCCCCAAGAAACAATCAGGCTTATACCTTCATTAACGCAGACCAACAACAGAGCTTAACTCTGTGTGGGCTGGTGGCTTAATGTTTGAAGCAATTCTGTTTCTTATTACATCCACAGCAAATCTCGAGTGATGGCACTGCAAGCAGTGTTTTCCATATTTTCACCAGTTTAATGAAAACCAGAATTTGGCTCTACATCTTAAGAGATAACACCCTCTATACTCGTGGCCAATTTATTAATGTCTTCCAGCACTGTGCGTCTTCCTCCAAAACCCTTGTAAGCCTTCCTTTATAGGTTATCCAGGGATCAAGGTCTGAAAATCCATAAAATACACTGGCTGTGCAAGATTTGCATTTAATTTAGCATGGCTTTTCTTATCACTAGGCAGTCTTGTTTCACTGAAAACCTCCATTTGTTATTTAGGGGATTAGGAACGTTCAGCAAGAGAGGAGGAGAAGCGGCTGATAGCTGTGGGACTTGAATTCAGTAAAACACAGAATTATAGTTGTTCCTCCAGATTTACAGCAGACTAACATCAACCTCTGGTTCAGAGAAGGAATATAAATTAGTTGGTTAATAAGAATTGGATTCTAACCAGCTGGATCAGGATCCTGTAACACTCATGTATTCTACTTCTCTCCCCTCGTTAGTTGACTGCAGGCCACCCAGGGTAACAAAGACATATGACAGAAATATAGTGTATATTTATGTTGGCTCATCTTGCTGTAATCTCCTTCAGGGTATGACCTGATTTTAATAACTCAGACTTATCCTATCACTTTCTGGCTCATTTCCTCGTGTGCTTATAGCTTATATAGTGCTTTTTGGTTTATTCTTTCAGCATATTTGGAAAAAAAATTAAAAAGAAACAAGAAAATAAAAGGAGAGAGGGAGAGGGAACCTGTCTACAAAAATTCTTTAAAATCCATCCCAGGGGCTCCTACAAATATTTATCAGCACAGATCACCTCCTGACAATGTCTCCCCATGGCCAGTAAGAGCATTTTCAGAACAACTGGAAGATGTGAGTGATGCCATCTGTTCCACCCTCAGTGAACTGAGAACTATAAACATCTCCAAGGCTGGGTCATTTATCATTACAAGAAAGTATACAAAGAGGCAGGAGTTGAAGTAAAATCGGCTACATCGTGGGAAGAAATCTGATTGTAACGGCACACCAAAATATCTTCCAATGTATCAGCCTCCCTAAAAACTTGCAATGGCTTGTACATTCAGTTCTCTGGAGCAGAGACTGCTTAAATTAATTTAAACCTGCCTGTTTACAATTCTTTGTGTACTTCTGATATTATTAGTTTAGATAGTTGTGTGGCATTGATATAGTTATGCTGCTAGAGTACATTCAGAGAAATTATGAACTTTAATAGGAATTTCAAATATGTTACTGAGATAAAGAGGAAGAAAACTTACTGAACCTCAGTTGTTTAGGATGGAGCAGAGAGGTATTTGGGGTGGAAGTCTGCAGTCAATGCTTTTACCTCAAGACCTTTTAGTTTCTACATCCTCATCCACGCCACTTGTTCACCCTGTCTTAAAGCAGGTACTTCCTAAAGCTGAGATTCGAAGAATTAGAGTGTGACGAAAATTTAAGGTGAAGGGAAGCTGATCCCAATGAGAGGAACGAGAACTGCCAGCCAAAGAAAGGGAAAAAGCAGCTGAGAGCAGATTGAAGGAGAGATCCCCAGGCACAGTTGTGCCTCTCCGATGCAACAAAGGGTTCAAAGGAGCCAAACATCTTGAGGAAAGAAAACAAAAGAACTGGCCTCACGTGAACTTTAATTTTGTCCAGAAATTCCACTCTGGATCAAAGAGCTACAGTGAAAGTTTAGTTGGAAACAGCATTTTCCTGCACAGAAGTTCAGCTTCAGCAAGTGGAAAACTTTTCCCCTCCTCATGAAAGGCTAGTTTTGTCAAAGTCCTGGCCTGTCCTAGCCTAGGCCCAAGGGCATCTTTTGAGGAGAAAACAAGTGCAGGCCGTGTTTGGACCGTTATCTGGGCAGGCAGGGCAAGGCACAGAGGGAACGTGGGGCATCTCAGGGTGGAAGGACGGGGTTTATTCCATGGTCCAGAAGCGGGGTTGGAGAGCCGGGGGGTGAGGAGTGGGGAGTGGGGAGCGAGGGAGCGAGGGAGCGAGGAATGAGGGGTGAGCGAGGAGTGAGGGGTGAGGAGNAACCTGACCAAAGTTGGGCAAACTGGGGAGAACAGGGAAAGTTTGTGTTCTGGGAGCTTCAGAGGTGTTCTGGGAGCTTCAGGGGTTTCTTGCCCTAAGCAGAAGGGCAGGGAGATGCGGCAGGGTCCGACCAGCGAGCCCTCCCTGTGAGCTCTGCCACAGCCCAGCCATGGAGTGCAGGCAGGCTGTGATCCACCACAACACCCTTCAGCAACTGCTCTGCCCAAAGCCTGGAGGCTGACTGCGGGCTGCAAAGAGCCAGGAGAGAAAGCGGCTGGTCCGCAGGGAGCTGTGGGCCCGAACCACGAGGATGTGAGGAAAAAGGTGACCTAGAGCCAGAGCCAGGAACTTCTGGGACGTGTCTGCTGAGTTTGGTGCTGCTACTGCGAGGAAAGGAGCTCCTGGGTGATGCTGAGGGAAGCAGCTGCTGCAAACGCTGAGGAGAGCAGAACAGCAAGCAGGGACAGCTGTCTCTCGTGTGCCTCCTGTTGAGTCATTCCAGCACAACAGCAGCACACAGCCTGCGAGCTGTGCCCTGTTGTGGGATGAAATTTCACGTTTCAGCAAAGCAAGAGCCATGCCAGCTCTGAGTATTAACCACCCATGCTGCCCTCCAATGAGGATTTAATAATTTGGTTTATGAAGATGAGACATGATAGATTTACTACCTTCTCCCCACAGTTTATTATCTACTGACATGGTTTTCTTTGCAAATTTTAGTTTCCAATGACTGGCTGGTTTTAGCATTGGAAAAGCAAAGTGCAGAATGATGCCAGTGAGCTCTGCTAGATGTGCTGTACATCACTCTCCAGCTGCTGCTCTCAGTTCTTCTGAATAGACCCAAAAAGTCATTGGAAATCTAAAGATTTTTGTCCAAAGCTGGAATTACTATCGCTTGGGTTTTCAAGGAACTGCACAGGGCATTCTTTATAAAAATTAACTGACAAAAATCTGCCTTTATCTTTTGAAATAGGAGCACAGCTCAGGAAGGGATCCTCAGCACTGCAGACATGTAATTGTTCATATACACCTAGTAAACTTCATCTTAGGGGGGCAAAAAACCCAACCAACAGTTTCTTTCCCACACCCCCTGAACGAAAGAAATATTCTCTGATGGCTAGAGAGATCTTCTTCCAGGATTATTCCACCAAGAATATTTATGGCCAGCCTACACACATTTGTTTTTGTGCCAATGTTGCCGTGTTTAAAGAGTTCTTCCTCCCCGGTGTTTCACCCCTCCAAAGCATTTATTACCTTCCTGATCTGGTCCAGTGAGGATGGCTTGCACTCAGAAAGCTTTCACATCTTTCCCATTGGTTTCTCTCTTGCTGTCAGAGACTGTAAGTGCCTGTCCCAGGGGTCACTGCCCCTGGTGGCTCACAGCGTGGCAACAACTGGATCAACTCACAGATTACAAAGAGTTATTGAACATCTTCCTAGAATGTCCTGTTTGTTCACTGTTGACTTCTCTGAAAACGGATACTGGAAGAGGAATCTGACTTTTAATCACAAGGCCACCATTTAGTGACACCTCAGCTACTGGAAGTCAGGGCAGTAAGACACCAGCACAGAAAGAGTCCATGGAGATCGGTGTATAAATGCACATCTTCATCCAAACACCATCAAAAGTCAATTTATAGCTTCACAACAGTGACCACGACTGGAGACAGGACCTGATGGATCAGTATCCCAGCCCACAGCACCTCCCCAAGGTGCTGCACGTACTCAGTGCTCACACAGCAGCTCAGGGCATTTCAGAAGCCCAGAAAGTGATGTGTCATCCTTGCAAAAATTAGCTTACAAACGTAGAGAAAGGCCAAAAAAAAGTCACACCACACAGATCTGAATACTGGTTCTGCCCACCCCAAGAGCTGTGGATGTTTGCTCCTGAATGTTTTTGCTCAAGCTGAGGTTGGAAAGGAATCAGCTTGGCACGTTCGCACTTGGTGTCTTTCTTTTGCAGTGATCCCATTGTTCTGAAACATAATGGGGCAGAGTTTTCTATAGTCCCACTGGGACTGTATCAAAATTGAAATCAGCACTGAAAAGTGTGCTGTGTAATGCTGCTGCCTGCTCTTAGCACCACGATTTCAGCCAAGAAACAGTAAGTTATTCACATTTACGCCCAGTGAACTGGAAGGTCTTTTATCCAGGCTCCACATTAAATTTCAGCTGCCAAAAATGGTCTCATTCTTATTCAGGTCAATACTTTTGACTTCTTAGGTTTGTACAGTTCCCAGGGCGGCTCAGGCCTGCAGCAGCTCTGAGGAGCTCTGTTCTCGTGGTGTTGTTACTTGACAGCATGTTGATTTAAGGCACTGCTTTCCCTCAGACTCCTTCCATCAATACCCAGTTAAGGAGTATGGAAAACAAGCTAATCAAAGGCGTTGTATTCTCCCCAAAATTCCGAATTCTTATCGACATCCTCACCTTTAACACTAAATCTGTGCTTGAGGCTGGAGCTGATTGCAAAGTATTTTGTACTTTTCACCTTAGACCAAACACTTCTGTACAGCTGAGGTAAAACTGCAGGAGGTCAGACTGACTGCCAGCCATTCTCCAGTTCCACGTGCTGTCGAGCATAAACCCTCTATTAGCACCCTCAGTGCCTCATTTTGCAGATTACATTTCTTTAGAAAAGCCAGTGATGGACATTTTCCCTGCCACTGACATCGGTGCCATTCACTCAGGGACTGAATTCATGCTGTGTGCTGAGGGACAGAGGAGCACCAGGAGCCTGGGGAGGATGCTGGGGAAGAGATGTCATTTAGGGCTCCTACCCTGATGAGAAAGGGCTCACAAACCTGGAGAGGCTGCAGATGCTGTGGATCTATGGGGACTTAAAATCAAAATCTTAAATAATAGCAAAAAAAGAGGGTCCATGGGAATCATGATAAAAGATGAAAAATTATCAGACTGCCAGCCCCTGAGGAAATGATGTTTCTTCTCGGTGATTTGAGATGAGGTTCAGGGATATCCAAGAAGCCCAACTGCCTCCTCCCTCAAGCAGGTAGGGACTGAAAGCACTGGCACAGAGTTAGTGGGGGAAAAACCCCAAGTTACATTGCACCCATTCAGTAAATGCTGCCTGGTCCCCATCAGCAGTGACAGCCATGTGAGCAGCATGGGACAGGGCTGTGGTCTGCACCAAGCCCTCTCAAAGGAGCTCTGTTTGTTTTTAATTTTCCCTTTCCACAGAAGTTGTGCCAGCACAAAGCTGGGGAAATCGAGTTTTTTCTTTGTAAATGCCTCAGAGATAAAGAGGCTCTCAGAAAGTGCTGCAGATATGGCATCTTCCACACACACACCCCTCGGCAGAGGGCTGAGGGAGCAGCTGAATGTCCCTGAGCACTGTTCTGCTCCTGCTCCATCCTGGGGCAAAGCCTCACAGTCCCCATCTGATGGGGCATCCAACCCCTCCATGGGTGCTGGCCTCCTCTCTCCTGGCAGCAAATGGGGAGCAACAGGCTCTCGTGAGTCCATACCAGAAGATTCCCTGCTCCTGGACATGCCTCATGATGGTAAAATCCATTTCACCACACCAAGCTTCCCCCTAGCTCGGCACAGGCTGCATCAAGGGTCATTTCCCCTGTGCCCACAGGCTCTGCTGGGAGCCGTGCTGCTGTGGCCAGCACAATTCCCTGCTGGGGCAAACCCAGGGCACATCTGGCACCTTGACGTAAAGCAGCAGGCCAAAACTGGGCAAAATCCACAGCTCACACCAACAACAAAGGGCAGAAGGTGCTTTGCTTCCCTCTAAAGATCAGCCAAGGTGGCATTTAAAACCACAACCAATGATACGTGGCACACCTGCAAAGGATGGGACACCAACACACCTGAGCTCACTGCTCTGCCCTCCACAGGTTTGGGTGCTGGAAACCCTAAAGATACACTCTGAAGAATTTTGGGACCTGTGGATGCTTCCACACCTGTTTGTAAACGCAGCTAATCCAAAATTAGCCAGGAGAAGTGGAAGAATCATTTGTCAGCTCCTGGTCTCCTCAGCCATCTTGAAAAAAATGTCACAGATACATTGACACTTCTGCTGTCGATTTAAATAGCAGCCACCGGCCAGGATCGCTGCTGGGCGAGGGGGCAACGTGGAGCTCCTGTCGCAGGCTCCTCCTGTATCAGATGACTCACCGACATGCCTGAGAAACTCCCTTAGACCACAGCCTCCAGTAGCAACCCCACAACAAACACTGTCCGGGGCTTGCAGTCACCCCTCGGGCTTTAGGACGTGATCCTGGAAGCACACAGGGAGCGGAAGGGAGGTGGCAGAGCTTTGCTCCCTTCTGCTGCTGCTGCCTCGTGGCCCCAGTGCTGGGCTGGGCTCAGGTGACCTGGAAACCACCACTTTGCCAGAATTCCCTTTGCCCCCTAGCAAGCTGTTCAGTCCCTCAGTCCTGTTTTTTCATGAGTGCACTCGTGGCAGTAAAATCTCCTCCCCAACCTTTCCTGTGAGCCCCTCGAACAAGGGGACGTTCACGCTCACACTGAACAGGGTATTGCTCGCTGCGGTGGCTGGGCCCTCGTGCTGCCCCATCTCTGCACTGTCACTGCCTTTGTGGGGCTCCACTGAAGCATCCTGATGCACAAATCCATCCCCAGAACACTGGGTTTGTGAAGCAGAAAAAGCCACAGCCCGGAGCAGCTCCTGCAGCCGCCCCAGAAGCTCCTGTGTGCACAACAGGCTAAGGAGGGGTTTCTGTTCCAGCCCACGCTCGGGCAGCTCGGCCTGCCAAGCCTGCCTTTCTCACATGGAAACGCAGAGCTCCTAGGAGTGACTTGGAAAACCACTTCCCCTCCGCCTCTCCTATCACGCTGAGGGCAGGAGTCTTGATTCAGTGCTCCCACCCCTACCCCAGGAGAGCTGCAGCTCCAGCTCCAAAATACAAGTGTTCTGCCTCCGCGGCTCCCCAGCTCTGGAGAGGACACTCCTAAAAAAACACTTCTCACATGGACCAGGAGAAACTACAGAGTTTCCTATTAGCTCATTGTGATCTGCACTGTGACCCTCTGCAGCTGCACCAGACACACCTTCAGCCTCCTCCAAAAGCAATTCCAGTGCCCAACTCCAGCTTTACTCACAGGAGAGATTTCTGCTCATCCTGGTTCACCAGAATTAGTGGGGCTGCACACGGTGAAGGGCAGTACTTTAAAATGTGTTAACAGGACCAGGCACTTCATGGTTTAAGCTATCCCAGCAAGATCTTAGGACACCAAATGTTTTTTCTTCATCTGTCAAGAGAACTTGACCAATATCCAGGGATTTCCCCAGAAACACTTGGACGAAAACCCTGGAATACAGATGATGTATAATTTTCAATACAGGAGTGAAACTATTACAGAAAGGACTTCAGAGCCAATACAAGTCAACATCCTATGAGGTTCTCATATATCTTCCAAATGAGATTCTGCTCTGGCCACACCAGTTCCAGTTTTGCTTTTTCGGTTTCAATGTTGGTTTTTTTTTTCCTTTTAAGATATTAGTTAAAGCAAGGGATTACCTACATTTTAATGAGAAACAAATAATTTTGGTAGACAACCAATTGCTGAAATAAACATCTACAAGTCCTAGAATATAACCACTAGGCTAAGTACAATGATCCTTCTTAACAAGACAAAAAGGGCAATCTTTTGTTGAAAACATTATTTTATATGTAATTTTATCACTGAACTTTTCCTGCTGTAAATTCACTTTTGCCATCTCGCCTCCACGGATTATTAATTCTCTAAACACACTGTAACTCAAGCTATTAGAGTCAGAAATTTACTTTGAGGGAGTTTTTAATGCTCTGAAGATAATACGTGTTTATATACAAAATGATGTCTTTATTTGGAACCCAACTCTTCAAGCACGTAATTATGTAAATAGTTCTTGGCCAGGCAAAAAAACAAAGAAATTGTCTTCAGGATTTGTCAGCTGTGAGCGAAGATCCCCAGTCTGCTGTGGCTGTGTGAGGAGGGAGCCCACACAGGCAACAGGGCAAGAAATGCTCACCCAGCTTGGACTTGGAGTCAATATTTGGCTGTATTTATTCCCCATTCGACGCTCACCTTTTCTCACACAGTTAAGGAGTCTGGTGGAGAGCCAGCCACCGCATCACTGAGTATCCCCTGGCCAGCAGAACTGCCATCCTTATCGTCCCACGTCAGACACGGGTCCTGCCAGCCCAGAACCCATCCCCAACAGCCACTGGTACCAGTGGGATTTGATGTCAGCAGCCCAGGAGCCAGCCCTGTAGCACATGATATATATAATTCATTGTTCTCACGGAGCCAGGAGAGGCCCAGGGCTGTGTGTACATCCAGATGGAACCACAACCCTTCCCCAGTGCTATCTACTGCACAATGTTTATCAGGGCTTACAGACCACTTCCTTTTCAAAACCCTTATTGAAATCCGCACAATAAACAATTTGCCCAATTGGGTTTAGGAAGCCCTCAGCCCTTTTCCTTTCAAGGCAAAAGAAAAGAGATTTATTTATTATGTAGAAGCAGCCTGGACTCTGGAGGGGCTGGGGGAGGCAGGCGAGAAGGTTCGAGGCTCTGGATGTGAGCACAGACATTAAGAGGGGACAGACCTGCCTCAGGAGACTGTAAGACCTCTAGGGACAAGAATATACAGCACCTACCCCCCAGTCTAGACAGTGAAAGTCACCCAGATCTCAGGTTAAAGCCACTTTGCTGGAGCGTGGCAGCAGCACAGGTTCCCTGCAGTTACCAGGGTCAGGAGTCACACACAGCATGGCCTCGGACAGGAGCCTGCCCAGCACCAAAGTCTGGGTTTCTGGAGACCCCTTGGGCCACGTTTGCTGTAGCCAGACACAGCTCTGAGCTCCGTGCTGGTTTTGGTCCCTGGATTTTCGTTTTGTTCCCGAGGAAGCTGTGGAAGGCATCCCCAGGGACACAGGAGCTGCCAAGAAACCACCTCTTGTCAGACACGGGTGGCACAGCAGGGAGCACAGACACTTTCCCCTTACTGGGTCTGACTTTCGACTGTCTCCCACATCTTCCAGGTGCAAAACTCAGCGGGGATGCTGCATCCCATAGGAATTTGACTGCCCAGGGCATTAAGGATTTGAAGACCAGGCACTACATGCCAAGCATGAACTGCTGCATTCAGGGCATCACATGCGAGGCTGAGAGAGGTAGGAAGAAGGAAAAATCTTCTGAACAGAAAAAGTAAATTTTTAACACCCTTCCTCCAAGAAGAGGGGCCAAGAGACGCAAGGCAGTGCTTGCTCCTTGGGAGAATATGCCAATTCAAATGGAATTTTCTGAAAGCCACACAGATATGAGGAGGACTGAGGAAATCGGCTCCCAGCTGAGAGCTGCTGAGACCAAACCCCCACCCTAGGTGAGCTGATATGGGGCAGTGATGCAAGTGCAGGAGCAGGGGAAGCTTTGAGCCTGCAGGAATTCCCAGGTACAGAGGACTGCCAAAGGGGAGCAACAGCTTCTCTTATTCTTTTGATAAACGAAGGATTTCTACCAGCCTGAAGCCTGAACAGTTCCCCCGCCTTTTTCTAACATGAAAACCCCTCTGAAAATCCTCTGTTGGATTTCTGGTGGGATTTTTAGTTTTTCCATCTGAAGCTGCCTGTATTACAGGGTACAGTGGGGAGAAGACACCGTGATCACCCGGGAACAGTAGCTTTGATGCAAGATAGAAATAATTTATTTTCCTCTCTGAACTGTCATCATCTGCAAGGGGCAGAAGAGGCAGGATGCCCTTCCCACCCTGGGGAGGGCAGGCAGCTGCTTTGGGCAGGAGCTCCCACACTGCCTGGAGCTTTTGAGCCTTTGCCCAGCCGAGCAGTGGGGATACTTCTGCTGGGGAAATGCTGACCTTTCTGCAGGGCAGGAATTCAAGGCAATGCTGTGAAGATGAGAAGTGCAGCAGCACTCGGTATGAGATGCCGCGTTAACGATCCACATAGCACCGGCAGAGGGGCTTTCATGTTAAAGAGCTCCACGCTTCTTTTAATGAACTTTACACCCTTGGCAGATCTGGCAGGAAATGCAGCCACACCTGGAGGGGAAGGAGTTAAGCAGCCAGCATCAGGCACGCTGCAGACAGAGAGAAGTCAGGCATGGAGACAGTGGCACCAGGCATGCATCAAGTGCAAAATCATTAGTACTTCCAAAAAAAAGAAAAACAGGGTAGAGCACAGATTTCTGCTGGAGCGCTGGGTAGGAAGTATCACAGCTGGAGCTGGGATAGTTCAGTCTTGCAAAATTCTGTTTGTATTCTCTCAATGCAGTGAATGCTTGCTGGGCAAGCCAAATGCAATTAATTCATGGTAAGAGCTGGCAAGTACAATTCCAGGACCAGATTTCCACCCTTCCCGTCCATCCTGACACACACATTCTGCCTCCAAGAAATATATTCTCATCAGGAAAGAAAGTGAGGAGGAGTTCTGTGTTCTGGGCTCCAGCTCTGCCTCCCAGCACTGAGCTCCAAAATCCAGCCTTCCCAGGGCCAGTCACTTTTTCTTTCTGCTTTGGCTGTGGTTAGCTTCCTTTGGGGAGGGGATGGCAATTAAATTCACAATTAATCACAGTTTTAAACCACTTCTCTACTTTTCAGGAGAGAGATGCCGCAGATGGGGAAGTGTTAGAAGGGAGCAGTAAAAGGCTGTGATTAATCACCTGAAGGTCAGGGATGGCCTCAGCATGGAGGAGGGAAAACTTCCTCCCCACTACCCCCATCCCTTCTTGATAGCACAAATTAAAAACAAAGACAGCTGTTCAGTCGGGAGTGACTTTAGTTTAAATCTCTCTGTTTCTTGCTCAATAACTCTTTCATTCTAAGCTTCCTGCTGGGGAAGTTTGTGAGCCAAGGCTTGCTACTGAACACGCAGCACTCCAGGGCTGCAGAGCACAGGCGGCCAGCACGCCCCTGTCCACACCTTTCTGAATCATTACAGTTTCTAGATCTGATGGGGCGAATCCACAATTAAAAAATAAGAATATTTAGATACTAGCTGTTCTCTGAGCAGCTAATTCCACACTGGAAAGCTCCCTAGCAGCTTGAGGAAGAGTCAAGAAAACAGAAGTGGCTCGGGGATTTGTGTGCAGCAAGTTGTTCCTAGCCCTGCACAGATTACATTCATAAAATAACTTTTCTAATTGAAACAGTTTGATCATTTATAAGCTAGCTCCAAAGTCCTTTGAACTCTGTAGGAAATTCCCAGGATCCTGGATGGGCTTTTGCTCAAGTTCTCCATGGTTTGCATGAAGGGAAAAACATGAATATTGATATAAACCCTGCATCTTGGAGGCCTTGCTAACAAACACTAGATCTGAACAAGGGAGGTTGGAGACAAATAAAACAGTCAGAAAACTGACCTGGTCCACTAATGGAATGTTTAAAACTGCTGTTAATGGCTCTGGAACACTTAAACCATTTATATTTGGTATGTAGGTGCAAATCAAAGAGCATCCCACAGTGCCTCCAAAAAGCTTTCTCTGCAGCACTGCCCTCAGAAGTGACTTTATCAAAGTCCCTCAGGAGTGGCTGGGTGATGTGACTGTAAGTTCAGTGAGCAGTGTGATTTTCTGTGGTACCTGCCTGCCCACATAACTCCAGGGAAGCACCCAGAGCCAGGCAGCCCGGTGTGGGCTGTGACCCGATGGACACTGCAGGCAGGGAAAGCTGCTGAGTAACACCCACAGAGTCCAAATATCCCCCCGGGAAAGCTGGGAGCACCCAGCTTGCAACCTTTCCAGTACCCCTAGCTCAGATTTTTCTTCTGCTGAACCGTAATTAAAGTCAACGATCTCTTGTAAGCTTCAGACCTGTCCACACAAACTTTGTTTATTCAGACTTGTCAGCAGTTTAGCAAACCATACTTAATTGGGCTGACTCCATCCCCACCAGAACACTGTGGCCATTCTTTTCTCTCCAAACACCTCAGGACCCAACAGGTTTCTGACACCAGAGAGCCCACAGCAGCCCTGCTCCCCCAAGCACTGCCGTGTGTGTTCCATTCCAACAGCTTCACCACCTTCACCCCCAAAGCTGCCGCTTTCTCTCACTGGGTTACTCATTTTGGGTATATTTATTTGCCCAGGGCTGGAATATCCCGTGTCTGCTGACATAAGTGATTGCACAGCAGCAGAGGCTCCTCTCCCACACACAGAGCGTGCTCAGGCTCTTTTGGGGTTTGCTCAGACCTCACAGGCAGCTGGATCTGTGAGACATTGATCAATCTCTCAGAGCAGCGGCTGACAAATTTGTTTTGACCCGAGTTTCTAACCAAGAAATCCTACTGGTCTTCTACTGCAAAACGTAAAGGGGAAAAAATACATTTTTTTCTTCCCTACAGTGAAACCTGAATACCAGGCCTGCTTCAAATGATAGAAAACATAAATGTTATGATTAGAGAATTTAGCATGCAAGTGGAAGAGGACACTGCCTTCCACCTCAGAGTGAGATTCCACTGTGCAGCTACAGAAGCACAGGGGAAGGTAAAGCCAATGCCAAACCCTAATGACTTTCAGTAGCTCTGAGGCAGAGGCAGATTGTTACTCCTACAGCAATGATCCCCTGGGAGGGTAACACACCCCTCGAAACTGAGCCTGAGCACCATTCCCAGGGTTTCATCCAGTAATTTCTCCAATTTTCCAAAGGCCTAAGATAGAATGTCACTTTCAAGAGAATCGAACCTATAAAAGTTTTAGAGCAACAGCCCAGTCGGGTTAATCTCTCATCTAAGAGGCAGAACATTCATTAAATGAGCTCGTAATGTGCTAATTCGGGGAATATCTTTTTTCCGAAAGGCTAGCGTTACAAAATAGTGTCACTAGGCACTACCAGGAAAACAATCCAGTCCTCTCTAAAGTTCAGCAGTGCTCATGACGACATTCCTGTCCCGAGACTGCCACCAAGATGTTCTCAGACAGCCCAGGCATATGGAAATCATAGCTCCCACAGAACAGCTGTGTTTTTTGGAAGTGACTTCATGTTTTTGGATGTTGTCTGCCACATGGAATCTAGCATCTTCTACAGCAAATAAAGCCCTTCCTTTCATCCCCTGCCATGTTTCCTTCGTGTAATAAAGGTGGTAGATGATTTTTTCACTCCACAATCACTTTTTCCCCAGCCTTTGCTTAGAGCACAGGGGCTGTATCTCTGTAAGTGCCTTCGCAAGTTTCTGGTATTTCTAACAGGAATTGTGCTGGGATTTTACCCAAGACTGAAAGGATTCTTCTTCCCACTGGCCTCACATCTGGGCTGATCTACTGACTCACTCCCAAGCAGTCACTCTGGCAAGTTCCTTTCCCAAAACTGTGTTTCATAATGACAGTTCCACCACATGTTTGCCTGGCAAGCCACACACACTGTTTGCTACCATCTTCAGGAGAGGTCCAGACTCTGTGGGACGGGCTACAACACACCCTGGGCCCTGCCATGCAAACCAGCAGCTCAGAGGGCTCAGGGGCTGCTGATGGCCAACACTTCTGCAGCCTCTGGTTGTTGGAGGGCTGGTTGACAAGTCCTGTGAGAGAGGAGATGCCAGGCTGCAGAGACAGGGAGGGAGGAAGGGCTGGGTTCACCTTTATGGAAGGAAAACAGGAAAATCTTTGCTTCTCCTTGGCATGTGCCCTTCCCCAGCCACTCCCTGCAGGTACCCTCCTTGCAAGAGGAGGCAAAGCACCCTGGAGGCAGCGTGTGTCCCCACACACCCGGGCAGAGGAGCACATGTACAACAGCAGCCCGGGGAGTCACAGAACAGTCCCCACAGCCATCAGCCAGGGTAAAACAAGCGCTGCAGCCATCCCTCCTGCACTGCTTTGTGTGATAACCCAGTCCCTCCTCAGCCTTCCCTTCTCCAGTAAACAGCGCTCAAGCCTACAAACACCGATGGAGAGCTGGCCTTCTGTCTGCTCGGGAACACGCTCGACAAACAAACCCCAAGCACTTCCATTTGCAATAACAGCCACGTGCACACGCTGCTGCCCTGGATCTGCCACTCCGTCTCACCAGGCAGCTGCTCGCCCCTGGAAAGCAGCTGGGTCTCCACAGGAGCCAGATGGACGAGCACCAAAGGCAGCTAATGAAGCACAGGGAACGCTGCTCCCTGAGCCTGCACCCAGGACCTGCCCCAGCTCTTCTGGTTTGAGAAGTTGTGCCAGTTACCCCCAGATCCTACGACTCTTATCAATTCAGTTCCTGTAGTGGCCGTATTTACTCCCTGGTGTGCCAGGAATTGATAAAAGAGCATCTGACTTAAGCATTTTGAAATAAACTCCAGACATACATCAGGATGTTCAGCTGCTCCAGGCTCAGCTCATTTTTCCACTTCACCCAGATCCCTCAGGCAAACTGCAAATTGCAGATTTCACAGAAGGGCTTGAGGATCCAGATGCTCAAAACTGCACCAGGTTCCTAAGGAGCTTCAGCAAAAAAAAAATCTTTTCTTTTTCATGTTTAAATCCTTAAAGGCCTTATATGTACTTCAAAGTACCTTTGAAAGTGGGAGGTATGTTGGTGTAAGCAATTAAGGCACTAAAGGCCTTCACTTCAAATGAAGAGACCTAAAACATCAACATTTTCCCTCAAGATCTCCACTAGCTGCCTTTGCTTTCCAGTTTCCTTACACTGAGAGCACTGCTCAAGATCACAACTTGGTTAATAAATCTAGGTTTATATTGAAGTTCTGCATATAATGCTGGAAAGGTCCAAAAGTGATTATATATATGTACATTAAAAAAAAAAATCACACATAAAACATGTTTTCTGGCTAGCTTAAAATTAAAGGCATCAAGAAAGTGTCTTATCAAAATATAACTCAGTAAGGTAAATAAAAATATCTAACAGAGCCCAGGTGAGGAGTCTCAGACAGGGATTTGGAAGAGCCACAGTCTGGTTTGTTTTCTTGGGTAAGCCTTGTCTGGAGTTGAAAATTTGCATAGATATATCAATATATATGCAGGCTGCTGCTAGCCAGGAGGGAAACACGCAAGGAAGTAGTCAGTAATTGGGAATAGCAGGGTGTCTTTTGGTTATTTAAGGTATTAGCTGAGCCAATGGGCACGCTTTTCCTGTTTTAAATAGACACAATAAGATAAAGGTCAGCAGGGGAATTGGTTACATTTCTCTTTCCCACGTATAGGTATGGCTGTGGAGAATTTAATCCTGCCAGAACACTTTAAAGATACAGAATAATTTGGAGATTTTAGAAGCATCACATTGGCTTCATCAGCCCAGAGCAGAGTGTGTTACAGGTACCAATTCCCTGGGACAGCCAGAATAATTTGGGCCTTCTGATACTAAACAGCAAAACTAAATCCTGTTATGCAAATAAGGGATCCCATAGGAAAAATTACTTAGCATCAAAGCGAAACACCCTATATGCTTATCTTTATAAGAGAAAACACCACATTGTAGGTAAAGAATATTTTCTAATTAGCTTTTCTGTGCTTCAGTAGATAATTGAATTAGAAATCGAGCTCCAAATGCACCAAAGGCTCGATAAATACCAACAAAACCAATAATTGCTTAGGCCAGGTGACAAGATACTCAGTGACATTCTTCCAGATCTATTAACATGCAAACTTGATACAGACACCAGCCCAGTCACAGAACCCACCTTCATTTTAGTGACTTTCCTTCTCAATCTGTAATGAAACCCATATTTTTTTCAGTTCACTAAACAATTATAGAAACAGCTCTTTCAGACAATGAGAAATAGAAGATATCACAGTCTTACAAACCTGCATATCCCACTGGGATCAGTGGGAGCCTTCAGCTTACTGGGAGTTCAGGCTGACTTGAAATTACATTTATAAGGCACTCGGGTTCATTAGAAACCAATTAAGGACACTGGTAGCCATAAACAATTCAGTTAATCAATTGCTAGCTCTAAAGCGCAAAGAAAGTAATGCTTCTAATTACAAATCACTTTTAAAGATCATATGATTTCTTAAAGGAAGAATATTAAAGATTTATATATATGTATATACACACACAAGTGCACGTTAACACACAGGCGTGTAAATAAAAGCCCAAGAGAATTTGTCTCTTGGGGGGCTGTAGAAGGACCTTTACAATGGGCACAGAGGGCATTCTGAGTGCTGCTTCTGTAGTCTTCAACATGAAATCTAAGACTGACAAATACCCAGCAGTCTGGCTGAGGTCTCCAGCATGCTGTGTCTCGTATCCAGGTCCCCTTTCACAGCTTCCTTGAAGCCTCCAGAATCAATACTCTGGAGAACTCGTTGTTAACTCAGCAAAAGGCAGAACCCTGCTGCCAGGAGCTCAGGGAAAAGCTATTACAGAAGCCAAAGCAAGAGGTGGGATGTTATTGGAATGTTCCTGAATAAGCAACTTTAAGCAATCAATTTGTTCCACTTTTGTTTTGGAAAGAGAGTAATGAAATATTCCTCATAGGGCCCAAGATGCACAAGAGATCCATTCCCTCTCTTTGTTGTAAAAAGCCCTGCATCTCGCAATATCTGCTTTAATGGCTTAATTCTGGTCCAGGGATTTCAACATGTATATGGCTGTCCTCCAAACCTTCCTTGAAATAAGAGTGTATTTTGGTTTAACTTAAAAAAAATATTCTCATTGTGTGCAAATCCCTTCCCTGGCCTGCAGCAAAAATACGTCAGAGAGACTGAGAGCTGTGAAACCTTCCTTGCACAAAGCACAGTGCTTGGAAAGACACCTCATTGCATCCTCCTGCTTGGCCACTTGAGCTGTCACTGAAGGGCAGAGGTACAAGAATTTGCATGGGGTTTGGTTCAGGAGCCACGTGTACCAGCTCAAGTTTTGTCCAGCAGCACCCCAGCTCAGCCTTACCCATTTCCAGATTCTTTGCTTAGTCCACAGCAACAGCAGAAAGCCCTTTCTGTGGCTTTTATCCCAACGAATGCATTCAATGGTTTCCAAATCATATACGTAGGCCAGAGAATAAGGGGGTTTGATACTGAGCTTAGCTGCTGTTCTTTGGATGCACTCAAATACTAGTTTTTGGAAAGGCTGCTTTTGCAGCTCATTGTGATACTACCAAGAACCTCTGGCACAGGAACAAACAAAAGGAGTGTTGAAGAGGCCGGGGCTGGCTCTGTGAGAGGGCAATTTAAAGAATAATGGACCTCTAGTGACAAAATCTCCATGCTGCACTAGTCTGCTGGCAATTATTGAGGAAGTTTGTTTAGGATTTAGGCCCAAGAGTTCCTAAGAGAGGCTTGTAAACAGCGTGGAAGTTGAGTTTCCTGTTGGTGATAGGAAGATTGACAGCTCACAGCAACCTTTTGTGTGGCAATGACAACTGGGATTACTGTGCAGCTCCACTGCAGTGTGATTAGACTGCAATCAGACTGTGGCTCTGCTGGATTTCTTGATGCCTTAATTGATGGCCCCAAACCAAATGACTTTCACCAGAAAGAAAAAAACCCTGAAACTTGAATTCCTTGACACTGAGTAGGTTTAACACACTCTAGTGCCATTTCATGCTTGTGGCAAGTGAACCTTCTTTCCTCCTGTACTTTGGGTATAACCTCTAGAAAGAATCGAAAGATCCAGTGACAGATTATGTTCTCTATTTTGATTTAGAGAACAGGTATAAATTTCTTTTCTCATTTACATAAAGTTGTTATGAAGATGAAACTCCTTTTAGGATTAAAAAGTAGTTGTCAACACTTAAAAAACTGTGGGTACAATCTTGGGCTTATGGAAATCTGAAGGTTGGGTTATTATCACCAGTGAGACAAAGATATCATTTGGTACATTAGGAATAAAGTAAGTGTTGTAGTTTCTTTATATTATATGATTTTATAGGTGTGTTGCTCAGAGCACATTTCTAAATTTGGAGAATCAATATTTACAGATCATCTACTTTAGTGAAGAGTAAGGCAGAACAGGATGATTGTTTACATGCACAAGGATAATATGTTCAATTGAACAGATGTGAAAAACAAACAACAAAACAAATAACATCTGTAAAAATAACTCTGACAAAACTAAATCAGAATTAATTTAATAATTAGGGAAAAGTGTCTCCTAGAAAGCGTAACTAATAAGCCCATCTTGGAAATTTTTAAATTTTCCAGAAACTTGAGCCACAAGCTTGTATTTGGCAAACACTGCCAGAATGCTCCAACATCATATGGTAAGACTGTGTTATATAAACACAACCCATGCATGAGAAAGTTGCCTATTTATGCTTCATAACTCAAAAAAGATGATGGAAATATACCAGTATTTAGGAGATCCTATTTAAACATAAAGACTTCTACCATTCTCCACAAGAAAGAGCAAACTCAGAGATGGGAGCTGAGTTCTCTTCTTGGGCCCACTATCACGATTTCCCTTCAAAAAAAAAACAACACAGCTTTTTATTTTTCCACTTTCTGGCATCGAGGTTGCTCGGTGATCACAGGGGAGGAGGCCACTATGCGGGTGCACATGTTCATTTACAAATGGACCTATAAACCCTATAAATGAGCTGATGTTTCAGCACGCATCCTTCCTCCGTGGGGAGCCCGGAGCCTCTCTCTGCGCTTCAAGGCCTTCCACCAGCAGCTGCCAGCTCTGCTACAGGCCCCTCTCCAATCTCTCATTCCATCATCACTTTAGGACACTTGTAATGCTTGACGGGACTTTAATATAAAACTTCCCAAGGCGGTTGTCAGATGGCCATGGGTCCTGCCCGTGACATAATTCACTTGTGCAGGAATGTAATTTCATGCTATGCGTGCTGCTGAACTGCAAGCTTTTGGTTCTGACTTCACGGTACTTAATCTCTTCCATGCCAAAAATTGCTTAATAGCATCTCTTGCGTTCAGCTGAACGGCTGCACTAGCCCAGAGGGAAAACTCTGTTTCAAGGTGGATTTGAACTTTGCTGGAAAAAAAGAAAAGTCTAATTACACTACTTAATATAATTTACACTGTTGCTCCTTCTGTCTGCAATGCGCAGGGGAGGCAGAAGGGCTCTGCCCACCTCCATGAGCTGCAAGGCAGATCAAAAATCACCATCTGGGCTGTGTTCCACACAGCCCACAAAGACTGGAAGATCTACAAACTAAATACAAATCCCCAAGCACTGTCATACACTCAGAACAACCCTCCCACTGCCACTTTGGAGCTGGAGAGAAAGTGAAGAGTCACTTTGTAGGGTGTCCTTCACACGGCTCCTGCTCGGAGTCGTCCCTGTGATGAAATGATCCCTCTGCACAAAGCCCGTCCCAAAGCAGCTAAAAAAGAGTGGCTGAACGAGATGGAAATAGCAGCCATCCCCCACTGGTGGTGTGCCAACATCAGGGGCTAGCAGGGCTGGAGTCTGAAGAGCAGCCCTCTAACTCCGGGGCAAAACTGGCTGCTTTACGCACGTTATTTGGAGGGCAAGCTGTGACTGCAGCTCCTCCCCCGAGCACTTCTCTGCTTCAGTCCCTCCAAATCATTCCTCAGCCCAACTGGATGTCTGCTGTCCCGCGGCCACACTGCAGCTTTCTGCAACAGAGGCTGGCTCCCCAAAACCTGATGTTCACTGAGGGCACGAAGCTGGGGAGACTGGTGGAGCATTTTCTTCTTTCAGAGACAGATCTGCGCAGATGAGAACTCTCCAAGCGCTCTGCAAAGCTGATGCCAGTCACATTTTCAGAGTTCCAGCATTTAACAAAGACCTCACTCTGGGGACAAGAGCATTGTCCAGCAGAGGAGGTGACAGAGACGTCAAATCTATCTGCCAGATGTCGGTGTCGTAACTTGTACCGAGACTCCTTTCTCTTTGTACACTTGGCCCTGCCGCCTGCAACGTGCATTTCCCAGCTGGAAAGGCCTCGCACACTTCTGTTACTGGGAAAAAAGAAAACTGCCCAAAGGGAGAAAGTACAAAAGGTTTGCCTCTGCTACAGGAAACTGGAACTGCCAACAGTCTTGCTGAACTGAGTACGTCGGCAGAATCAGGGTTTAGCAAGGTATCAGCGGTGGGGCAGACACGGAGAGAAAGAATTTCCCACGTCAGGCTATTTTCTCTCAAAATAAAATAGAGTAGAGAAATAAAATTCAGGGATCAGAGCTCTTGACGGCCTGGAATTTCATTGCATGGAAAACTCCAAGGTTGTTCTCATTTTGTTACCTTCCCAAATAAGGATGCAAATCTCAGCTTCAGGAGTTTATCTGTGCATGGATTTAGGTACAGAGCTTTCATACTTGCACATATTTCATTTCAGCAAGATGAAAATCCTTCATGTTACCCTGCTCCTTCTGATTTTTTAAAAACAATGCAGTTGAAAATGAAATGTGGTAATCCAATGATTACAATTTCCTGTAAAGATGAATAAGCAATAAAATTTACATTTCTGTGAAATGTTTTGACTTAGTGGTTTTCCAGTGGAAGGCTATTCCCTTGGGAGTTTCCGACCAGCTGTAACTGCAGCATTTGGAATGCATATGTCACCCTAGGAAATGAAGGATTATCAGAACCAGGGGAGCACGACTAAGTGCTTGTTGTGAGGCTGAGGGCTGCTGTCAGTGCTGGGAGCACCAGGCTGCTGAAGTCTTCCTCTCTCATTCTTCTCAATTTTAAATCCTTCCTACGTCTGAGCACGGAGCATCGAGTTATTGAATCGATGCGTGAATATAAACACTAGAAGTCTGCAAACAATTAGAAAACAGATAAAACTCCAGTAGATGGCGCTCAAAAATATCCCAAATTGGTGTCCCTGCTCGGCTGTCAGGACCTCGGTGCCGTGCGAAGGGCTTGGGGAGGCAGCTCTGCCAGCAGCCCTGGGCAGCCTCCTCACCATCACTCTGGGAGACAGGCGATGCTCAGAGCTGCAGGGCCGGTAACAAAGGTGGGCTCAGCAGCGGCTGGGAACACAGAAAATACACCAAAAGCAAGTGGATTAAGGGGTCTGGGTCCTGTAAAAACACAGCAATGTTTGGGAGAAGTGCTGGGAGCCAGTGCAGGTGTAGAACATCACTTTCCAGGCAGGGGAATGTCTGGCTGCCAGTTCCTGGGCAGTCCTGTTGTCCAGTGATGGCCAGTTCTGGGGTCACACTTAAATTTTGTACCTCTGACTGGAAGGAGCCTGCTGTATTTCAGAGGCTGTTGAGTAGTAATTCTTCCACAGAAGCACAACTGGTTTTACCACCACCAGGGGAATGGTTTTTATTGACCATTCTGACCAAAGACCAGAGGGAAAGTTGATACCATCCGACTGAGTCCCTGGCTGGGGGGCTGTGGGGAATGATCTAGCGGCCAGTTCCTCTGCAGCCCCACCGAGGCACTGCCAGGAGTGCATCAGCCCCTCCACGCCGTGCTCCAGCCGGTGCTCCGGGGTGCAGAGCCCAGAGCTCCTGGCTGTCCTCTGCTTTATGCAGAGGAAAACAAAGCCCTGCACACAGCCAGGGAAGAGAAGCCTCCCCAGGCTGGCTGCCAGCACGCTCCAGCCCTCCTCTGCGGTTCTTGTCTCTGCTTTAGCATTAGTGTGAGCAAAACACACATGGGCACATGGATTCTCCCCGGTTTTTCTGTCCCATCCGGAGCTCCAGGCTTCATGCTTTCACTTCTGGTCACTTTACAGACCAACTGCACTTTTCCGTGTCTGTAACTAGGTCCCTCTAGTCCTGCTTGGCACGATGGAGCAGCCCAGGCTGCAGTGAGCAAGAAGTGGCTGCTCAGAAAAGCCACCTCAGCCCCACTGATGCCAGCACACAGAGGGGCAGGACAGGAGCAAAGCAGTGACTGAGATGTGAATGCTGTGCCCAGCTCTGATGGTTGATGTCTGTCACAACACTTGGAGCTGGTGGCACTTGAGGCTACAGCACCTATCATGGCCCAGCTGCGGTGATGGAGGAACTGAAAGGTTTTGCCAGGGGAAGAACAGCTTGTTCTCTAAATACTTGGGGTTTTTCTTATAAAAGACTAATGCAGTGTTGGTCCTATATACATTTAGTCTCTCATCTTGCAAGAGCTGAAACATCACCAATACCTTGACCATCTTTATGATCTTTGACATGAGTTATATAATTCACTTCAGCAGTTTTGCCTCTGGGGAAAAAAGGGAAAGGGGTGACAGGATGCTTTGCTTCAAGCCTGCATTTCATTAAACTTCTGCTGTACCACTTTTGCTCCAGATCAGGAAACAATTCTCTTCCAGACCCAGTCATTAGACTTTCTTGAGAAAACTGTTTATAGAGAAATGGTTAAGAGATCAGGATGTTTCTTTGCAAGTTCATTTTGCAATCCAGAGTGAAAAGTCCTTTGCTTGTGTGATAGCAGAGGTCGTTCTTTGAAGCACCATCAGTTGGTAGGCAAAGAATGAAATTACGTGGATAGAAGCAAAGCAGAAGTGGCAACAGAGATGGTCATCCATAACACACCCCATGGATTCCAGGGAAACAAGTCTGTTCAGGGGAATCTCAGTAGGTCACATGGAGGCCTGCTTTGTCCATTTTTACCGTGTGAAGCAGCAGATTTCTCTCTGCAGCACAGCGAGGGCGCAGGGGAGAGAACAAAGAGCAGCGGGCAGCGAGAATGTGACACCATCCCTTCCCACGGCGCTCTGGGCTGCAGCTCTGCTGGCTGGATGTTATTTTAGTGGCTGTGCCTCCCACCCAAGCGCGTCGCAGGGCCCGGGAGCCGCGCGGCTCTGACGCCCGGTGAGCCCGAGGCTTATTCATGTTCAGGAATGGGAGGGTCAGGGCCATCGACACACACCAGCATCCTGCTGCCTATTATTTCCTGCCAGCCCTGGCGTTGCACCAAGCCCTAACATGACAGGTGGATGGAGTTCACAAGGAAATAATGTCATGGGCCAGTTTTCCAGGAAAGCTGTTAACTCTATTCACAAACTCGGGCCTTCAGATGGAAAGGGAACGTGGCTGAGGAGAGGCGGTGAAGGGCTGCTCTGCTGTTATTTATGTTTTTGTCACGGATTTTTCACTGACATCTCTCGCTGCAGCACAGAAATCTTTACCTCTGCACAGTGCCTACCCCTTCAAGAGCAGACTGTGGCTGAATGCCTTTTAACTTAAAAAAACCATGGGGACACTGCCTCTGCAAATCCCACGTGGCCATTTGATGTCAGTCAGGCTGCAAAAGATGGTAAAAGAATCTGCCTTTTGCTGAGCTAAACGGTTCCTGGGAAACAGAAAATAAATATGAGGTGAGGATCTAAGACTGATGTTAACCTGGGGACCTCAGGCATTTTGTAAAAATGAAACTGAGGATACAGTCCAGGATGTATCAGAAACAAGACTTACATATTTTTAAAACTCTCTATCAACAAGGCACATTTACTATCCTTCCATTACTCTCTGCAGCGTCCAACATCTGCAATTGCGTGTTCTTCTCTTTCTTTCCTCTTTTTCTGTTTTTAAAGTTTAATAATTTTTCTGTAAGTATAGAAAGCACAGAAGAAGAGGTAAGAGGAAAAGCAGTCAATCCAAAAGAAGTGTTTTTCAAAATTGCCATGTTTGCTACAAATGCAAATTTTAGGATGCACAGAGTCAGGACAATAGGATTCCAACTGGCTGCTCACAAGAGGAAGGATTAGGTCCTGTGTCATGTTAATAGTGACATCAACAACCTGAATAAAAGCCAAGAATTCAAGTTGATTTTGCAGTTTAAGACCATTGTTCTCCCACATGGATTAGCCTGTAAGATTTAGTCTACACATAGATTTCTGCCAGAATTTATATTTTTCACATCATACAGTGCAATTCTTGATATGTAATGTACTTCAATATATAAAAGCCCTTCATGACTGGCAGATATTTATATTGATATAGCTAAAATGTCATACAAGCTACAGGCATCAAAGTTATTGGAAATATAAAGCAAAATTATGTCTGTCAGTGCTCAGAGGTACTGGAAATACCTATGCAAAATGATGGCTGCCAATATTGTTCTGTTCTTATTTTGCAGCCCATTGTAAAAACAAATTAGGTGAAACCTGCTAATAATACGCAACAACTTCCATCTCAGCTATCAAAGGAGCAGTAACCCTGGATTTGACTCTGGATAAGCAAAGCTGAGGCAGGAATACGGGATATTCCAGAGGGCTTGTTCCTGGCCTGACTCTTCCGGATGCTGATGAGACTCTCAGGCCTCTCTTCGTTCCACACTCCGAGCTGGTTCCTGTTCCATGGAGCTGCAGTAACACTGTACATTTGGTGTTTGGTAACAGGAGCTCTCCCAAGTGTCCATGGCCGAGAAACTTAATTCTTGACACAAGTCCATGAAACTAACCTTTCTCTCTTTCTCTCTCTCTTTTTTTTTTTTAACCTGGAAAATTATGGTATTAGAGCCAGAGTCACGTACAAAACACAACACGTGAAATGACTGGGGAATTGTAAATTGGGCGTTTTGATTTGAACAAAATCTAAGCATTGTCATACCAATCTGATTATTATTTTAAAATACTGTCCCAGGCTATAACTGTCTTTGTGTACAATAGCAATACAGGGTGTAGTTACAGACACAATTTCCTGTGCTTAGGTTTTGAAATTATTATTTAAGATGGCTGTAACATTTGCCCGGAGCACCAGCGCAATTCCTCTATTAGATAATTTTCTATCCTTGTGAGGGCAGTTTTGCTTGTGCAGTGCTGCCAGGGCTTTCAGGAAGGGAGAGACAAGCAATTGTGACAATAAAATTTGCATCAGCTCCCACCCAGCCTCTCCCAGAACTGAAACACCATTTGTGGCATTCAAAGACTTTTCACACCAGAAGGGAAGGTGTTTCTGAACTGGAAAGTCACTTTGATCTCCACAGGGTTGCATCTTTCTGCTTCTCAGATTCCCATGAGAAACACCAAACAGCAATCGTGGAGTTCCAGATGGCTTTGTAGCAAAGACTTGGTGCACTGCAGCACCCAGCACCCAGGCATAAAACTCCAAATCAATCCAGATTAGGTCATGGGGTTCAGAATTTGAAGCAGAAATTTTGGTTGGGCTTTAAGGGCCGAAAAGGATGTGTTGTTCCTTGGTGCGCAGAGAGAGAGAGAGGATAATTATGAAAATATCTGAAATATATGGATTTGCAAGAAGAAAAAAGCACAGACTGTGAGACATGGGTTGGATGTCATCGCTGGTGAGTCAGAAAAGATGCTACTACTGCTACAGACTGTCCCAAAATCAATGCAAACAAATCATGGGGGAAAAGTCAGTTTCTACAGCCATGTGATCACTTCACGATGAAACCTTTGAAAACACCTTCAACAGCGTAAAAATCTCTGCCTGAACTGCTCACAACCTCTGCTTTGCTCCTGCACGACACCAGGATCAGGTGCTGGGATTCCTCCCCATAAAATTACTGTTCTGCTCCTCTGAATAAAGGACAAACAAGCCTGACTTGCTGCACAGCCTTTCATGTGCTTCGTGGTATGAAGATGCTTGTGTCTGTACCTCACCTCGGAAGGACACGGACGATGCTGCTGAGCTCAGCACCCCCCTCACCCAGAGGCCTCCCAGCCTGCCCAGTTAGGGGGAACTGCAGGAGACCACGGTGTGCCTGAGGCTTTGCTGTGCCAGGGGATCCTGTCCAGGGTCACTGCAGCGTGTCTGTGCCCAGGGGCCCCACAATTAGCAAGGCAGAGGGTGGTCCAGGAACTCCGCCGTGCCCTTGCCTACGCACTGCAAAGGTCAAAGAGAGCAGAGATAAGGAAAGGGAAATCATCTCTAGTAGTAGCAGAGCTATTCTTTCTCACTCTTATTTACCCTTCCTGAAAAAAAACTGCTCCAAAACCCTCATTGTCTCCATTCCACTGAGTTTGGCTTTTCTTTTTCGACTTGGAGCTGAGCCTCACCTTGTACCTCTACCTTCCTTCCACAGCAAGCTCATCTGTAGCACAGTGATGGCCAAAGGAGGACCCAAGTGGGGGAAAGACTTCTGGAGAGGGCAGGGGGTGGCTCCTGCTCTGGGCTCAGCCTAGGAGTCACGGAGCCAAACTGCTCCACAGTGAAAATCACTGCATCTCTACAGCCCCTGCAGTTCTCTCCTCAGCAGGCCCCAAAATTTCACTGACGAAAAAAGAAATGGGGAGGGGGAAGAAGGAGTGAGAAAAACTATTGTGTTCCCAGGGAGGGAAAAAGATGCACAGCTCCATTTAGCTCATCCAGCTTTGCTGATGTCAATCACTTCTCTCATTTTAAACAGGAAAGACACCACTTTAGTCCACCTGTTCCATTATTTATCATGCTATGCATTTCCCATGAATTGTCACTCATGCAAAACCTGTACATCGTAAGGGGACACCCTAATATTTTTAATGACCTTAAGCAAAGTGATTGACACTAGACACCGGTGTCAGATGTTCTGGTGACGCAACATGTTCTCCTAGCAGCAGGAAAGCTTCCTGCCGTGATTAAGTGAGGGCTATGGAAGTGCTAAAATGTGTTGTCAGCTTTCCTCTGATGCAAGTGATTTTATTATAGCGTCTGGTAACCACGGAGTGTGGCAACGCAAATACTGACCCCAAACATCCCCTCCTGCACATATAGCTCGCTCTATTTAGAACACGAGGTGCAGTTTGCAAATCCCGGGATAAGTTATGGATGCAACAAGCTTAAACCATGGAGGGCAGAGGAAATGGTGGCACCTAAACCGGAATTCCTGGGTGGTTTCAGCAGGAGCAGTGGGGGGATCCAGGATGAGCTGCAGAGGGAACCCCCTGCAGCACCTCTCTGGCAGGGGGGCTCTGCAGCAGCATCACCAAAGCTGTCCTGGCTGTCAGAGGCTCTGAGGGCAAAGAGAAGACACAGGCCTGTCTCACCTTGGTAGTGGAAAGCAAAAATCACACCCAGCCCTTTTGAGTCTGGGGAAAGTGAGGGGAAAAATATAAGAGAAAAAAAATAGGGGCTCCATGGAGCCCCTCTGCCTTCTCATACACACTGGGGTGGAAACCTGGGACTCAGCTCAGCACCACTCGTCCTTCAAGAAGGAGAAATCATGTTCCAGTTGGCTTCAATTTGGGACAAGCCCCTCAATAATCCATTAACTGAGAAAAGCTGGAAGACCTCTAGAACACAAGAGTTACAGAATCAACACCTCGGCCACAAGCGGGAGACACCTGGCACCTGCTTTTCATGGAGATTTGTAATCCCAAAGCTCAGTCAGCAAACACTACACATAGCTTTGCTTCCACAAGTTATTATTAACAGTTATCTCTCAAACTGACTGTGACAGTGAGTGTCTGCAGAATTGTCTGCTATGATTTTTCAATAACAGAGCTGTTAATCAAGCTGCAGAGGGTTGGACTATCAAACCAAAGTCCGCAGGCTGCAGAGGTTTTTGTACGAGATCAGCAATACATGTGTTCACAGTTATTGTCACAGGGGTTGTTCTAAAAAAATAGAAATATAAAGCAGTCAGAGTTGAAGATACAAGCTATCTTGATAGCAATAAAGAAATATTTTCTAAAGGTCTAGCAGCACTGGATATTATTTTAATGAAATTTATTTTTTAATTTTATAGCAAAATAATCAAAAGTGCTAAACCTGACCACTTTAATTTACAAAAATGTCTCATGTTTTAAGCTATGATCATACCTCGTTATTTTAGGTTAGACAATATAATTACACATTTCTACTGATTTCTATTCAATAGTGAAACAAAATCAATATTAGTTGGTTTAAAAAAGGGGGAAAGTACCACAGGTATTGGGAGGGGGAAGTTACATAAAATATAAGAATCAGCTTATTGAGCAATTTGCAATGTGTCCTTATTGCCTTTTTTTTTTTTTTTAGCTACAGTTTAAGTCCCAGATATTCTGGCCATAAGCTTGTAGTCACTTCAAATGCTATGACTTCTCCCTTGGTCAAATATCAAATGTGTTTTAAGGAGACCTCTGGCATTTCAAGTCAGTTCAAATTATTTTCTCAGTTCCCACAAGTTCCCTTTCCAACACGATCAGCATGCTGGAGAACGCGGGTAGGATGGTTGCAGTTATGATGACACAGCTTTCTGTGAAGGAAAAATGGGTTTTCCTCTGTCTTGGAAAGAATCACTACCAAGTCTGCAGTAAGAAAAATATTGAGAGCACTTGCAGGGTTGTTACGAGTATTTCTTAATCCATTCCATTTTCATTTCAGTTCGTTGCCACAGTTAAATTAAAACCTGCAATCCCTCCTACTGATAAATAGCCAAGTTGACTTACAAAGGTTCTGCCTTCTGCCCAGCCTTCCCTCGGCTGCCGTTACCCAAACAAGGTTCGCTGGTTTGCCACGAGCGCTGTCTGGCTCTCCCGCCTCTTCGCCTTCTTGTTCTGCTGCCTGATCTTCCAGCACACCGCGCTGGAAGCCAGCAGAACGAGTCCCGAGGACAGGAGGACGAGCCCGAACACGGAGATGATGGACCCATGGGAGTTGAAGCTGTAGGCCACGGCCGTCACCACGATGCCGGCTATCAGGATGACCACGCCGAAGGGGACGGTGCAGCGGTAGCACGAGAGCTCTGCTCCCCCCGTGGCTGCCGTCAGCTGGCACTCGCTGACCAGAGGGATGGTGGTTATCACACAGTCATTGTTGTTGCTCTTCTCCGCGGGCGCAGAATCAGGGTGCTTTGGGGTGCCCAGGATCTCTTTGATGGGTTCGTTTGGCATCTTGATCGTCTTGTCTCGGGCTGTTCTTAGGCTAGAGCAGGCTCTGCTGAGCACAGGCTGCACTGCGGAGAGAAAAGCGTGAGTTCAACCAGTAATTGCCAACTATTTATTAGACAAATGGGGACACAGAAGTATCCCCTGGGATCACAAACAACCAGACATTCAGGCCCCACAAGGATTTATGGACAAGATCAACAGTGCCACGACTGATTGTGAAGGATCTGAATCACTGCTTACAGTAGTCAACCACATGTATGTAAGTGCTAGAAAGAACAGAGTCACCGACCAAGACAGACACCAACATAAAAGTGTTGTGGGCCAAATCCTACATTAAGCTACATCCTGAAGTCAGCATTTCTGGATGTAATTTAGATTTCAATGGCATTACATTTTCTCACAAAGAGGTGAAGTTCACACACTGTTTTGATTTCTGCTCACACACTTTTTCCACACTGTTTCTTTGTACGCCTACACACAATACATTACACAATTCGCTCCACTGCACATCACAGTAACATGGTCAAGTACTAGCCCAGCAAAAACCAGGATGAACAGTGAGCCCTTTCTCAGTGCGAGTGCTACTTAGGGAAAAAATTCAAATGGTCATGACAAAGTGTAGATGTGGGGGGAGTGGGGATGCAGTTTCCCACACTTGGTTCAGCTCAAGGCTGGTGAACCTCCTCTTACAGCAACATCAGTGCCAGACTGACAGCTTGACATTTACACTGGCTTCATGCAAAAGCAGCGGGTCTCTTGTAAATCCATGAAATTGCATCCCTGTTACTGCGTGGGAGATTTACCATCATATTCACTCATCTCAGATACAGCAGGTTGTTTTCCTCCTGTCTCCATGCTGTAAACACACTCTCAGTCCTGACAGCATGCACAGTTTGAGTGCATCTGCACAGCAGGCAAATACCTTTTGGCTCCGGGGAGCCCAGGGAACAATCAGAGCCCATCTGATCAGAGCAAGAGGAGCCCACAGCTCTCCACCATGCCAGGCTGCCATGACAGACCTCAGCCTTGTCTCTGGGGCTCTGGTGATGTGGGGTCACTCTGGGGCCTGAGCGAGCTCTGCCAAAACCGAGGCTGCTGTGCTGGACCCAGCTCAGTGCACCCCAACACACACTCCAGAGATTGGGGCACTGGGACACTGGGGAACCACGGGTTTTCCTGCTGTGAGTAGCTCCCAGGACTCCTCCACCACTCTCTGGTGTGGGCTGTGCCGCTTTTGCTTTCATGAGCAGCATGATATGCAGCTCAGAGAACAAGGAAGAGCGTTGGCAATGCAGTAATGCTTTTATCACTTTTATCACCTTCACATCTGTGACTAGGAAGTTAATTGCTAGATACTTGTATTCTCCTTTTCCTTTCCCACCACTCCACCCTTGTTGCTAAGATATATTCGTTCATTGTGGAGAGCCCTTGGTTTTTTATCTGAGTACCTCCTATAACTGACCGTGGGTTTTACAAGAAAGAGGATTTAACTAAAAAACTGTGTTTAAAAACCCAGGCACAAACAGGCTAAACGCTGGATGTAGTCAGTGTTCGTATACAAAGCCCCCTTGAACCCTCAAGAGAGAAGGAAAGCTCAGATCTGGTTTGCCAAAGCTTTTGTTCTACTGCTCTAGGGAAGAGTGCTCAGCTCCCTGGTGAATCTGCCGTGCAGAGCTGCCCCTGGGCTCAGCCTGTCCCTGCTGAGCACACACAGCACCCCCAAGCACATGCAGTGACAGCCCAAGAGGCAGCAGGCACCCACCAAAACACTCTGTTTGATCATCAGGAAAAGCTGTTTTACTGTAACTGAGCACTGGAACCTGGTGAGGTTTTGGAGTCTCTACGCTCGGAGATATTCAAAAGCCACCTGCACTGTGCTGGGCAGCACTGCCTAGGTGACCCTGCTGAGCAACAGGGGCTTGGACCACAGGACCTCCAGAGATCCCTTCCAGCCACAACCATTCAATGATTCTGCCTGTTTCTGTGAGAGGACTCAGTATCTCCAAGGGCAGGAAAGGGATTTGTTCAGTGCTTATCAGACAAAGCAAATATGTCTGTGCTGACACCTGAGATATCCTAAATTCTCCCAGGTTCAGTAGCTTGGTTCTTTGAATCGTAATGCAGGATTAAATGCCTTTTAAATCAGAAAGAGTGAGCCCAGGAAAGCCCTGGGTTTGCTCTTGAGTGTCATTGATCTGTTCCCACGTGGATCTGAGCCCAAGTTCTGCACTGTCAATAATTATTGACATAGCAGTGAGACTTACACTGGTGCCATTATGTTGCTGCATTACTTATCCATAAAACGTTACAGAAGTCCATCACAACGTAAGAATGTGGTCCCCAAATGTCTCCTTTTTTTGATCTTACCATTCAATTAGTATAACATTTTATTACCAAATTTGAGGGAGAAAAAAATTAACCATTTTGCATGGAAAAGATCTATAGGCTCGAATACACTGTAATAACTATTCAAAAGTCCAAGTATTCTAACAGTCACTGAAATAGGGAAACTTCCCAATAACATGAAAAATCCCATAAGAAGCATTATTATTCTGAAAAAATTAACCTTTAATCAAAATGTATTTGCTCCTGTCTCTAAAGTCCTTGTCCCTCTGCTTCAGATACATCTTCAATGAGCATTAAAATCTCCTAGACCTCTTGTACAGAGATTTATGAGGAAAGGAGATATATTTATACAGTCAAATCTAACAGGAATTAAAAAAAAATATTCTAATCTATAATAATTAAGTCAATGGCAAAACACCTGTTGATTTCTGAGGAGCACAGTTTTTGTCTGGAATAGGATGTAAGAAGGCATGCATTCATATAAAACAAATAAACAACCCTCTATTGAAATACTACTAAGTTAAATAAACAACAGAACCTATTTGAAGTGTGAGCAAAGGTATTCAGCCCTAGAAAAAGGGGCACTGGATCCTCATTGCCAGCAAAGTCACTTCTGACTTACGCCAACAGGTGATTTGGTTCAAGTTTCAGGGTAAGAAATTTAGGCAAAGACACCGAGCAACACCAGCATCCTCTCACTAATCATACCACAAGAACTATCTTAAGGAGCTACTTTGAGTTGGAGGAGGAATGTGCTTCTGTGGCCATCTGTGGCTAACCCTGGATAAAGGGGAGAGAAAAATTTTAGCCACTAATAAGTTGAAGTTTAGATTCATCAAAAAGACATGAAATCCATCAGCATGCACACCTACCAGATCCAGGAGAAATCCATGGTAACAGATCCTTGGCTCAGAAAGCAGAGGAAGAGTGCTGAAGATGTCTTGTATGACAATTCAAGGCAGAAAGAGCTGCTTGAGGCTTTGAAGTGTCAGATGTTGCTGAATGATGAACAGGAGGTGACAATATTCTAGCATGGAGGTTTCCTGCAAGAAAAGTTGTTGGATATTTATCAGCTTCTTAAGAATAAAAGTCATGAGTGGAAAGCTCCTGCTGTGTGCTGGCTCCTGCTCCCAACCTAACCAAAGCAGGAGATGCTCCCCCTCTGGCTCTCCTAGTGGCTTCTGCCTCTTTTCTTGGAAGCAGCCACCCATTTCTGGCTCTATGTAACATTTTCCTTTGATGATGTGACATCCCAGTAGGGAGTATCAGAACCCAGTCAAGTCCCCCAGAAAGAGCCAGGCAGGAAAAGGCAATGCATGAGAATTTCTGTAGATAAAAATCTCATTTAACTTCATTTCTATTGCTCACTTCACCTGTGTGAATAATGAGTCAGAATACATGGGGGTTTGTCTCTTTCTATGTCTCCAATTTCAGCAAATCACTCCATCTCCCTGTTCCTCAGATTTCCTAGCTGTGAACTGACTGTGGCAACACACTTACCACTAAAAAAAACCTTTTAAATCTCTTTTACTATAAGAAAACCTAAGTAATACAATCCCAAAAACTCTTCTCAGAATAGAAAAAGGCAGACTAACAGAGTCCAAGAACTCTCTGTAATAAACATTAGTCCATTACATTTACTGTTGTTCATTTCTGTTATAGATTTTTAAAAACAAGACTCGTAACTCCAAGAGGGACAAGGTGGACTCTGCAGCAGGGCAGTGACGACTCTGCAGAAAGCAGAGCGATGGAAATTGTTATCAACTGCAGAAACAGCTGTGAAGCCACCAGGCAGCTGGGTAAAACTCACAAAGCAGCAGAGATTTCTGTTGCTAATCTTATTTGACATTCCCTTTCTAGAAGTGCATGATCATGGAAGATCATTTCAACACGGAAGCAGGAGTCCTAAGTGGGGATGAGAGTAAATTCATGAGAGAAAGTTTCTATAACGATACCCTTTAAGGATTTTTTCTGTTTTTAAGTTATTTAGACCCTGCTAACATTTCACAAACACATTTACAGGCACAAACTGCTGCTGTTCTCCAGAAGATCCCTGGAATAAGCCTGTGACATTGCCGAAGTATATTTAGCTGATTATTGAAGTTAGCTAATAATAAGGAAGTCTACTTGTTTATCTCCTTGACTATATTCTTTTCCACACAACCTAGCAATTAGTTTAACTTTTTGAAAAGTTTGGAGGGAAATGCAGGAAAAAAATCCTGACTTCAGATAAATAATCTAGATTTCATTAAAACAAGCACAGACCTCTGAAATGTGCCTACACTCAACTTCCACTTGGATTACAGCAAGGTTACATTTGTTTGAAAAGCTCTTCCCAGCACAACTGTGCCCCCTAAGCCACTCTGCCAGCATCTTGCTTGGAAAAGATTAATTGCTCTGTCAGCTATTTATTTGTATTTATCCCTGACTACACACAGCTTAGGTATTTTTATTTTAAATTAGTGTCTTTATCAAAAATCCTGACAGAACAACTTCTTAGAGATGAAATTTCTTCCCTTCTCCTTCCCTCCCTCACCACAGAACTGAGAAGCAGAAACACATGAAATCTCTACATGAAGCTTCCAGGGTTTCAACTCGGAATCATTTCAATGTGGTGCTCTCTCAGGAGGCTTCCCACACACAGAATATCTCTGTGCAAGGGCAAAGAGCCACTACAACCCTTTCCCCTTTTTCACATTTTACTCATAACCAGTGGGACACATTTGAGTTTTCCGCCTTCAGGCTCTGGACCAGATTCTCTCTATCTTGCACAATACTTCAGGCACCCTTTTTTGCCTATGTGAAATCCCAATAAATCATGATACTCACACTTCACACTATGGCTATGTATTAAAGTGACTATGGAAAATAGCCCAAGGAGTTCTTCTGCCCCGAGAGGAGAGCCTGAGTCCATTCAGAATTCAACAGACTCTAGTAATCCTCAGCACAATCCCGCAGCTCTGCCCCAGGTGAACACTGCTGGAAATACACAACCAGAACTTGTACTCACAGGACTCCAGGACCATGCCCCGAGCTACAGAGGCAGGAGAAGAACACATTACCTCCACACCAGCTGCCTCAGGATGAAATAAGTTTCTCTCACCAAGTTTTTAGGTAAAATCACGAACAGATTTATACTCTCGCACCTTTTTCCTTTTCCCAACATAGCCGGGGATAGGGTGGAAACCAACCCAACCCCTCCACAAACCAACTCTGTTATGTGCCGACTGCAAAACTTCCAAACGCGCCTGCTACACGCCACACACACACACCTGGGGTAAAACCCTCCGTGGCACGCCTGTCCCCGAGTACCTCTGCAAGAGAGCAGAGGGGCGAGCAGGCGGGCAAAGCCTTGTGCACGTAGAGACCTCCGCTACCGGAGAAGCAGCGCTCCGCGGGGCAGACAGCGCTCCGCGGGACAGACAGCGCTCCGCGGGACAGACAGCGCTCCGCGGGTCAAACAGCGCTCCGCGGGACGGGCAGCGCTCCGCGGGACAGACAGCGCTCCGCGGGACAGACAGCGCTCCGCGGGACAGAGCGCTCCGCGGGGCAGACAGCGCTCCGCGGGACGG